>OZ005661.1:116395860-116995860 GCA_963930645.1 Salticus scenicus
TTATTAAGTTTTAAGGCCTGATAAATTGATTGAGGATATTTTCAAAAATATAGAATTGGTGGGAACGGTGAGCTAAGGAACACACACGCCATTCATGCAGGTATACACTGCTGCAGGCTGCAGGCAGTGGGGGGTCCGGACCGATTATTTCACCGATGAGAGAAGAATTTTTTTTAATTTTATATTTTTACCCTTTCGATAATATAGTGATTCATTAAGAGTGTCAAACATAAATGCACACGCGCAGTGCACAATGGCCTGCTCTACCGAAGGCAGTGGAAACCCGGTGTGACATTTTTCCTGATAAGATTTTTTTTCTCTTTTTTTTTCACATGATAAAAAATAATGCAATTTTGAGAATTCATTAATTATAGTAATTCATTTAAAAATAGGGACCAGCAAAGTGGGCATAGCCTGCTAGTAAATATATAAAACTATCCAGGTAAGAGAATGTAATGTGAGTTATCTGTATAACAGAAAGTAATCTGGTATAACCAGATTATTATTTTTTAAACCTACTTATTTTACACTCCATTATTATGTCTCTTTTAAACAATTTATGCCAACTTATTGAAAATCAAAGGTGACACATGATTAAAATCATTTAATATTTTTTTTCTTTTGTTATATTTCTAGATTTTAAAAAGAAGTTGTCGTTAAACACAATGTTTTTCATATGAATAATTTCATAATTTAAAATAATCGTTAAGCATATTTAAAGCGGTCTTCATTACTGGAAGAATAAGTTTTAGCACTTGCTAAAATTATATTATAGTGGTTTAAATGTATGCTGAAATATTCACATTTAAATATTTCAGCTACAAGCATGAAAACATGATTTTCATTTTCATTACATCAGCACAGTTCAAGAACCACTTATAAAGAGACATATAAAACTAGTTATGTTGTAACCATCACAAAACTTTTTTTTCTGTATTTCCTAATACAAAATCATTTTATTAATCCTTTAACTGCCCTGGGCATATAATAAGTTTTTCCAAAGTACGATCCTTTGTACTGTATTGCTACCAGTGAAATCACCAACACGGTTTGACAGTGTAATAAAATAAACTTGAAAGTGATTTTGACAGTGTTTTTGAAAGATTTATTCATTTTAGAATTGAAAGAGAACGGTGGCACTTTCAAGAGAATCTCGTAAATTTTCCTTGGCAGGTAAGGAGTTAATACAGTGCAAATTATTTATTAAAATTATTATCTATAGTGAATGAAGACAATTTTCATCTCAGAAAAGCATAACTTTAAATATTGAAAGAAAATCAGTGTTTTGCCCTATAAACATCATAAAAAAAAAAGCATTTTTTTTTTTTTTTAATTCCATACTTTGTATCAGAGTATCTCAGATATATGATTCAACCACTCATTTTAAAGGTATTGATAAACACATCCTTGTAATCATTATCATGTGAATACAAACTTATGATAAAAAATATTATTATTTTACATATGTCAGTTCATATATAGGTAAACTCTTATTTTGTATTTTATGCTTTTAATGAGGAAACAAGTTTAATTTTTACTATGACTTTTATTGACTATTAGCATCATATATAGCATTATACTTTACATATAAGGTAATAATGTAGTATTACGTTTATTTTCAGAAAATTAAAAAGTGGGAATTGTTGAGTACAGGCTGTCCTAAAATTGATATTGAGATTATATGTCCCAATTCTAGACATAGAGTAAGTGTTTGTTTACTCATTATTTCTTAATAATGCATATTGTTAATAATAACAGGAGACTTGGCGTTGGAATATTAAAACCCGAATAAACTACTATGTCAGTAAAGCCAAAAAAAAAAAAACATTTGAGATGCATACAGCTGTGTCGGTAGCCTTAAGCGTACCGTCTTCAGTGCAAAAAGATTTTTCTTTGGCGTTCTTGTTTCTTTTCTTTTCTTTCTTCTCAAATATTTTTCTTTGGCGTTTCTGACATAGTAGTTTAATCGGGTTTTAATGCATATTGTTATTAGGGATATCTAAAGCCAAATTTTAATGTAATGTAGCCCTGATTACCATACTTCCCAGCAAAGTGCTAATCAAATATGTTATACCTCTTGCAGGACTGTGGAGTCGGGAGGAAAAATGATTGACTCCAACTCCTTCATATATGTATCTATTACAGCTTATTTCTTTAAAATACATGAAAAAAAGCTGCATGAAAAAAGTTAAGGAATAAACATTTGGATAATAGATTATTTATATTTCCTAGGCACAAAGTTAAAATGCAATAAGCTCAAAAATCCAATGTTTTAAAAGTGAATTTGCGTAGGTGATAAACTAAACAATATTCTTCTAAAGTATTGAATAAGGAAAACAATGAACATACATTTTAAACTTGTGGGGCATATATTTTATGGTAGTTGATATATACAGTAGAACCTTGATTATCCGAACCTTGATTAACCGAAACTCCTCTCCGTTAACCGAAGTCAGTTTCTTCTTCACTTTTTTGTTTTCACTTTCTACTATCATCCAAAGTTTTCTCTTAACAAACACGCATTTTTAAAGTTTTTTTTTTCCCCACATTCCTTTTGTATGCAAGCCATCCTTTCCAAACTATGAATGCAGATACATATTTTGGAATTTCCTTTTTTAGAATTCCTTCTCGCAAGCTCAATTCTCGGTATGAGTGTACTCTTCCCCACTTTCGAACATCCCTGTTCTAAACAAAAACACACCCCATTTCGAAATGTGGAAGGTCATTCTGCCAAGTCCCAGAACAATCGAATGTTATTGCACCCTCTGATTGTAAGCAAGTGCAAAGAACCTAACCTCTTTTGTCATCTCAAGAACCGAGAAATTTTCATTGCAGCAGAATTTCAAAATTTTTGTCACTTTGTGTCACTTATGATTCCTCTGAACTCATGCTGGATAGAGCTGCACGGCAAAGGATGGCCAATTTATACCAGATTAAGCTTCCATTTAAACTATTGTGAGTTTTTGTTTCAGAAATAAATTTATTTTCATTTATTTAACAGTTAAAATAGTCATAATAACAGTTCAATGACGATACTACATAATAAACTAGATAACAGGGGTCATACTCTCCGCCCCTTTTTCAGGACACACTTAAGAATAAGAAATTTTCTCCTATTTTGCCACCAGTAATTTCATGCAGAAATTTTTATGGTACTTTTTATAGAAATGTCTCCAGATTAATCTGGTTAGAGATCATCGTAAAAAAAATTGTGGTAGGAATAGAGGCGAAATTTTGTCATATTTGAGACGACCCCTGAGATGATTATTGATGAATTCTCGATTATCCGAAGTAGGCTCGGTCCCAATTACTTCAGATAATCGAAGTTCTACTGTATGTACAATGAATTTAAGTAAGACACACAATATAGCAACATACTTGCCAACTTTTCCGGTTTTTCCGGAAGACTTCCGGTTTTTTAACGTATCTTCCGGCCTTATGATGAAATCTTCCGTTTTTAAAAAGGTCGCGGATATCGTTCATTTTAAAAAGAAACCCAAATGTTCTATGAAAATTCCTGATTCCCAATCTTTTTCCATCCATAACATAAATGTCAATATTCACTTCAAACTTGCTTTATGAGATTTTAGAACATTTAAAGAAATAGAATTGTTAAATATTTCTTGCTGATGTAATTATTTTTTGCCCCCCCTCCCTTTATTTATCTCCAACTAGTGATCAGCAATCAAATGTTCTGCAGAAGTCTTTTGTTTCCTAATCTTTATCCATCTGCAACATAAATGATAATATTAATTTTAAAGTTCTTACATTAGATTCTAGAAGTAGAGTTTGAAAGAGTTTAAATATTTCTTACTCTGTAATTATTTTTGTATTCCCTCCCCCCCCCTCCCCATTCCCCGGATTGTGATCAATTCTAGAAACAATAAAGCAATGAAAGTGCTCAATATTTCTCACATATGTAATTGTTTTTAGACCTTTATTGCTGAATTTAATGAATCTGTTTATTTTTCCTCAATTAAATTAAATATTTGTATGTCATATTTATACCAGATGTGTAAACATGGGAAAAAAATGAAGAATAATCTTTTCAAGTGGGAAAATTTTTCTCAAATCAATTTAAGAAAGTTAATACTCAGTTGGTTTTATGCACGTTTGAAACTGATAATTAGCTACTGCTACTTTTTCTTATATGTATGATTAATGTACATACACAAAAATCATATTTTATATTTATTTAAAAAATTAGCTATACTTTAACTAAGTTTTTTGTCTATTGTTAAATAAATTTCTTTCAGATTCTGTTTTGTAGATATTTATATGTTGAAGAGGAATAACTTCATTTAAAATTTTATATATTTAGTATAATCAATCTATAGTAAAACTGTATTGTTTAATACGTCAAAGAGAAAAAAAAAACTTCCCTTTTTTATGAAATCTTCTGGTTTTTCAACAAAAATCTTCTTTTTTTTTATTAAAATTGGTTGGCAAGTATGTAGCAAGTTATTTTGGTTTGATTTCAAAGTTCTGTTTTAAACGAACAATGTCATCATACAACAACATACCCAGTAGTGACAGTTTGCAAAGAAAGCAAACTTCAATATTAACTATTTTAATCCTTAGTAAAGGATATGAAAATATTCAATGTATCTGTCAATTAGAAGCAGGGGAAAAAACATAATCTTCATAAATCTTTCTTCATTTTTTTTTTTTTTTTTTTTTTTTGTTAATGGAATTCAATGAAAGCGGTATGTTTATTTTTGTTAAGATTTTGTTGTTGATGGTAAAAAGAAAATACAAAAATGAGAAAAATCTTGGAAATGTATGTTGCCTTAATGAAAGTGTTGAGTCAATCACATTAGAGTGGGCAAAAATGTTTTTAGATTGAACACTGAAATCTTGGCCTTCTCTAGCTATAACCTTGAATCAACTTGATCATTAATGACAAATATATGACAAATATCACATTCCTCTTTGCTTTCCTATATTTATTTATTATTCACATACCTATAAACTTGAAAATAACTTACAAACATACATAATTAAAAAAAAAAAAAAAAAAAAGTGTTTTATAAATTTAAAATATTTTTTTTTTTTTTTTTTTTTTTTCCCTTCAAACTGTCTAACAGAAGCTAGAGTGAGAGTTGGCATGTTTTTAGTTATTCCGACTCCACTGCCCTGATTGCTAGAAATAATATTAATTAGAAGCTATTAAAATCAATACAGTAAGTTTTACTCTAATTTTAGCATATAATTAGAATCAATCAAATGTTACTAATTAGGCTATTTGTGGTACTATGTAACAAACATATGATTTTGTCTATTCTATAATAACAACAGATGAGAAGCTTCGTTTTAATTGATTCAGGCAATTAATTTTTAGCATTTAAAATTTTTAATATCCCCTCTCCACCTTTATTATTCACTAACACTAGTGGATCTGCAGATCAGGAGCCTCAACTTCCTATTTGCTATCACACATTATTCAACAGGCCATTTTTATTTATTCCTTATTATATAATATATATTGATATGATTGACTTGGTACATAAAAAGATACGTTCCTGAGGGGGGCAGTCTATACATACCCTTTTTTAAGAGTAAACATGTTTTTAAGCATCTTTACAATATATGTTAATTCCATTATGTTCAATGCAGCATAAACACATTAAAGTGCACTTAAATAAAAAATTGGCCATAGAATCTAATGTCATGAAATTCTTTTATGTGTCTCTGTAAACGAACCATAAACGTTGCATGCACCTGTAAAACTTATACAGCTTATTTTATGTTTTTCATGAGTAATTAATTGTTCAAAATTTGACATAATTTGGATGATTACATGACATTTTCAGAACACTTTTGTAAGATCCTGTACATTAAATAGGAAGCCTAGGAGTACATATTTTCTGCAAAAAACCTAAGTTCAAGCATCTCCCTAATGTACGCTAATCCCTAATTTTCTCTATTGCAAAGTATTGATATTAAAATGCCTTTAAACGAAATTAACCCCATATACTGTAATGATAAGAATTTTGACGTGTCCCTGTACACAATCCATAAAAAATTATACAGCTATTTCTATACAAAGCCTGAATATGTATGCCAATTTGCAAGTCAATTGGAGGATTTTTGCAGCCACTATTGCGATACATACAAATTCTGCCCATAGGCTGTAAAGGTAAGAAAAATTTTGATGTGCCCTATACATGAACTACAAATGGAATACACACCCAAAATTATACAGCTAATGCTATGTGGCTCATAAACATGTGTACCAAATTGCAAGTCAATAGCATGATTTTTGCGGTCACTATCGAGGTACATACAAATTCTTCCCATAGGCCCTATGGGTAAGAAAAATTTTAACGTGTCCGTGTACACGAAATACATATGGAATATACACCTAAAACTATACAGCTAATTCTGTTGGGCTCATGAATATGTATATCAAATTGCAAGTCAATAGCGTGATTTTTGTGGCCGCTATCGCGGTACATACAAATTCTTCCCATAGGCCGTAATGATAAAAAAAACTTTGGCATATCCCTGTACACGAACTATAAATGTAATACAGACCCCAAAACAGTGTATTCTGTGGGGCTCATGAACATGTGTACCAAACTTCAAGTCAATAGCGTGATTTTTGTGGTCGCTATCGTGCGACCAACAGACGGCACCCAAAATCTTTTTGAGTCTTAACAGAGAGGCCCCAGTGAATGTTTTGGCAAAAATTGCAAGTCAATAGCTTGATTTTTGTGGTGGCTATCGCGGTACATACAAATTCTTCCCATAGGCCGTAATGATAAGAAAACCTTTGGTGTGTCCCTGTACACGAACTACAAATGAAATGCACACCCAAAACTATACAGCTGATTCTGTTGGGCTCATAAACACGTGTACCAAATTTCAAGTCAATAGTGGGATTTTTGTGGCCGCTATCTTGCGACAGACAGGCAGAACCAAAAATCTTGTCTTAACAGGGAGGCCTCCACTGGCAATTGGCCAATAAAACATTTTCAGGTTTTTTTGAAGCACAAAAATATGGAAAGGTAAAATTTGCAGGGAAAGCTAGTTTAATTTACATGAAAAATTATTGTTTTTTTAGATTATTCCTCAAATTTTTCAAGGTTATTGGGAAATCATTATGATAATTGACAAATGAGTATTATAAGCTATTGATTTATTTGTAATCCAATAAGTAAAATAAAACTGAGTTAATTAAACTGTGAGTTAAATAAATAAAACTGTGCAGATGTTCTGCATTTTTTAATATATTTCAAAATCCATTCAAAAAAGAAAAAAAAGGTGGAATTTTTATTGAGAAACTGTTTGATTATCGTGAAATCATTGAAAGAGAAAATACTGTAAAATTGCCCTTCCTTGATTAAACACCCAGCCTATGTATTGAAATTTGAGAAATGTGTGTCACTAGAAGAAAAAAGATAACGTAATTATATAATGCTTTGGAAACAGAATAATTCATTTAATAACCTTTATGAGATTTAGCAAATAAATTTGTAATAATATGTATGTAAACAAAGTCCTCAAATTTTGACTTGATATAATTCTCTTATTTACATTTAATCAACAGAGCTTTTTCTTTCTTTTAAGAGTTTTGTTATTGGTCCTGATGGAAAACATGTGGCAGCCCTTGTTGCAAAGTGCAAGAAAGCCATGAGAGAATCTTTCAGAAGAGATGTAGTGTTAAATATAGCTGTAGTGTAACTTTAAAATTTTGCATTTATATTGAAATGTTAATAAAAAATAGTTTTTATTATTATTGTAATTACTGTTTCTGTATTTTTTTTTTCTCTAATATATTAAAAATTTACTATTATTATTACTAGCAAGCATTTCCTGCTTCATTAGTCACTATATTTAAAAGATTTTTTTTTTTTTTTTTTGAATAATTGACACGTTTAAATAAATTTCAAATGGTGACTATTACAGCTTCAGTATGGGACCCCTTGCCATTTTTGCGATAAATTGAAATGGCTATCGCAAATGCGTAAGTACAGATCTGAGCGAGAAACGTTTGAGCTACTTTGGTGCCAATTGTCAAATTTCGCCAAAGGAATTCCATACTAATGCTGTGCCCTATTTTTGTCAAATCAAAGTCATAGCCAAGTACTATGATATACAGCTGTTAAGGAAATATAAATGACATTTAGTTATTTGAGATTCATTATGTTGATTGGAAACTCGGTTAATTTAAAATAAAATAAAATGCATTCACGAAACAGCTTTCATATAGGACCCCCTTGACAAAATTTGAAAATTGGCATCGAAGTAGTTTGGGTGATTTTCTCAAAGGTCTTTCTTAACGCAATTGCAATAGCCATTTTAAACCATCGCCAAACTGGTAAAAAATAAGTCATCAAGAGGTTCTATACTAAAACTGTGCCCATGATAAAATCAAGTGAAAAAAAATCAAAGACTATTTGATTAATTTAAAAATCTATAAATCTAAATGAAATTTTAAAGCTATTATGATGTCAGTTTTATCAGATAATTTTGTTTATACAGGTATATTTTTTAAATTTAACATTTATGCATAAAGTGTTTCTTTTTATGTTAAAAAAATAAATGAAATGAAAAGTTGTAAACTTTTTATATTATTGGCCTCAGCTTGAAATTACAACTCAAAGAAAAATGTCTGGGGAAAATGCAAAAGAATCCTATTTTTTAAAAATCTAATAGAAATATCGAAATTTTAAAAGTACATTGTGAATCTTCACACATTCCTTTACCTAGAAAAAAAATTTTTTAGTACATGCCATAGTTTTTCTCTACATCACACACAGGCAAAGAGAAATACTTTAATACAGGGTGGGCAAAAGTCCGTAAATACTTTAAAAATTCATAAAACCCAAAAATATAACCGAAATAAAAAGCAGTTTGCAGGTTTAGCATTGATAGGTCACAGGATTTTTTTTAATATAAGAAAAAAAAAGTAATTCAAAAAACAGCCGACAGATGGCACTGATATGAACGACTTAGTTGGAAATATGCAAATGAGACAGGTGATTCATAAATACAGGACTTATGCTCTTGATCCAGAACCAGATCTCCGTTACATCCCCTGTAAGTGAATAAGAATGCGGAGTGCTTTATTGGTGAAGCTGTTTTACATGAACCAGGAATCAACGACTGTTGCACTGCATAAATTCTGACTTCAGAAAAATGTGAGATGACTGGAAAAGGGCCTTTAACAGTGGCAGGCTTCATAAAGCTTGTTCAGCGATTCGAGGAAACTGAATCGCTATCTGATTTGCATATTTCCAACTAAGTCATTCATAACAACACCATCTGTCGGCTGTTTTTCATTTTTTTTTTTTTCTTTTAAAAATTTAAGTTTAAATAGGGTTTTTATTTAATATCTTTTGAACTTGAACTAAAAATTACAGTAGTAGATAGATTTTGTTGTGATTAATATGTGTACTAACTTTTGTAGTTATCGGTGGAACAGTATATAAAATCACAGTCCAGATTTTTTTTTTTCTTTTGGGAAGGGGGGGGATGTCATACTTGACACGGTTCCAGAGGTCTCTTGCTTATATCATATAGGATTATGCAAAAATTTAAAAAACAAACTGATTTTCAGAAAGCACACGATATTGCAATTGAAATTATGTTTAACATTGTTTGTTTATGACATTTAAATTTTTTTTGCACAGTACTTTTCTGAATAGTTATACAGGAGAAGCAGATTAAAAATTTAACCACAGAAATATCAGAAAATCTAAGAATTTTATTTTGTTTTGGTCATTTTCAACCTTTTTTAAAAGAAAAAAAAACATTCTCATACCTTTAAGACCACAAATTTCCATAGATGAAAGCAGCTTTTTTGCTTTTTTCCAAAATTGTCCATTAAGATATCTACTGCTTCGCCAGACTTTAAAGACCGACCTTGGAATGATACCAATAAAATACTCTTCCAGAAGGAAGAGTATCTTTCTCTTCCATTGGGATGGAAGAGAAAGATAACCCTTTCCTAAACTGGTAATGAAAATGGTTTCTCTCATTACTGATCTATCCTGTTTAAAAAATAGAACTGTTTTTTCTCCGTTTGCAAATCACATCTGTTTATTATCATTTCTATTTAACTATAATTTCTGGTTATTTTTATCTTAAATATATATACCGGGTGCCCCATAAGTCTGTAGACATTTTAAAAATTCATTAAACTTGAAGGAATTGGTAGAATTGAATGCAGTTTGTGAAAAAGTTACTCTCATTATTAAGGGGGATTTTTTATTTAAATTTTTCATTGATAAAAGGCACTGCACAGTTTTACGATTAACACATCTTATTTCTTATTTTGCCTTCTAATTGCGCATATATGATGTTTTAACTGTGATGCTGAATCGGTTGATAAAGTGTTATTGAAGATGATGTTTTTCCTTAGGTAAGAATTGCTGACTAACGCTGCACATAGTATAGGATTTATATGCCTGCAAACATTTGCATGCAAATAAAGTTTTTCATGAAAATATGTGATTTGCTCATGTACAGCACCCTCTATCTACCAAAAATTCAACTATAATTTTTTTCTTTAATAAAAAAAATCTCTTTTCACGAGAATAACTTTTTTGCAAACCACATTCAATTCTACCAATTCGTTCAATTTTTATGATTTTTTAAAATGTCTGCAGACTTATGGGACACCCAGTATATAGTAACTGGTACATGCTAATACTAATCAGGAATTTTATTTTTCTCAGAAAACTATTAACAAATTTCTTTCTGATTATTCTTTTATTTTTTCAATATCTATATTAGAAAGAAAATTAATTATTTTTAGTCACTTCACTTTTTCCTCCCCCCCCCAATCTTTTACATTACTTGTTGTGTTCATCATCAGACTCCTTTTCTATACTCTATTTCCTTTAGGCAGTCGCCTCAAGGCCACGCTCAGATGAACTGTGATTTCACTTTCCTCTTCCGTTGCTAGGTTACTGAAGAAACGACATCTCACTGAGTGGAATTGAGCATGTGATCTCCCTCTCTACATTTCTTGGCCTTGAAGTGACTCTGCTGTGGAAATGGACTATAGTGGGAGGAAGTTCCTGCAAGATTGAGATTGGACAATTGCTTGCAGTGCTTTTGGTGATTTATTTTCTGCAATGCGGGTGAGAGAATCATAAAAGTGGGAATTTTAGAATTGAACTTCAAAGTAACTAGAGATATCACACCGAAAGACTGATCAATTATAATTATTTGAAATTGCTCAATAAGAATTAAAGTAACAAATCACAACAAAGAAAATGAGATATTTTATTTGATAGGATTGATTCACAAAATTGAGTATCAAAAATGGAGCTATATACAGAGTAACAATGAATGATAATCACTATGAGAAAACACACACAGTGTGCAGGACAGAATTTAAGAACACCACAACATAAATCTTCAATGTTCAGACATCAATAATAGAATATCAGAAATGAGGCATTCATCAGTATCTACAGAATTAACCATTGAAAGCATTACAATCTAACATCTAAACTTAAGACAAATATACTTTGATAACTTTATTATAAGATAGGTGATTTGATAATCCATACAAAAAAGGTCCTAATAAGAAATAATGAGAAAAGTTTTTTCTAAAACTATAAAATAATAATAATTAAATTTAAAAAAAAAAAAGTTTTTATAATGATATTTTACTGAACATGACAATGAGAAATTCATAGCAACATTTTATTAATATTTTTTTAAACATTGGCAAACAATGCTGCAGCTTTTACCATGCATTGGCATGTCTAATTCTTTTGAACAATACATTTTAAATGTGTTTCATTCCATTTCACAATACAAATACACACCAAAGGGCTCATTAACTTCTGCAGTCAACGTATAATAGTTTTGATTCCATTTACAAAAACTCTTTAAAACTAAGCTTATTCATAATTAATTAAATTAAATACCTTAGTTATGCTTCATTATTCCATGGCAGAAAGCGTAATTCAGGATGCGTAATTCTGATAAATAATCAGAATTATGCATTTTTTAGAGAGAGCACCAAAATCACACATAATAAAAACGTAATTAATGACCACGAATCGACCGAAATTGACAGAGTGTGGCGCCATCTTTTTGTGAATAAAGACCAAGACTGAGATGTCAACAGTCACAATCCACTACAAGCAGTCGACACAGATGACGCGGAGGATCTTCCTGTGAAAAGGCTTTCTGCCATGGAATAATGAAGCATAACTAAGGTATTTAACTTAATTAGTTTTGATTCCATTTATAACCGACACAAAAAGTCCAATACAATCTATCTTTAATTTTTAATCTGAATTTTAAATAAAATTTCTTTATAAGAAAGATTTAAAACTGATAAATCCAATTCATCATTGCATTAAATTTCATGCTAAAATTTGAATTTAAAACATCAGTACTGTAGTAATGCTGAAATATAAATTTGTGTATATTTAAAATGATAAATATTGAAATATATTTTGTATTTCTGTGCTCAGTACACTCTTTTAAGATTTTTAACTCATGGTTACAAGTATTTATTGTAAGTACATAATTTTCCGTATGAGGTGGGGAGGGAGGGGGGATGCTAATCAGTCTTTTAATACATTTTAAAGTTTTTTTCTTTTAAATAGTGTAAAGTATGTGAATGGCAAAATTAACATTTTAGTTCATAGTTATAATACTTCACTACAAAACTATAAATCACTTTAAAACTTATTTCATTTTATTTTCTACAAGTTACAGAAATAACTGAATGAGAAATTGAAGTACAGTGTTTAACAGACCATAATTAATTCTTTATGCAATATGGACAACCATAATCTTAAAAAGATGTTAAAGAATTAAAGTTTAAATTTAAACTCTGCTAGTCTGTTTGGAATCAAGGGGTGTTTGTGTTTAGGGTTTACCCCTGATTTCGGGGTTTCTACTCTAACCCATTTGTATTTTCATATTTCCTACAAAGTAATTTTTTGCTTTCATTGGTTGTTCATTTGTTATCCGGGTGATTTGTGAATGAAATATAAAAGGATTGAGGGCTTCTGGCCTTAATAGTTTGAGTATTATTTGATATTTTGGGTTTTTTCTAATTTGAGGCTCTAATTTTCAGGGTTTTTACCTTTGAGTCACAATCACCCCTGGAATTTAATCTGACCAAACCTTTTTTTCAATTTACTATAAAATATGACAGCATAGAAATATTTACTAGATATTTTATGACTCTGTTAGCGAGAGTTATATGCTATTTCTTGAAAAGTTTTATTAATATATTTTTTAAAACAATGCTAATGTAATGTATAGTAAATATGAACAGACCAGAAGAGTTAATTTGTTATGAACTAAATTGTTCAAAATTCCAATATATACTTAAATATCAATCAATAAAAGATAACAAGGAACTGAAATATAGTACATTTAATTATTTATTTAAGAAAAAGTAGAGTGAATTCAAATATTTTCTGTACATTAGACGTACAAAAATACACGCAAATAAGATAATCTCATGTACTAATATTTCTACATATGATTGAATGTTACCCAACTGAGAAATATTAACTTTGGATTATCAAACTTTAAAAATTTTGAAAATGTATTTGTAATTAGGCTTAACAATTCGTCTAGAAATTAATATAAAATAATTATTAAATGTTTTGTAATACATTTTTGTAAAAAGTAATGAAATATATATATATATATATATATATATATATATATATATATATATATTAAATTATTTATTTAATATTAAAAATTCAATTGAAATTAGCAGACAATGACATTCCTTTTTTCTAAATTTTGAAATATATTACAAATTAATAAATTTATGTTACTGACACAATCATAAACATGAACTTATAATTTCTACATAAAGTTAAAAATATATTTCAGTCATTGAAATTATAATGACTTTAAGACTATATTTAGTTAATTACATAAATTAACATGAAAGTATATTAATATATAAATATTTCATTTCTTTGTTATATATATATATATATATATATATATATATATATATTTATTTATTTATTTTATTTTATTATTATTATTATTTTCAGAAAATAATTAGAAAATATTATTCACTATGAATTTCAATAGCAATTTTAAAATAAATCAATAATATAAATGCAGGATCATTTCTTTCTTTCAGTCAGATCTATACAGAAAATGTCTTTTGATAAAAATTGACAGATTCATTTTACTTTTGTTTAAAAAGGAACAATACCAATAAAAACAATACAATTTATTAAATAGAATTTGCTATAAAAATTAACTTCTGACCATCACTATCAAATAATACATTTACTGAGATGTTATTTTCTCCATATAAGACACTCATAATTAAAAATTACATTTTATTTTATTTTATATTTATTTTATTTATTTTTACTTTTTTTTTTAAGGTTTAGTGTGGAGGTCATATATAACAATCATAAGGTTATACAGTGAAACCAACATTACGATTTGGCCCTTTTTCAAGGTGGTCAGGAGATTTGTGATAAAATAAAACACGCCAAAAAAAAAAAAAAAAGATTTGCTTTTTATAAAAAGTTTTCTGAAAGCTCAGATTAATACTTAAATATATGTATACATACATACATACATTTATTTATTTTCAGATTAAAGTAAAGATCGAGAAGTAAAAAGGTGTGAGATTTTATTTTCTTTTTACTATAAAAAATTCTCTTGCAAGCAAATTGTGGCAAGAAACTATCTAGAATAATCTTAAAAGAAATATTAGTATTTATTTCATAAACTGCCTAAAATGTATTTTACAGTATGATCGTACTCACAGTAAGTACATAAATGTATCTTACAGTAATGATCTATACTTACAATAAATTAACATTAGGAGATAGGATAAACACAAAAAATAATAGCCTATTATATTTTTAGCAATATCAATGAAAGACAAGAAATTAACAACAACCATTCATGTAACTCATATACAGCTGAATCTAACAAAACTTATATTCTATAAAATAAAATCACAAAGCAAGTAAATTTGCATAATAATTTCAATAAATAAATATCTTTAACAAAATTCTATCCCATTTAATATTTATTTCAAGCTCAATTTCTAATTATATAAAATCTTTATTTGCAAAGAAAAAAAAAAAATCAAATGTTATGCCTTTTAATTCATTATAGGTAAACAAGTTATCTGAATCTACATTTGAAGAGCTCAACCATTTATTAAATAAATATCTCTGATTATTTACATATGTACAATAAAATTTATAAAAATTGTCTTCCATTTTTGAAATAGAATGAAATAATTTGTAGATTTTTTTTTTGGAAAACATTAAAAAATTGTTTAAAAAAATTGCTTTTAAATGCATTAAAAATAAATATAGCTGCCAACAGATGAAGAATGAAAGAGAAAGGAGTAACTTTATTGAATTAAATAAAATCACATAGTTTTCAAATAACGATAAACAATAATTAAAAAAATAAAAAACTATTTAAACTGGTAGCATTTATGCGATGACTGAGTCATCCTAGCACTGATACCGCTAGCATGCACCTTCCACCAGATTAAAAAAAAAAAAAGGTATTTCTGAGTTTAAGATTACGATTCTAATGTATTAAAAGTATTGCACATATTCCTGATTTGATTGTAATAAATAAAATTAATTTTGAAATATTATCAATAATATCCCATATTTAAAACTGCAATGCATTAATTAATATTTCAGTTTCATTTACATTAATGAAAATGTACAAATTTGTGAAAAATCAAAAGATCTGATACTGTATATGGATATGGATATTAACGATTGCTTATACAATTAAAATATTTATTTATTTTACAAAGCTTTACTGTTACTTGCTACAGCATAACATAGTAGGGTTCACGTCAGCAATGAAAACTTAGTGATATTATAAAAAACCACCTTGGTTATGATTTAGCGGTAAA
Source organism: Salticus scenicus (assembly GCA_963930645.1). Classification (NCBI taxonomy): domain Eukaryota; kingdom Metazoa; phylum Arthropoda; class Arachnida; order Araneae; family Salticidae; genus Salticus; species Salticus scenicus. The sequence continues at coordinate 116,411,729 of OZ005661.1, forward strand.
AAAATATAAAATAGTACACAAATATATATAGTAAAGTAAATATACCATAATTTAGGGGAAAAGGCTGCACCCAACATAAATGCTGCATATCAAATATCAAATTACATTTTTCCACCTGTCTCTGGATACCATGTTAAATTATTATTTTTTTTAAATAGAAATTTCTCATTTTAAATGTTTAATTTGCCTGATAATGTATTAAGAAATTATAAAATGTCTTTTATTACAGATATAAATAAAATACATCATTATAAGTCCTCCCTTGCCATTTATTCTGTAACACAAGTAGTAGTTTTTGAGGTTTCTGCATGTTAGGTAGCTTCACTCCTGACAACAATACAGATAATTGCTCCTATATGTAAACAGAGAAGCAGATTCTAGGGAATAGCCAATAGGAAATTGAGCTATACTAAGCTATAGAAATGATAGGTGAAAATCAAGAAAATTTGGATTTTATATATTTCCAACAATCAGACAGAGAGGGGTTTTGTTACAATTTTAGAAATATTATAGAAAAATCCACATTTACTTGATTTTTATCTACCATTTTTGATAACTTAGTATACCTTAATTTTCCATTAGTTAATATTTCCATAATCCCGCAATTCTATTGGCTATTAATCCAGATCTAGAATCCGCTGCCCTGTTTATATATAGAAGCAATAATCTACCTTGTTATTCTACACTGATGATGGTATGCTTAATGCTACCAACTGCAGTATGTGAACTTTTGTTTCTAATTTTGGCATTTTTAAAGTTGATATATACCGGGTGTTTCAAAACTCATGGACGAAAATTTAAAGGGTGGTAGAAAAAAATCTAAACAAGCCATTTTCACCATACAATGCATGGGCGGAGACTGCTAGAGGGCGCTGTAATGGAAAGTATAAAGCGTACAATTTCTTACCATGGATTTCAGCAGGCATGACAACATACAGTAATCAGGAAAAGGCAGATATGCATTTTATGTACGGTCTGATGAATGGGGATGCTCTGGAAGCTGCAAGACTGTACAGGCAGCGTTTCCCGAGAAGACAAATGCCAGACCGAAAAATACCACAACAGTCTTGCGGCTTCCAGAGCATTCCCGTTCTCCAGACCATACATAAAATGCATATCCACCTTTTCCTGATTACTGTATGTTGCCATGCCTGCTGAAATCCACAGTAGAAATGACGATGTGTAAGAAAATGTGTGCACTTTCAATTACAGTGCCCTCTATCAGTCACCGCTTGCTCTCTGCCATGCATTGTATGGGGAAAATGGCTTGTTTAGATGTTTTCTACCACCCCTTACATTTTTGCCCATGAGTTTTGAAACACCCTACATATTTACATTACTATGTCTGATAGTATCAAGGCACGGTTTTATAAACAAACATATATATGTGCTCACGTTTCATACATAATTTTACAGCACATATTGATGCTTTTATGTGAAAACAGTACAAACTTATTCAATTTAAAGTTCAAACAGTCTATGTGTTTCTATTTTATTAATATTAATGCCCACAAAGGTAGAAAAGCTTAATTTAAATAATTATTTTAAGCATATAAATTAAACAAAACAGATTTTTAACGACTTACAATAAAGTGCACCAGAAAACTGGTGTTAAAAAGAAAGATGAAAAATGTAAACAAACACCATAAATTTGGAAAAATAAATAAATAAAACTATGCACCAAATAGCGCAAACAGCAAAAACACAATATAACAGCTTGAAAAAAGCATTCTTAAATATGTGGATTTCTATTTTTTAAAAGATTTTTTTTAACAATATGTGTAAACATTAAAATATATTATTATTGTTTTAAATATAGATAAAAAGAAAAAAATAGGTTTATAAAAACATTTCAGGTGACAATTTTGTCTTGCATCTGTGTGATGTTAGCAACATTTGTTGATGATTTGGCGACAAATGTTGTTATATTGCCACAATGAATTGAACCCTAGTTTAACTGACACATTTAAAAAAGAAGATTAAGAAGAAAAAAGAAATTAAAATAATTTAATGTATCACAGGAAAAGAAGAAAAAAGTCAGCAGCTATATATTATCTCACTCTTCATGATTAAGCAAATTGACAAAAGATAGATACATCTTGTATTAATTAAACTAAAAAAAACTGAACATATTTTTGTTAAAAATCACTTCTTTTGTTAATAATAACTACAGACAAAGAACAGGGAGGATACTGAAATGATTAGCTGAGGGTGTCCCAATATACATATTCACGTGAAGAAATGAAAATTTTTTAACAATGTTTATGATACAATTTTTTTTTCACATATTTTTAGCAGCAGTAACTTCTTAAACTAAAAAGTAACTGCTACTAAGAAGCTGTCAGACTTCTTGATGTTTTGAAGGTATTGTAACTATAAAAGGTTCACTCCACATCCGCCGTAAATCACCCTTTAAAAAAAGAAAAAAACTTTATATATATACAGATATACATAGTACACTTGTGCATATTAAAATCATATTATTTATAAAGTTGTACACGAGAAAAGATTATTGGGCTTTTAAAAAGGCATTTTTTGGAATTCAAGGATTTTTAGAATGTAGATCTTAAACCGGATATAGCTATTATTAAATCAAAAAGAAAATATTGGATTGTTCGATATGTAATTTCTTTTTTCTCCCCAACAGTTATTATACCAGCTTCACAGTTAAGCTGCATTGTCATTATATATTTTGACAGCTGATATAGCAAGGCTTCTTTGTGAAAAAGTTTGGTTGATTCTGGACAAGTTTTTGATTGGTACCCTATCTGCCGTAATAGAATATTTTCATGCTTACTGCAACAAGCCTTGTTCATGCAAACCTTTCCTGCAAGACAATATAATATGTACATATAATTATAAGAAATAAATATTATTAGTAGGCTGTTAAAGAATTTTTAAATATAAGATATGAGTTTCTAATTTCCACTGAAAATCAGAAATATCTTTTTATGGCCAAACCTTCTTGCAAGTGACTATTTCTTTTCTGTGACAATGTCGCTGTGTCGCCTAAATTCCGCTACAAATGACCCAATCAAATATAGAAAGCTGAAAGCCGCATTTATGGCATAATTTGCATTTACTATCGAAAGGCAAAAATGCTGTTCAAGCAGAAAAGAAATAATAACTCGTAAGATCACTGAGCGACCAAATTTATTGAATTCGATCATTCATGATCATGTAAAATGCCTTGGTTTAATTTTTAAGCTTGTTATACGAATTTCACATTTTCTTATAGAAAGAAAATTGTTCCGGCGCATTGAAGTCTGTGATTTGTATCTCAAATATCAAGAAAATCCTATTTTTAAGCAAATCATCACTTGGGTATAAGGAATGGGTTGTCTACAACACTGATAAATGCGAGAGGTCATGGAAAAATAAAGATAAACTGGCTCAAAGCACTTTGAAACCCGTTATTCATAAAAAAAGGTGACTATGTGATTGGTTCAATTTCAAAAGAATTAAAAAAAAAAAAAACCTCATACTGAACAATACTACTATTAACTCAAAAGTATACTGTCATCAGCTGGACAAATTGAATGGTTCATGCAAACAGTAAAGATCAGAATTGATCAATAGAAAATGTGTAGTGTTCCAACAAAGTAATATGAGACCACATATAAGTTTGGTAATACAGCGACAGCTTTTACAGCTTGGATGGGATGTACTACAACAACCATATTCTCTAGATCGGGTGTCTTCAAATTATTACATGTTCTGTCTCTACAAAATTTTTTAGATGATAAAACTTTTACTTCAAATGAAGACATAAAAAAGAGACTTGGGTCAGCTTTTCGCCAACAAACAGTAGTGGCACCAGAAATTCCTCGACGGGGGGACACCATCTCCCCGACAGGGGGGCACTACATAAAGAAAGTTTATTATATGAGTATTTATCAAAAACTGCAATACTGTTAATAATATTACTGTTAATATTTGTACCATTCCATTTGTTAGTACTCCTCGTGGTTTTGAAGATCGTGTCACAGACAGACATTTTCTAAAAATATTGTGGTCAAAACGTGTTCTGGACCTCTCAAAACGTGTATATTCATGGAAAACTGTAAGCTGAAAATTTTTATTACGAATTCAATACTTTCTTCTATTGAAGATAGAATGGAAAAACTGGAATGCTCTAACTTTGTAAAAGGAAAGAAAAATGCTGCTAAAAGTAGAAAAACTGAAAGTTTTGTATTTGTTCCCCAGAGAGATTTTAGGAGTATGCCCTGATGGGGGGTGACAGACAGACTCCCCGACGGGGTGACCTGTGCCCCCCCCCTCCGGCCCCTAGCTGGCGCCACCCCTGCCAACAAAAATCAGAAATTTTATTAATGTGGAATCATGCTACTGCCAGAAAGATGGCAAAGGGTGTTGGACCAAAATGGAGAAAGAATAATCCGATAAATTATTTATGCACTGTAAGAAAATAGTCTTTCATTTTCACAAAAAAAAAAGATATGTATAAAAGCTAAAAAGATCAAAATTGAAAATGTAGACAGTTGTTTTGGTAGCATTATGCACAAAGAAGGATATGTACTCCTATAAACATAAAAGGAACAAGATTCTAAATCAATACAACTAAAAGATAACCAGCCAATACAATTGAAGGAATTGTGAGGGATTGATCAATACGAAATTGAAAACCTAAGCCTGGGTGAAATGACCAGTTTCCTTTTTTACTTTATTTTACCCATAAGGTAGAGAAAGTATTGTTTTTTGGTCAAATTTTCGAAAGTGAATTTTTGTTATATTTACACATTTTAAGGTCCCCTGAATCCGAAAATCATGTTTTTAGCAGTTCGTCTGTGTGTGTCTATCTGTCTATTATCGGCATATCTCAAGAACAAATAGCAGCAGAAAGACGAAACTTGGTATTCTAAATGTGTATCATATAGGGATATCTACACTAAGATTTTCGTTGAGATGAAGCAAATGGTTCGAATATAGTGACACTCAAGATTATTAAAATACATTATGTCTATAGGGGAAATTGCAGATAAGAAGAGTTTCAACATCTACAGACTGCACTAAACCAAATGAAATGAATATATATTTTTTATATGTCTAAAAACATGCTTCATGTAGAATATGGCAGAGAAATCATTCATTGTTCATTTACAGGGCTACACAAAAGAACTAGATTATAGTGTGCCAATAGCTGAAAATTGATGGAAGTGCATTTCAGGTTGTGCCGTATATTATTATTATAGGATTATATTTAGGTGCACTATGTGGTTTGTATATAATCTTCAAAAAGATATACAGGGCTGAAAATATTTAAGAGATAACATTCTTTTTCTATTGTTAGTGGAAGGGCTTTACTATAACATTTTACCATATCCAGGAAAGCTGTTCAGGAATGGAAATGAATTCCTCATAGACATATGATAAATAATGTATGTTTTTAAGCTAAATATTCATTGTTTGTTTTTTGTGTATTTACATGTTTTGAGGCTTCATGATTACCAAAATCAAGTTTTTTAAAGTTTGATCTTTGTCTGTGTTTCTTAGAGTAACTTAAAAACAAATAATTTCAGAAGATCCAAAAGTTGTATTTTCAAATTAATTATAAATTTGTTGCTGGAAAAGTTTGATCAAGACTGATAAGTTTCAAGAAATGTAGCGTGTGAAAGTTGTCTGAATAATTTTAAGTAAATTTTTAATTTTAATAACAGATTTAAATTCTATATAAATGTAGGTGCAGTAATAAAACAGGGGGTTGAGGGGGCAGTAGACCTCCTCACACAGAACTAACTATCATATAAAACTCTTCCAAAGCCTAATTTGAATTGTTATAACATAGGTTTACATAACAGAACTCGTTATCTTACCCCTTAATCTCCAACCTGTATTTATAGTATTATATTTCAGGGTAAGAAAAAGTGACACACCAGATTATTTAATAATAATAATAATAAAAAAGAGGATCTCAGCTATGTTTACAAGTATTGCGAAAATCTACAGGAAGGTTGGGTCAATAAGTGCTACCTGGGTTTGAACTTGGCATTTCCTGTCTACCAGCTTTGAAAGCAGAACATCTCATCTACTGGTCCAGCTTTGTGAAGTTTATTACAAAAGTGTAGTTAGATTTAAAAAAAAAAAAAAAAAAATAGATACATATTTAAAAGTTAAACTTACTTTGAGGTATGCCATTGTAAGTAATGGTAGCAAAGTAAATGGGACAAGATACAACAATGCAGGTTGAGCTGCTTTAAATACTTCAGATGAAACAGTGGCAGTCAATAAGCCTATTAAATGTAGTAAGTTAAAAAAAGCTTCACATATAAAATTCTACAGCAGAAATGAGACACATTTCATAAAATACTACGAAAATATCAAAAATAATTACAATATGAATTTTAATATTCTGCTATAAAGAATTACAAATGACTGTTAGAGTGAGTAAAACTTAATTTTCAAAATTGGTTAAAATGAAATTTTTACTAAATGTCTTTGAATTATTTATTTATTTATTTACTGTTAATCTTTTTTTTTTTTTTTTTTTAAACTCTCTAGCGCATTTTATAAGGATTAATGCCTACAAATATATGTTAATTTTAAGCAATAAACAAACCTTTAAAAACTAATTCAGAATTGGAATGGAAAATTATTTTTAACTATTGTATGCTATAAAATAGTTATATTCAAAATATTGCTTAAAAAATATTAAGCACAATAAGATATAAAGTATATATTGCACTTCTCTGGTAGCAGATACCAACAGCTGTTTGTTCACTGTGCAAATACCCCACTTGCTGATGTCCTTGACATTTTTTTTTTTTTTTTTTTATGTTAGCTCAATTTAGGCATTATTAACTTAAAAAAAAAAAAAAAAAAAAAAAAAAAAAAAAAAATCTGCAAATTTATCTCAATTTTATAAAAATGACCATTTTATAATTACTGTCCTACAAAGTCATTTCACTACTAACAACAACCTTGATGCATTGAAAAATTACTGGGGGAAAAAAAAAAAAAAAAGAATTTTTTTTTTTTTTTTTTTTTTTTTTTTAAGGAAAGGGGGGGGGGATTATTTACAAATGATGATATTCATGATTTTATAGTCTCACTTTTACTATAATATGGATTTGTTTTATCCAGATGTAAATATACATATATATATATATATATATATATATATATATATATATATTTGTTTTTGAAAAATTTCAAACTGTGCTTTTGGAAAACAAAGTTTTGGCCTTTTCAATAATTTCTTCATAAGCAAATCATAGAATTAGCCACAGTTATAAAAAATATTTTTAAAAATATTAAAATTCCATACATATATTTATTTTGTTTTTTGAGGGGGGGGGGGGATTGCATTGTAAAAAGCAGAAAAGAACAGACTCTCTGATTCTTATGAGATTTTTTGGATACCTTTTGCTGTAGTGATCAGATGGTGATTTTAAAATGTAGTTTTATTATTAATGGTTCAGAGTGCTGTGCATCTCCCTTGCTGTCAAACAAAGTCAACAACTTGCAATTAGCATTTTAATTAATATTTTAAAGACTTTTTTTTTTTCATGCTGTACCCTCACTCATTCCTCAAATGTCTCATTCCTTTAGCTATTGATTTTTGTAGCTCTGCGGTGCACGACTGCTAACCATATAGTAGTACAGACAGACATCTTTTATTAGTATGGATTAAATGTTGTTCACATTAAGACAAACAAGCTTAAAAACTTTAAATATGTTGTGAGGTAAATATATATAACATGAAAATATAAAAGCAAAATGATTTTCATAATTTTAACAATTCTCAAGGGTCTCAAAAATTTATAATCATTTGTCGATATATTTTGACTAGACTATTACCAGGTGACAATGCATGCATAATTAAGATTTATAGCTATAAACATAACTAAGAATGCAATGACAAGACTATCTAATAGCTTAAATAAAAATTTCATAGTCAGAACAGCGAGATAATTATTTCATTTTGAGTAACAAAAACACTTTTATATTACCCAAGTTAAAATCCATGCTAGTACCAGCAAAGAAAATAGGCTAGTTATTGCTATGTTTTGCTTTGTCTGCTAGATTTTCATGCTGTTATATGCTTTATAATGCTAGCCAGCATAAAATGCTATATTAGCTAGCTTACACAGCAATAGCACGACAAGCTATATACAAGCATTTTATGCTTATTTGTTGTTTAAGCTTTTCCAAAGCCTGGAGAGGTATGTACCTTAACAAGCTATTATGTGCTTTTCTATGCTTGCCAGCGTAATATGTTATGTCGGCAGCTTAAGTAGAAATAGCATGGCATGCTAGATGCCAGTGAGAAGTGAGAAAATAGCAACAAAAAAGCATCTGTTGGTTGTGAATTACTGCTAGTATAGCAGAAATTTCAAGCAAATAGTAGTCATAATTACTGCTGGACCAGCAACATACTATTCAAGCAACAGAAGCTGGATTATGTATGCTGGACAAGCAATAAACTGTGCCAATACACACCATGACTTGCTGGTAATTTTGGTGGAACCAGCAAATATTTTTGGTATTTTACTATTTTACTATAATATTTTGCTATTTTACATGCTGGGATACAGCATTTAATGCTAGACTAGCAAACAAATACCAGCAAGAATTTTAACTTGGGTATTATTAAAAAATCACAAAACTTACCTAAGAAATACCCAATGAGAGAACAATGAAAATATGAAATTTTATTCAACTGATTAGGAGGAGGAACTCCAGTTTCTGCTGAACTGATTTGGGCCTTTTTGTATGCATCATACCGCAGTACAAAACACAGCAAAAGACCAGGCATCACCTACATTGGAAATAAATATATAAAAAATGAGAGGTGTGTGTGTATATTGTGTGCATACTCTGTAGCTCAAGCCACTGATCACAGAATTACAAAATTTAGCAGAAAAAGTAGTTGGGACCATGCAGGGGTGATTGAGATTTTTTTTTTTTTTTTTTTAACCCTTTCAGGGGCACTAAGTAAAAATGGTTGTATAGGCATTGTATAGGCATTCTAGCTAGTAATAGGCATTCTAGCCACCGTGTCTATCCACCTAAAAGATGCTCCTAAAAATCAAACTAAAATTAATGATCTAAGAAAATATGTAAATCTGTTGTATTTAAAAGGTGCATTACAGTATATTTACACTACCAAATACTTTTGAATAAAAAATTATTTTTCATAAATATATATAAAAGAAACTTCAAAAAATTTTCCCGCAACTTGTTCATTTAAAAAAGTCACAGGCACATCCTGCCTAAAGTTACTGTAGTTCTGCCATCTCTATTTCAATTTTAGAAGTACACATTAACTTTTCATAAAAGTGGATAAAAAAAGTAGCCACTGCACACTTAGAGAAAAATTTCTAAAGTAGGTGGATAGACCCTCTAGCCACCGCCCCTGAAAGGGTTAAAGGACTGAGGGCCTATTAGTCTCAATCTGGGATTTTTGCGTTGTCGTTTTCGATAGTTGGACATTTGTCGAAATCTATAAATTTATCGAAAATATAATTGAATTTGAAAGCGATGTTATAATTTGAAAAAAGAAAAAAAAAAAAAAAACTAATAGTCCTCCGTCCTAAACTAAATTCTGCTTTTGCCAGAATTTCATCAAAATCTTTTTTTTTTATTATTATTATTGAAAGAAAAAGAAAAGAAAATTAATAATAATCAGTATCGTTACAAGCGATATCGAAAAAGTTTTTTTTTAAAATAATTTTGAATTAGGAAATAAGAAGTGCGCAAAATAAAAATAAGTAAAAAAATGAATTTAATGTTTTTTTTTTTTTTTTTTTTTTGAGTTTGAGTTTGAGTTTGAATCTTTTATTTTTAATTTTCCATTGATTTTTCCTGTTTTATTTTCTTAAATTTTATTCAAACTGTATGTTCTTTTACTTCATTTGCCTGTATTTCTTAGCAGTGGTTACTATACTTATTTTTTATTTAATTTTTATTTCATTCTTTTGTTTTCAGTCCCACGATTAATTATAGTTTATTTACTTATCATAACATTGGAAAAACAGCTTCGATTTTTTCAATACTTATCCGTTTTGATTGAGAAAAGTTTCCTTAATCTGGCGATATCTTTTTCTCAAATAAAGTGATCAGCAGATTTTTAAATTAAATAACATACAATATTTCATTTCAATCATTGCCATTTTGAAACAAGTGTTTATGTGAAGATATAAATATTCCTTTAAAAGGCTTCTATCAGGATCAAATAGTAATACAGTAAAGGGCACCTTTTATATGGTTATCGTTTATATGTCTTTTCCATTTATATGTCCTTTTAATGAAGTCCCAATTCATTCCCATTCATTTTAATGCAAAAATTCTTCGTTTATACACCCTTAATATCGGTTACACATCTTCTCCATTATTCTAAAATTCGTAAAATTTCTTACCGGTCATTTTCCCGTTCAAAATAAGTTTTAGAATCCATTCTGAATATCAATTTTGATGAGAATCTCAGCTGTGATATCAATACCGTGACTCCGGAATTATTCACAATCGATGAACCAATTGAAAAAAAAATTGTCTGATGCTAATTTAAGCAATGATGATGTAGAATGTGAAGAAGTTAATACACCTTTGTCTAAAGGTGCAATGGACTGCATTGAAAGCTTCAAACTTATTTTGTTTGTCAAAACACAAGTAAAAAAAAAATGTTTAAATGAATTCAATTCACAATGCAGTTCTTAGTACTTACAGAAAATCAGCATGTCAGGCAAGTAATAAAGCTTTTTAAATGTAATTAAATAAGTACATGTGTAGACATAAATTGTACAATACTTATTAATAAAAATATGCAATATATATAATTAATACTCAAAATGTGTTCATATAGTATTCAATATATGTAATACAGTACACAAGATATGAGATACATAATTAGTACTCCAAGTCATGTATTAATGGTTGCTATTTCCTCCTTTTTTATAAAAAATCTTTTTTTTTTTTTTTTTTTTTTTTTTAACTTAATTATTTCTTTAATTTCAAATTCTTAAAAAGTAATATACTAGTTAACTTTATTTATTAGTATTATTACATAAATTTTGCTTCAGTGCCATTAAATTTTTAATAATCAAAGTTTTACTTTTTAAATTTTGATTTTACATTTTTTCATTTATACATCCTCTTAGGATTTATACATCCCCCATTGAAAGATGTATAAATGGTGCTTTACTGTATAATAAAAAGGATTATACTTATTAAATTTTAAGTTTAAATAAAATTTATGACAATTAAGTTTATTGCTGGGGCATTTTAAGTTCCTTAATGTCAGAAATATTTAGTTAATGTTATTTTTATTTTGTGTATACTTAGACTCATTAAATATTTCAGAATTTATGCTTAAATTTAATTATTTTTATATTGACAATTTTGATGAATTTTGTTTTAACAATGTTATTAATTACTCGAAAATTAGTTTTTGTAATTTAAAAGCCTTTCTTTTATTTAAAAATAAGTCTTAATTCCAAATGGATTACTTTTTTAATAAGCTTATTATAAATTAGTTTAATCTCCATAATATTCGACTGAGGCAATCATAATTATTAGCTGTAGTGCAAAATTTCAGCCTAATTCAGTAAATTCTTTATTAAAAAATGGTCTTTAATTGCATGCATTTTCAGTAATTAGTAGGTATTTTTATTTAAAAAAAAAATTTATACGTCTAATTTGGTATCATTTTGTTGATTTTAATGTGAAAAATTTAGTTTCTTTAACAGTTTCTAAGCTAAGTATTTGCATAAAAAAATAAGTTAAATTGTTAAGTTTTTTCCCATGCTACATGTTTCTTCCTTTACCCAATCTTTTTTCCCTCTCCTTCTTCTAGTATGATGTAGCTAGCACATTACCTGGATGGCTGTGATTTTTGCCTGTGCTGTACGTGAGCCTTTCATAATGGCCCTCTCATATACCAAGTTTTAACTAATTATATACAGTAGAATCTAAGATATAGCCTTCCCATTCATAGGGAAAATTGCAGCATAGCAGTGTCACCTATTGACTGATATACACCTAAATTGAATCAGCATATTTCATAATGGCCCTCTCACATATAATTTTGTACCAATTATACATAATAGAACCTGAGATAGATCCTTTCCTTAAATAGAAGAAATCACAGTATAGCAGTGCCACCTGTTGAGCAACTGCACCAAGAACTAACAATAGTCGCTGAGATACAGTTGGCACAAAATTTCTATCACACACACACACAAGACAGACAAATATTTTCTAAAAAAGAGCAAATTGTGTTCTGGTCCTATCAAAACCAGTAAATCCATCAAAAAAAGGAAGTCGAAAATTTTTATGAACCCAATACTTTATTCTATTGAATACAGAAGAAAGTAAACACTTCTGCCCACATGACATAATACCACAATAAATCAGTATTTATGTCAAGCCTTTGATCTAGAAGAGACATTTAACAGAGGATTCATCAACAAATATTTGCTGCTTGAAACAATGCCAAACCCTTGTAAACAGATAGTTTTAGATGGGAAAATGTCCAGTTCAGAACTCAGTTTAAACAGTGAAATTATTATTATTATTCATTTTTATTATTATTGCATTGCAAAAAAAAATTAACCCTTTTAGAAAATGGAATTTTCAATATATAATTTTTACATGTAACAAACATTAAAATAAAAATAGTATTCACAGCCTCAAATTTGCCTTTCCATAAATATTAACATGAATATAAACATGCATATAATCTAAATATATACAGGGAGGGAGGGGGGATTTTGATTAGATAATAAATACTCCCCCCCCCCTTATATATACATGTTATTTATAAATATGATAAGGCAGGGGGATTTTGATTAGATAATAAATATCCCCCCCCCTTATATATACATGTTATTTATAAATATGATAAGGCAAAAATTATAAATGAAATATTTTTAGCAAGTTTTAGAATAAATAATTTTAAACATCAATAATACTTACAATATCACCGAGACCCAACATTGAAAAATGGCCATTGTTGTGCATGCTAAAATAAAAATATACACACCAATAAATATAATTTTAAATAAAAATTAAATTAAACATCACATGAAAAAAAATCCAGTTGAATCATGATTCAAGTTGTAAAATTTCAGTTATTTTAAATTATCAAAACAATGAATTATTAATTGTGATACGATTCCTCAGAATAATTTATGCACAGGTTTTGGAAACATTAAATCAAAGTTTTCATTTTTTTAGTAAAAACAATCAGAAAGCTTTGAAAAGTGGACAAAATACATTTACACCAGAATTTATCTTTATTTATTTGTAAAGGAATAACATTTTATCTATATTTATTTTATTACTAACTAGCTGGTTTTGCCCACTTTGCTGATCACTATACATAAATGAACCCTTATTATAATTAGTCTTTATTATTTATTATTATTATTCCTAAATGTATTAATAAAATCCTCAAAAATCTGAACAGTCATCATTTGCTACAAATGAATTATTTCAAAAATTATTCACCTGTAAAACATAACTCTTGAATGACAACATTCTTAAAAAAGAAAAACTTTTGTTCTAAGAAAAGAACTTTTATTTGTTATTCAGAAGAATAAAATATTTATCAGTAATGTGGAAAAACAGGGTTCATTCTCATATACGGGAAAAAATTCCCTGAGTTTTCCCTGAGTTTCCAGACAATTTTCAAGATAATATCAGCGACATATTACAAGAAATGCTCCTTTAGACAGGACAAAATACACAGCTACTTGCACTGTATGGTGTCATATTATTGTCGACGATGATAGAAATTCAGGTAGAAATCATTGTTTACATGCATATTTTCACAATACAGTAGAAGATCTTTATAACGCAATTCTATATAATGCAATTCTCTATATAACGCAAAATTTCTTGGATATAAACAATAAATTTTGCAGTTAAGAAATACTTTCTAAAAAACTGTTACTTTGTTGAGAAGTAAGTGTGATACATTTGTTTTTCTTTATCTGCTTAATTCAGGGATTTTTAATGAAAAAATTGCTATCATTAATTTTTTTTTAAGTGAGCAATATAATGAATGATTTTGTACAGGCATATATGGACTACCTTTATAAAGTAAATTTTAGAATGAAAGTTATTATCTACCCAATTTCTTGTTCCAAGAAATGTAACTTTAAAATGTCCTACTCTGTTTTGATATGTTTCAGGCATATTTGGCCATGTTTACAAGGTAAGTTTGACAATGTGTGAAATGTGATCTATATAATGCAAAATTCTATATAACGCGAAACCTTGTGTTTTTAGCTTTGTGTTATAAAGATCTTCTACTGTACTTAATTAATTGAATTTTGATACAAAGCTAAACAAGAAAAATATAACTCGAGAGAAAGAAAATAGTTGTTTTTCCAGGTTTTATAACCGATTTTCCCTGACTTTTAATGAAAATTTTTGTTTTCCCTGACTTATTTTAACAAATTCCAAATTCCCTGAGTATTCCCTGTTTTCCAGGTTTTCCCTGATGAGTATGAACCCTGAAAAACCTTCTCATATCTCTTTATATTATGGAAAATTCACTTATTCATTTAGAAATATCGAGTCCAAATCGCCAAAGCTAAAAACATGCCATTTGGATAGCTAATTCTTTTCATGGCATAGAGGCTCGCTATAAACAGATTTAACTAAATTTAATCCTTAAGGGGTTGAAAGGAAAAGTAAGTTTTTAAACCTTTTTCACCACATTTTTGCAATGTTTTCCATTACAAGCTTGATGTTTTACAAAATGTCTTCTACTAAGCTCTAACTACAATGAAAGATAAGACTTTTGTAAAATTTAGTCCTTAAAGGAGGAAAGGGGACGTCTAACAGTTCTACCTGTTCTTTGCATGAGAAAAAATCACAGTGATAATAAGAAAGCACCACAGAACTAGCATTTTAAAGTAATAAAAATCACAGTGGTTTCCAATAAAAGCTTTAAATTTAGCAAAATGTTTCTTATTCAGCCCTAATTAAAGTAAAAGAATAGAATCTTACAAAATTTAACTCTTAAAGGTGTGAAAGAGATGTCTAGCATTTCAACCCACTCTCCACATGGGAAAACCGCAGCTTTCTTCTGTAGAAGCGTGATATTTAGAAAAATGTCTCCTCTAATTAAGGTAAATTAAGGTAAACTATAAAAATTTTCCAAAATTTAACACTTTAAGCGATAAGAAGGTGGAAACTAGCATTTCTACCTGATCACACATGAAAAAAAAATCACAGTGGTTTCCAATAGAATTTCTCAACTGATTTGAACAAAGCTTAGCCTTCATCAGAAATCAGAATAAACAATCTTTGATCAACTGGTCAAACTAATTAACTTTTGCTTTCAGTTTTTCTTTTTTAATTTTTCCCCGTGTGAAAAACAGGTAGAATTGCTAGTTGTATTATAATTTGGAGTTAAGATTACTATTTATTTCTACTTATTCTATTGCTAGTAAATAAAAGCACCACACAATCATAGTAAAGAATAGCAGTTTTCTTTATTTAAATGCACTTTTCCTGTCCAATAACTTTAACATAATTTTAAAAAGTTTTTTTTTAATCATTTCACCCCTTTTAAATTTTGAATTTTTATAAACATCTACTAAGGCATAATATGTACATAAGAAGTAACCTACATATCGAATTTGTAGTTTTTAGCAACAATAATACTGAAGAAATCATACAAAAATATGTTTCTGAAAAGGGTTTTTCCCCATCCTCTCCGCTCTATTATGTTACCCTATTTCATTACTTCTTAAAGTCCCAGTGGCAAAAAGTTTTGAAGCTGTCTGTGACAGGCTTTTAAAATTTCATAATCTGTCTGCAAAATTTTCGTGTAATCAGGGGTGTAAATGGCTTACACTCAAAGGACTTAACATCAGTGGTGATCTCGTGCAACAATACACAAATACAATTTTACTGCAAAACAATATAGTATAAACTACTGTATTCATTTAATTCATCTCATTCAATTAAATATTTTACAGCAATGTTTGACACAACACAATATAAATAATTATAAATAATAAAAGTATTTGTTTTAGTTTTGATACAGAAATTTTTATAAGTGATTTGTTATCCGAAAGTTGCGGACAAATTTTTTTCTCAGTGCAGACAAAAACTATCCGCAAGCCGTTTTTCTGTGTCTGCGACTATGTTGCCGTGTCGCGGTGTTTCTGCCACTGGGCTTAAAGTTATAGCAGGGAAACTCAGGGTAACTAACCTCATCTATTTTCCTTTCAGAACAGTAAAATTACTAGACATTTCTACATTTTTACAGCAGCATATTGCAATATACATCTGATAATCAAATCATAGCATGATCAGATATGGAAGCTAATTTTCCACACGTAACAGTTTTTAAAAAATCATAGGGAAAGCTTATTAAAAATTTCTCTATCAATATATATATATGTTTAAATAGTGACTAAAACTAAAACAGTTACAGCAAGAAGTATTCATGCTTTTTCTGTCAAAGCAAGTTATTTTTATCGTTTGTTTTCTATTGATTGTATTATGATTTTAATATATTTCAGAGAAAATTTTTAAATGAAGAATTAACCAACATTTATGTAACAAGAAAAAGTTTTAAAAATGCATGCTATAATTTATTAAATATTAATTTTGTTGTACCATGCTGTGATTATATTGAATAATATGGATCTTTTGGGGTTATTTTTATGTCCCTTAACTTTTGGAATTTTTCTGAAAGAACTTTTAATCAACTCTCAGATGAACAATTTCTATAGTCAGAACAATAAATGCATAAAAATCTATTCCATTGAACTTCAATTAGAATTGGGAGTTAATAAAAGAAATTTCGGTTATTTTCTCATTTACAAAAAGTAAAACCATTCTATAACATAAGAGCTTTATCAAAAATATTTATGAATACCAACAATAAAAAAGATTTAAAAAAAAGAAAAAAGAACTTAAGATAACACAATAAAACAACTTTTTTAAACCTATGTTGCACTAATAATAATAATAATAATAATAAATAAATAAATAAAAATAATAAATCAATTTTCCGGTAAAATTTTAAAGTTAAATTTCACTTAATTATTTTAACCACGGCCCTACTAAATCACTCCTTGGTGCCAACGCGCCAACGTTGTAAGCGGCCGTAACAAAACTGCAAAGATCAATGCATGCCTCGGAATAAAGTAGATGGCGCTCACTGCCAACCCTGAAAATCAGTTTGCGTTATTGATTCCAATTATAAACAAACATGAAAATAAGCATTGTGTCTTGTAAAATGGTGTACTATTGTGTACCTTGCTATTCATCAAGAAGAGGTAGGGATCTGTCTTCTCTTATTACTTTCTTTTTCCTTTAAAAAAATTCTTAAATGATTGTTTTCTTTTTTTTTCTTTCTTTCTAGTCCTTATTTCATTTCTTTCACGCAAAACAAAAATTTGAAGAAGAGTATATTTTATTTAGGAGAAAACGACTAATATCATTTATTATTTTTTCAATGAATTGGTTTAAAATTATTGTCACAATTTTTTTTATGATTCATATATTTTTTGCGTATTTGAAGACTGCATTTTAAATTTAATTAAATCAATTTAAATGCTCTGCAAATGGAAAAAACTAATGCAGTTTCACATACAAAACGTTAGTTCTGCCGTGACGACTGCAACTTATATTTATATCTTTGTAGAAGATAATGGAATGCAAACAATCAATTTTGAAAAATAAAATCTAAAACAAATGAAATAGAATGATAGCAAATGTTTCATTAAATAACTGCAAATCTTAGGAAGAAAATAGAAATTATTTTGTAAATAATAATTTTTAAAATATTCCATAAATTATTAATTCAGAAAATGAACAGAAATTTAATTTTCAGATAGAAGTACCTGGGAAATACTAATTTTCCTGGAAGAGATAATTTAGGAGCTTCTCTCACAACTCCACCTAAATGAAGTTTTTTTGCAACAATGCCAACCTAAAGGGAAATAAAATATTTAAATTAATCATTTAAAGTGTTTCATGTATAATAAGTATCATGAAGGTTTGAGAATATTAATTTGTAAAAGATTATCATTTTATATATTTTTTCAAGTAGTAACTGTATAAGCGGAAAAATATCATTATCATACTATGTTCTTATAGAAAACTTTTTTTTTTCCTGCGTATGAATAATAAATACTAATTTCATTACATATTGTGCAAAACAAAGGTGATTTATAAAAAATATTTCTCATAGAATGCAATGCACAGATTTTCTTTTTGGTGTCCTGTGCACAAACCCGTTGTATTATTTATACCATTTTCAACAGGAAACCTGCAATGGTGAACTTGAATAACATATCAATTTGAAAAAACTTTGAAAATATTTACAAACTTTTATAGTGCAAATGGACACACAAACAAACTAAATGAAGTATCTGAAGTCATAATAACTCTTAAATATTCTTAGAAACAGTTAAACATGCTTAATACAAACAAAAATGCAATTGCATAAATTTCCAATTGTAGTCCTTAATGTTTCTGAAAGTTTTGCTGTGGCCCTGTACACATTAACGCTAATCATAACATAATTTGAAGGACTTTTTTTTTTTTTTTTTTTTTTTGGGGGGGGGGGTGTACATATGATTAAATGTTAATTTCATTAGAATTTGTGCACAAGAAAGATATTTAAAGATAATTTTATTCAAATGCCTTTCAAAGAATGCAATGCATTGGTTTTCTTTTGGATGTGCCTGTACACTAACCAGTTGTTGCATTTATGCTATTTTCAATAGAGAACATGCCATGGTAAATCTGAATAACATATATCAATTCGAAGAAATTCTGATATTTATAGATGTTGGAACATGAGCAGGTAGGAAGGCAGACAGACAAACTGAAAACACTTCTCAATTACTAAAATTAAAGCACTTTATAACTAAATATTATTAAAAGAAAAAAAAAAAAGTGCACAATTTTTTCATTTCCACTACTTGAAATAGGTAGTGGAAGTATTTATTTATTCAGTCAAAAATTTCAATATCAAGTTTTCATCTGAACATGTAAATCAGATGAAAACTTGATATTGAAATTCTTACGGTCTTCTTAAGGTCTTACGAGTCCAAAAAAGTAGTTTTTGGACATTGATTAATGCAAATGTATTTATGTAGTGAATTTGATGACTGTCATACCTCCAAAGAAAAAAAAAATAAAATAATAGAACAATGAACTTTATATATATGAGACATGTCCAGTGTACAGATGAGATTGCTAATTTTTGGTGAAAATTGGAAAGCTAAACATGTTACCATATTTTAAGTCTGTATCTTAAAAACAACTGTAATGATTTTCTTCAAATTTGCTATGTAAATAGCCTTTTAGATGTTCTTTTGTATGCATTAATTGTTTATTGCAAGAAAATTGATAGGTGGTCAATTTTAGGTTTTGGAGAGGGTGGGGGCTTAAAAAATGGTTTTAAGAATTTACTTCAAACTCACCATATTTAGATGCCTTTTCATATGTATTAGTTTGGTTTCTGGTGTACAGATAAGTTTGGAAAGTTTTGGTGAAAATCAAAAATAGGACTAAAAGTCAGTATTTATAAAAAATGGCTCTAACTTTTTTTTTGCTACATAGACCTCCTTTTGGATGTTCTTTCATATGCATTAGTTGGTTTATTTATCGGTGTTTTGATCAGTTACATTAGTTTTAGATATCATAAATGGATGTCTCAAAACACGTTCTCACTGTATTTATTTATTTATTTCACAGCATAGCCTCTTTTAGATGTGTTTACATTTATATTAGTTGATTAACACAAGTACGGTCGGTGTCTAATTAGTTAGGTCATTTTTCTATCTTCCGGTCACATTATCTCCAAAAAGAGTTTATGACACATATAGTAATGGGTAATGGAATATGTGTAGTTGTTACACACCAGATATTTTTTTTTTTCCCTTATGTAAGTGTAGAATTTTAAAAAGGAAGGTTGTATTTTATCGCACTGAATATATTGCAATATTTTGTTTATACATAAGTAAGATAAATAAGAATTATACTTTTACAACATTGAAAAAGAAAAATATAATAATTTAAAATATATGGAAAAAAAAATACATATATTTTAAAAAAGGCCATAACAATAAAAATGATTTTTTTTTTTTTTTTCATTAAAGAAATACATACAGGATTTTCTGCTGGTCTAGTTGCAACTTTTACCATCACATTTGCATTAAAAATATAAGATGAGAAGAACACCTAAGTTAAATAACAGAACATTAATATATCACATAAAGAATTACATTAAAAAATAAATATTTAAACAACATGAAATGGATATATATAATAAAATAATAATAATTTAACAAAATAATGACTGAAACATAAGATAGAAATGCAAGAAAAAATGTGAAAACAAAATGATAAGAAACGAAAAACTGTATTTTCAAATGAAGATAGAAGATATGCAGAAAATTTGGGTATATAGTTATATATATAATATATATATATATGCATCACTTTAAAACTGAAAATCCTACTTAAATATAAAATGTGAAAATGAAACCTGTTAAAGGTTTACATATAATTATGTTTTGAATTTCGAGAATTTTTAAAATTGAAAAGTAAAAAGTTAGAGACATAATAGAACTTCAACATTAGCAGAAAAAGTAATCTTAGATGTAAAATGCACCATGAGGCTGCTTAGACTAGAACCTATGGATTAAAATGGATTCTGAACCGGTATTTGAATCCAGCACTTAATACTAAAGGCCATATCCTTAACTTGTTGGATACCAGATGGCCACATACAGAATTAAAGAATATGGTATGAATGTTTAAGATCAGTTTGATACCCCTAAAATAGCATATTAAGAGCAATTCAAAGCCAATGTACCATACATCAAATAAAATCAAATTAAGTAAATTAGCATACATCAAATAATATAAAAATATAAAGTAATATATCTGAGAAAGAAAAGGAAATTTTCAATATATATATATACTTAAAGTAAAATTCATTCAATTGAAAAAGAAAAAATAGTAATAATGATAATGATAATTACCACAAAAGAAAAAAGAAAGAAAAAAACATACACGTATGTGAACAATTTAACTTTAAAAAATAAAAGTCATATCTCTATATACAAAAGAGTACTTCCACTCACACACTGACTCATCAATGCACAGCAAAATCTACTAGAGCCACTGACTAGAAATTGTGTCATATAATAGTGTAAGCATACCAAAGAAGCAATTTTATAAAATTCGTCCCTCAAAAAGGGAGGAGGTGGGAAGAACATGATTTCAAGAAAATCTTCATATCTCAGAGAAAAAAAACAGATATCCATAAAATTTTTGCTTTAAAATATAGCTGACACAAACACCTAAAAACCAATTTCTGGAATTGTAAAAATTCAGCTCCTACCCTTATTAACTTGAAAAAGAGAGAAAAAAAAAAGGGACATCCGTGAGGTTTTTTTTTTTTTTTTTTTAATTATTATTTAGAATACAGCAAACACAAATAGTTAAAAACCAATTTAAGGAATTTTAGGAATTCAGTCCCCAAGAAGTTGGGCTGGGAACATGATTTCACATAAGCCTTCATCTATACATAAAAAAGAGTAGGTACATCTCCCAATGAGTCATTTTTTTTTCTTTTTCTTTTTTAGAGAGAATTGTGTGAAATTCAGATTTTCCAGTAGAACTCTATGAAAAATATACTTGCCAACATACTAATTAATATTCCGTAGTATTGTTAGCCCCGCATTCTTTTTCATACCAGTATCATTTTGGAGTATTTTTCTTCTTATTTAATCTTAATTGCATTTGGAGAATATTACTCTAAAAATTTATTGGTGTGAGAAAAAGGGCGGGACAAACACTATGGAATATTAATTACGATGTTGGCAAGTATGTCTATGTGTACACAACACACACTATAAAAGGATTTTGAAAAATATCCCCTCTTTCACCCTTTGGAATCTGGTAAAGAAAAAAATGTTTTTAATCGTAACTCTGCACTAAATCATTTCAGGGAGGTGATTTTTTGGTGTATGTGTCTGCTGGTTATGTATACCCAACTCTCATTAAAAAGAAATTTTACAAAATTTCTGGTCAAAACACTGAGCTTTTAACAAATTTCAATGAACTTTTATTATAATTTTTTATCTTATGAGACTTTTTACTTAATAAATTATACGTAATTTTGAGAATTCATTTAAATATTGTGACTAGCAAGGTGGACAAAGCCTGGTAGTTACTAATAATTTACTAAATATATACATGTATAAAACATTACATAAACACATTTCCATACTAAATCAAATACAGCATAAACAGAATTCTTACCCAAAAGACATCATATATTAAAAGGCCTGTAAGTAGAAGAGTGGATACTTTAAGACTTGGAAGCCGGACAAAGGCAATAAATGCAACACAAAGACCCATGCCCATAGCTGGGGAAAAAAAAAAAAAAAAATGTAAATGTGAATATTAACGAAATAGTATAGACAGCAAAATTTTTAAATAATTGTATGGTGTGAATTACTTCATAGAATTATAAGAGAAGAAAGTTATTTTTAAGAAAAGAGGAGGGGGGGGGGAGAAAACTTAAAAAACATTCTTTAATTAAATTAAGGAACATTGGAATTTCTTAAATTAATTGTTATGGTCAGCAATAGACTTTATGTTAACCAAATTAAATTTTCTTTATCGTGCCGAAAACAAAACATCTAAACAGATTAAAATTACCTTATAGAGTATTTTAACAGCAATGCAATATAAAATAGTATCAACAATAGTTATACAAGATACAACAAGGTTAACTTTGTTTCTCTTCTTTTGAATGAAATACTATAATTTCTATAAATGTAAACCTGAAAATATCCACTTGCAATACGTCAACTAAATAAAGTAATGTTGGGACTTAAAAAAATTTAACAATTTCCCTTTTTTTTTCTTCTTCTTCTCTCCCATGTCCTTTATCAGCTAGAATTTCATTATTCAACTAGATAAAAATTGCATATTTCAGCAATTAAACATAAATGAAACAGCTGCAAAATGCCTTTCGGAAATTGGCCAGAGAAAAAAAAAAAGGCGAGAATATTTTTTATTAGTTATGAAATAATCTCATATTTTGGAAATTGTTTAAAAAGCACAATTTTTTTTTTTTTTATTATTATTATTATTATTAATGCTTTAATAATAACCTATTATTCTTTTGATGAGAAAACTGGAAGAAATAATTTAGAGAATTAAAAAAAATACTGAATAGAGAAAATGCAATGCTTCTTGGGTGACTTTTCTTTGAGGCTCAGGAACATCAAACCAAAGATATTTTTTTAAAGGAAACTCTAAACTTAAGGTTTTACACGTAAGTTTTTTTTTTTTTTTTTTGCTACTATTTGCAATGAATATTCTAAATATCCACTTCAAGTGGAAAAGGCATATAAAATTTAACAGTTTGAAAAGAAAAAAAAATAAATAAATAAAAGATCAATAACAATCTTTTTACATAACTTATAATAATATAATATAACTTATAATAATTAACATAACATTACAGATGCTTTATATAAAATTATATTTTTCCACAATTTATATTTACAAAATAAATTTGTAATAATATTAATATGTTAAAAATACAACTGAAAAATAATATAATTTTTCCTCAAAAATAAAAAATTCTTGAAAATAACAAGAAGTGTCAAAACTTAAGCCATATACACACGAGAGACAAGAAAAAACGTACATTGCTTTTCAAATCTATTTTGGTTATATTAACATTACCCTAAATTTATTTTATCAATACAAATTATGAAAAATAATTACAAAACAATTTCAATATTTAGGCCTCTCGAACAAGTTGAAAATAGTTTCAAAGAGAAAAATATTACTCAGTAAAAATATTTACATGGCCAAGCCACAACTACTGCTACTACACAAGTACACATTTTTGACAAGAAAGATTACTTTCTCCCCCCCCCCCCCCCCCCCCCCAAATCCCTTCCTAATGCAACATATACCGTAAAATCCCGAAAGTAACCCCCTCCCCTTTTTGAAAAGCAAAACGTATAAATTTCAGGTGGGGGGGGGGGGGGGGTTATAATCAAGATTCTTTAAAAAAATGAAGAAAAGGGAAGGGAGGAGGGGGGTACTTTCGGGATTTTACGGTACTTACTTAAAAGAAAAAATTAAAGATAATTTCTTACATTAAAGTTAAAAAAACTGTGTAATGATTCCATTGATAACATGCATCCGACACTTTATGAAAAATTAGTTAAATTAGAAATAATATATAAATGTTAAAACTTAATTCAATGCCAAACATAAGTTGCAATGCCGACATACCGTAAGTGCGCCCGAAGATTGGATGTAGCTTTGTTGGATGGAGAAAAAAAAAAGGGAGGGGGGTTAATTTCAGGATAACGGAGACATTTCACTTTCAGCGAGAAAAGGGAGGGGGGGTTATATTCGATGGGGGGGGGGGTTACTTTCAGGATTTTATGGTATAGATATAATTAAATGCTTAAAAGAAAAGTATATATATACGCAGGGGTAAAAATAAAGAATATTAAGTCACTAATCCATTGAGTGAAATTGTAGAATTACTGATCCATAGGACCAGTAATTCTACAATTTCACTGGTCCGTTCACTCATTCTGTTATATTTTTAAAAATAAAGGTCATGGCAAATATAACTATTTTTCTGTAAACTAATTAAAAAACTTACATAAATCAAAAATGTATACTTTAATAAATAAGCCAAATGCTACATAATTACCATATAAGTATTATATTAAGTATTAAAGGGGAAAAAAAAAATTATTAAAGTAAAAATAAAAGAAAAATTATACAGAATAGGTGATATTCTGCAACAGATTTACAGTCAATTTTAGAGGAAAATATAAAATTAAAAGCTTCACTGGTCCGTTGGACCACTAGAATTTATATTTTGCTGGTCCGTTGAATATTTTTGGGGGTCCCGGACCAACGGACCACTGTTAATTTCGAGCCCTGTATAGTAATAACGAGCAAGTTATGAATTTTTCTTTTTTAATTTTTTAAAAAAGTTGGGATCCTATGGATACCACTATCCAGATCATTTGTCAATTTATTGTTTTCTACATCTCATTCTTATTAAAATAATACATATAGTCACCAAAACGCAATTACAGAGCTTAAACAACTTTTTCAGTTTCAATTCTTATTAAAAAATAAATTAAATGCCACCAAAAAGCATTTTTTTTTTTTTTTTTAACTAGTTTGCAAAAATTCATATAAAATTGGGTGCTTCATATTGTGTTTTCTAAAAAAAAAGACATAGAAGCAGAAGATCATAACATTTTGGCCTAAAAATGACATTTTTAAAACAAAATTATAAAATATGAATTAGTATTACAAAATTAAAACACTATGCATATTATACTTAAAATCTCGAAACTTTCCTGTAATATAAAATACAATGGTGCCAGAAAAGGTACTTAACATGTAATTCTTACACATTTTCACATAAATATACATATACATAATTTTTCTTTTTAATCTTAAATTTAGAAGATTTTATATTAATCATTTAAATGACCATAATCAATCTTCCCTTTTTATTAATATTCCTTCAATATTTTATCAAGATTCCGAAGACAGAAAAAGAAATGTGTAGCATCACTCTTACATACAATCCAATTATATAGACATGCTTGAAAATACAATAGAACAAATTCTTGATTATCTGTGGAATTTGGCGCCTTGGCAAATGTGAATAAACAAACTCTGTAGATGATAACCAATATAGTCAAAAAAATTATACAAATTGCTGCAAAAAATGCTTTTGAATGATTGTTATTTACAAGAACATGATTTTTATTTACTATTTTTGCCTACACAAAAATTATAGATTATATATATATATATATATTTTTTTTTAACATTTAGTTAAAAGGTGAAGGATCACAACATTTAATCAACATTTGAAAAAATTACCTTAACATTTAATCCTTTTTATTTAGCAGCATGATAAGTATATTTTGGCATACATTCATAGTCATCTTCAGAAACATTCCGCCTACTGACCTCTGTCTTGCTTGCTATCGGTCAATCGCCCATTGATTCTCTCTTTTTTTTTTCGCTTCATTTCATTTATTATCAGCTGCCATTCAGGAGGTTTGATGCTGTGTGCTCTGTCATTAATCGTATTGTTAGTAGTTAGCTTTGCTTGTTGTCTGTCGATTGTCCACTGATTTTTTTTTTCACTTCACTTATTATCGGTTACCATTCAGGGGAGGATGATGATGATGATCCAGTGGTGGATTTAAGGGGGGGGGAGGCTAAGGGGCTGAAGCCCCCCAGTACTGACATTCACAATTGTAAACTTTTCTTTGATCTCGAATAACACCTTGAACAATCTTAGTCCCCCCCCCCAAAGGTAAGTTCTAGATCCGCCACTGTGATGATCATGTGCTTTCTGTCATTAATTGTGTTGTTAGTAGTCAGCCTTGGAAATACTAACTACGTAATTAATGACAGAGAGCACAGAATCATCCCTCCTGAATGGCAGCTGATAATAAATGAAATGAGGTGAAAAAAAAATAGAAAATCAATGAAAGATCGACCAACAGCAAGCAAGACAGAGGTCAGTAGGCAGCATTTTTCTAAGGAGGGCTTCAAATGTATGCCAAAATATATTTATCATGCTGCTAAATAAAAAGGGTTAAATGCAAAATATTTTTTTTTTTTTTTTTTTGGGGGGGGGGATGTTTGATGTTTAACTTATTTTCAAAAAATCTATAAACTTTTTTTTTTCTTTTTACCTGCCAAAGCTCCTTGCTTTTCCTTTGAAATTAAAGCTTTTTTTTTTCTTAATCATTTGATCACAAACAATGCATCATATCTTGATGCTTGAAATATTAAAAAATGCCATTATGAGTCAAACAGGCACTGACTTACAGAAGTAGGCCTCCTCCTACCATACTGTACACAAAGTGAATTTCAGATAAATGTAATATGCTTTTAATTTCAAAATTCGGTCAATTTAGAGATTCCTTTATTAATGGGGGCCCAGGTGCTTCCCCATTTGCTCTTAGAAAAATCAGGCCTTGTTGGCATGCCCATAAAATGCATCATAACCCACTGCTTCTCTGCCTTATCATCTTCACTCTTTTCGAAAATCATATATGATGATCCATCACCTATAATTTGTTCATTAATATTCATTTTCCAAGATTTTTTTTGTCTTCATTATTTTCATTGTAACACTTAAATTGTATACATATTTGTATAAATTATTTCACCAATGAAATTTTTTTAAAATATACACTGCAATTTATCACTGCAAAATAAAAGCAAGGAAGACTACGGATAATTTTAAGCTTAGTAAGTCTACAAAAAAATAATAGATGCACATTGTTTTAGTTTGAGTGCATTTTAAATATTACTACCATCATTTAAGAAAAATATTTATAGAATTTCTTTTAACAAAATATCAGATAAAGAATAATTTACAAATAAACAACATTTAAAAAACAAAAATGTTTCGGGTTTAGATAATTAAGCTAAAATCTTCATCAAGGAAAAAAGAGTATGCATGATTGTGGCACAAAAGCTGTAATGCATCAGAAACAACAGTGTGTGTTTCTGAAATTTACAGTGATTATAAAATTTTTATTCTGTGCCGTTTAATATTGGTTTTTCTGTGCATTTCCATGCAATGTAGCTCATTTTCTTTTAAAAACCCTTTAAAAAGCTTCACCAGGGCAGGTGAAGCCTTGGTGCCAAATTTGGTGACTTTTTCGCTCCTTGGCAACTTTGACGAGAAAATCTTTATGATCGATATCTCAAATGTCTAAGCTCTCACTTGATTATATGAGAAGTTAGTGGAAAATTCCCAATTACTAGAATGCTATAAAAGGATACCCCTTGGTATGACTGAATCAGTTTTCTCATCAAAGAGCTTGATGTTAATAGCTCACTGGCTGGTCTCTTGCTATTGACTGATTGCAGCCTACTGTTGTGTGTTAATGCTATGCTACAGTTTATGCTGTGAATTTGATGTTGTCAGCTGTTATTTAAGCTGTGTTTTCAGATGAAACTGAAGTTGATACTTAGTTTACAAACCTGTAATCTTCTGGAAAATTCTGTAAATAAACTTTTAAACCTCTGTGAAATTCAGCTTCTATTCACAGACAATTCACAAACCCCAAGTATGCAATACTATTAATTTAAAGTGATATACTAGAAAGTTCTGTAACAGCGACATGTAATAAAACATTATACTTGTTTCTCTGATTATAATGGATAGATGTGAATTAAATGATATCTAATGTTCAAAATAATATAACTATGCTATTAAAATAGCATCGTAAAAAGTTTTGTGATAATTACAAAATATTAATTTAATCCACCTTATTGTTAATTAAAAAATTAATTTGATTTCATTGGAAATTTTTATTTAAAATACTTTTTAAAAAAATCACATAACTTAATATTTAAAAAAATTATTTAAAAAAAAAAAACTAGTTTCTGGCAGCACTGTACTGCAAAACAAATTCAAATTGTTCACCGTCCATTAGTAGCCAATGTCCTGTCAATACCCATATGCAGACTATTGTAACAGACAAGGCAAAGGAAACTAGTTCAGCTGCTGTAAACCTTCCACACATACCAAATGATATTCTGAAATTAAAAAGACATTACAATTAATGTGATCACTAATATATTTATTTATACTTAATTAAAATAGTACTACAACATTAAAATAAATCATTAGTACATGTCCAGTATAAACAATGATAAATTTTTGGTATATTTTCAAGAGCATGATTTAAACAAAAGTCATTTAGATTCCTTTTAATAGACAAATAATATTTCACACAGCTATTACACTAGGCTCTGTTTAGAATAAATTCTATACACAGGGTTTAACCTGGCAAAAAAATTACTTTAGCATTTTAGCGAAAATAGCCAAGCACTATTTTAGCTTTTTCGAAAGTTAGTTAATTCTTTGGATACCATTGGTTTCTTTTACTTAGCTTTGTTATCCTCAGTTTTGTTTTCTAAATTCCTTTTGTTCATTGATGATTTTAACCAAGCATCCATATTTGTGACTTATGAATGTGTGAGTATGAATCAGGGAAAACTATGTTTTGATTTTAACAATAGAAAAAGAGGTACTCATATCATATGTGTAAAATAAAAAAGCAATTTAAAAATTAAGTAAAGTGTAGTGGTAGATAATCGTGAAATACTAGTGCTAAGAATGCTTCTATGAAGCAAATTCTGAATTCTGGCATGCTTTTAAATATTTTTGTATTTAAAATCAATCATTAAAAATAAAAAAATAAATCCAAATTACTATATAAATAATGATTCCTAAAAATTTCAGCCCTTTCGTAGTTTTTGCCTGCAAATATTACCAAAAAAAAAAAAAAAAGAGAATGAGTTATTATATAGAGATATTTTATACAGTTTTAGCTTTTTAGCGAAATTCTGACCAACATGTTTTAGCAAAATATGATACCTTTTAGCAAAATGCTAAAACAACTAATGGCAGTTTAAACCCTGTCTATACATTGAGCCTTTTAAGTTTATAGCCAATCCAATATCCTAACCATTTGGTGATCGGACTTTTATATTCTTTGTTTTCAAATAAGAAAAATCTTAATCATTTTCACTTTCATACAAAGAAGAGAAAAATCTTAGAGTTTGTGAGAAATAGTCACTAATAGAACAGGAGTTAAATAACAGGGGCATAAGAAAGGAAGGAGCTCAGCCCCCCCCCCCCCCACACACACACACACATTGGTTATTATGGAATTTCCTTTTAATGCCTGATAAAACAATCACCCATTTAAAACTAAAATTTAAGTCTTATAAATGTTCATAATTAGTTATGTTTTGTAATTAACACTAATACAGTCAACTCTCTGAAATCCACAATAGTTGGAGTATTTAATTGGCGGCTTTTGCAGATTATAGATAATTGCTTTGTTTAAATACATTTCTTTTTTCATTAGAGCATAAATTTCTAGTTGTAAAAATCAAAATGCAAATTATATTTAATAAGCAATTTAATTATTCAAAACATATTTTTTTTTTAAACTATGCAATATAAATTAACCCCTAACCTGCCGAGAAAAATTTACACAATTCACTTCCTACTGCTACCGTTTTTCACACAGAAGCGCGTTCACTGTTTCAGAAATATTCCTTTTCCGATTCCTCCCACTCCCCTCTTCTCTGACTAAGTAAATCCATCTTAAATACTATCAAAGTCACATTTAAGATCATTTTAATGCATTCCAAAAGGTTGGGACTAGTTTCACTGGTAGCAGTGCAACACAAAGCATCATACTTCCGAAAAGCATATATATATGCCCACCCAGTGGCAGAAACACCGCGACATGGCGACATAGTCACGGACACAGAAAAACGGCTTGCGGACAGTTTTTGTCTGTATTGAGAAAAAAATTTGTCTGCAACTTTCGGATAACAATTCACTTATAAAAATTTCTGTATCAAAACTAAAACTAATACTTTTATTATTTATAATTATTTATATTGTGTTGTGTCAAACATTGCTATAAAATATTTAATTGAATGAGATGAATGAATACAATTGTTTATACCAGGGCCCGAAATTTCAACTTAGGTTACACTCGCTGGAAAAAAAAGTTACTCGCCACAAAATATGATTAACTTACTCTATTTTTTACGTATAAGGTGACCAGAATTTTTTATTGGAAAAAGAGGAGAAATTATGCAATGTCTTTTTTTTTTTCTTTTAAATAAGAAAATAGAAGACATTCAATTTTGAAAAAGAGGTCGTTTTAGAGGACACAAAATTGAATGAAAATGAATAAAAAAACTTATCCAAAAGCTATTTCACATAAGTGGTGGGTAATTTTAATATCGCAAATGATGAATTTGGATCAGTACACCTTAATTTAAATTAATAATATACGGATACAAGAGGACAATATAGATTTGCTTTTTAATTATTAATTTTTGCTATCGACAAAAACATTTTTTTTTTCTTTTTTTGTGGTACATTCATGCAGTTGCATAAAAAAAGTTAGTAGACATTTTTTTTATTAAAATCATAATCATAAAAGAAAAAATAAAATTGGCAAATGAAAATATAAAATTAATATTCGGCAGATGAAACGATTTGATGAACAGTCATTCTTTATGAACATTTTATAAAAGTTCTCACAAGTATAACCTAAATTAATCTTAGTAGTTGATAAGTTTTTAAAGTAGGTATATAAAGGGGATTTTTTTCACATGTCTACATTTTGTTCATTGAAGAGATAAGCCTCTTTGTGGGAGCGTTTTTGCCAGGAGGACATAAAATGAATTCAACTAACTTTTCATATTTTTGTGAGGTGGTGGTAGTGTTATCATTAAGGCCAGTTGTCTGCATTAGGGCTCTAGGCCTGAGCAGTAGAAACCTCCGTGGGATCTAAGAGATTAACCATATTTACGCTAGTTTCTGAGAAAACCACGGAAACGCCTAACAGCTAAGCCAACGAGCGTGACCAGGTATCGAACCCAGCGCCTCACGTATACTAGTTTCGAGGACAGAACCTCTCGTTCATTGGTGGGTCTATTTTTATGAGGAATATTATTTATGCAAAAATGAGAGCACACGTCAACCCACCCCGTATCAACAGTAGCACCACCTTAATGATTTCATGACAATTTCAACAGTGATTCTGTGTTCTGGATTAAAGAACCGTACAAATATGGGGAATACTTTTTTTTCTTTGTGATTCGAACAATCTGAATAGACATAAACCATAATATGCTTTGGAAAGTTTATTGGAAAGTTGTTCTTTTGTGAACCTAATGCAGAAAAAAGTTAGTGTTCACCGTTCGATACAGCCAACAGCCGATTGAACTTCCCAGTTTTGCGAAATTTTTTAAATTAAGGACAAAATCCTTTTTATTTGAAAAAGAGGATAAAGGACGAAAAATATACAAAAGAGGACTTTTTAGTCCTGCAATGTTTTTTTCGTTTAAGAGGGCAGGGCGTTGATAAGGAAGACTGTCCTCTTAAAAAGAGGATGTCTGGTCATCTTACCTAAGATTAGCAAAATTTTATGTTTTTAAATCGATATATATATATGTACATATTTTTATTTTTTTTTTTTTTTGTAGCACCGTACACTGTAATAATTCTATCTACATTTACAAAGAAATTTTACTCGCCACAGTAAAATTTC
Source organism: Salticus scenicus (assembly GCA_963930645.1). NCBI lineage: Eukaryota > Metazoa > Arthropoda > Arachnida > Araneae > Salticidae > Salticus > Salticus scenicus. The sequence goes on from OZ005661.1 coordinate 116,443,870, forward strand.
CACTCGCCAATTTCGAGCTGGCGAGCGAAAATTTCGCGCCCTGGTTTATACTATATTGTTTTGTAATAAAATTGTATCCGTGTATTGTTGCATGAGATCACCACTGATGTTAAGCCCCCCATCCCCATCAGCTTTCAGGCTTTTTGAGTGTAAGCCATTTTCACCCCTGATTACATGCAAATTTTGCAGACAGATTATGAAATTTTAAAAGCCTGTCGCAGACAGCTTCAAAACTTTCTGCCACTGGGTATGCCCAGGGTAGTTAACGCATCGGCTCAGCAAGATGAATATATACACCTGGGGCAGTTAAGGGATTAATAAATAAAATTAATAATAAATAGAATAAGGAAAAATTAGGATTTATCAGCAATTAAATATGAAAATTGAATATGTATTATATATTATTAATCTATTGGTTACAATTTTTTTAACATGGAATCAAAGGTAGTTTGCATAACCCTTTCCGACCCAGGCTGTATGATTGTGCGGATTAGACATCCATGACATCCACTTACATTTTTGCATCTGGAACAGTCATATGTAATAAAATCAGGATATGGATGATCAAGCTAATTAGCAGAAAGTGTAAAGTACAATTTTCAGTCAACAAATGTCGGTTATAGTCCATATTTTTCTTTCAGTTTGCAAAAACAGAAGAATGCAATGTTTTAAGGGAACACTGTTTCAAGTTGGAAAGGGTTAAGTTTTGGTTTGTTGTCTATAATTTTTTTCTGTATTTGGTGTACAGCCATTATCTTTTGTTTTCAGTAATAAAATTCTGTCTTTTTTCTCTGAGCTTCTTTAACAAAGTGATTTTGAAAACACTTTGCCATCAAATCTCTAGTAATCCAAGCTTTTTTTTATTGTTTTTATAGATCAAAGGCAATGATTTTACCAAACTTGGAGATTAAATGATTTGGAAGTCAGCAAAAGTTTGCATTTGCAAGTTCCTGCAGCATTACTACATACTAAAATAGTTACTCTTTCTTTAGCCCATTTAAATCCAAATTTAATTAATAAACAATTTGAATTTAAAAACTTCAAAAGTCAGATATCCAGCATTTTTTTTTTTTTTTTTTTTTTTGCAATTCTAAAAAACATAATTAATCAAAAATGCATATTTTGCAAAATTTTGCTAAAAATAGATGTTTTTTACACAATTTGACTTAATTACTACCAAAAATTATTTACTATTAGTTTTACTTTATTATTACTATATATATTTGTTTTATTTATATATATATATATAGTATATATATATTTTTTTAATTGAAATCTGGTTAATTGTTAAACATGATTTCCACTGTTTAAATCCGGAAAGGAGCCGTGGATTACAGTGAAATGTGGATTATAGATCAGTGGATTTCACGGAGTGAACTGTAGTTAGTGATGTTAATACTAATATTAAGTTTATTAACATTTAATTATTAACTGATTTTGTAGAGAATAATTTTGAGTCATTTTTAAAATGAAATTTTTATTAACCTCTCCTATGATTTTTGGATGGGACTGAAAAAAACAGTTAAATAATAATGTAATCAATTTAATAAGGATACATTTGCACAATCAAGATATATGCAACCTGTTCAATCATGATATATGCAGACCAATAAGATTTCGTGGTCATTCACATTCAAGAAAATTTTATGACTAAAATGCAGTTTCAGACTAACTTGAATGAAGTAAAACATCAAGAAAGTTAGAATTAAATATTAAAACAACAGATATAAATGTATAGCCTTAGCAATAAATAGTACAGCTCAAATTATATATTGTGTGTTTGAAAAATATAATATGTACACAATTTATGTTGCATTGTCAATGTCACAATATATTAATTTTGCAATTAGGAATTACTTTGTATTACTTTATTTTGAAGAGTTTTAATAGTCATGATGAGACTGGCTTAATATTATTCCCATAATAAATATTATATATTGGCAGTTAAAATGACAAAAATTTCTTTCTAGTAAAGTTGAGAAACATATCTCATTCCACATGGTAATAGAATATAGCTAATTGTTCAATCATGATATATGCAGGCCAATAAGATTTCATGTTCACAAATCTTTGGGACACATTTTATGTTCAAAGTATTTATCTTATGTTTTTAAATATCATATTTGTTTAACAACAAAAGTTGAAAAGATCAACTGCATGAAGCTTGTTAAACAATATTAGTTTATTTTTTCTTATTTTACAGCATCAAAATGAAATATTAAAATAAAAAATAAATAATTTTTTGGAAATTGAGAACAAATTTAATAATTATGAATTCTCTGAATGTGAAAATGAGTTAAAATAAATAAATAGGGTAAAGAGAAATTCTATGAACAAATTTTCCTATAGAATAACATAGGCTTTGGGTGTCATCGAAGATAGGTGTTGCTGACACCCAAAGACTTGAACACATTTTTTTGATTATTTAGTACAGAAATTTATTTGAATATAATTATTGATAAAATGATAATATAAACATAATTATGATAATATAATTAATACATGAATAAAATTACTGATAAAATATTACATGAATTATCATTGTAAACTTACTTATTTCCATCTGAACACGGTCGAATGATATATTGACACATAGGTAATAATAAAAATGCTAGAGCTATTGTTGCTATAACTGAAAAAGAATAAAAACAAAGGATGTCAGAATACAACTATCAACAGATAAAAATATAATTTCTACACAAAATATTAGAAAAAATATTTCAAAATAAAACTAATTTAAAAATCCAATAAAACTGTAAAATACATTAATTTCCAACACTGATGCTGCAAATGACTAATTTCACAGAGATTTGAATGAGCCAGTTTTTTAAAATAACACCAGGCGTAAAATAATTAATTTAGGAATAAAAAAAGTAACCTTTTTTTTCTTTTAAATATTCAGAATGAAGTTTGTTTGCATCATTAATTCCATTGTGTTATAAAATCAAGTATTATCTGTAAATAATCAATCTGCTCAAAAAAAAAAAAAAAAAAAAAATGTGAAATTAAAAAATGCAAATAATTTGCATGATTTTCCTCTCAAACTAACACAAAATATTTTCGTTTTCATAAACAAGATTTTAAAATCACTGTATTTTAATCTAATAAATGGTAACTTTATCATCCTGCAATCTTAATCTATTGCAAGCCGTTAGATTATTAAGCAACATTTATTAGCAAAAAGTAAAACATTTCTGAGTTCGAGATCAAGTAAAATTTGCCTCTTACTATTCATTACAGTCTTGTAAAATGTGTTAAAAGGCATATTAATTATTTGAAAAAAAAAAAAAAAAAAAATCTGTAAATGAATCGGGCATGCACCTTTGGGAAGAAAATTTAAACAAAAATTTTAAATTGTTAAATAATAATAATAATAACAACATTTTCTTTTTAGTCTTGAAGTTTGGCTAGAATTAGAAAATGTTTACCTCCACTGGATATTAACCTTTTGAGAAGGAAGATAATTACACTCATGGATAGCCACCAGAATTTGTAAAATTAAAAAAGAAAAAAAATAATTGACTTTTTCTATTAAGCAAAACATGTATAAAGTAATCAGCACGACGACTATGTAATCAGTGTCTGCCATTTGGGGTGGAAAGCATCATATAAAAATCTATTTCATACCAGAAATATTTTAGGGGGGGGGGGGGGGGGGAGGGGAGAACATATCAGTTTGCCTGATACTACAATTGCATGCAATTTTGGATTTTAAGATTTATTTAACCCAGAGGCTGTCAACTTTTTTGTACCTACTGCCTACTTTGTTATGTCTGCTAACAATAAATTTTCTAAACGCCAATCAGTTCCACAAAAATGGTGATTTATAAAGTAGGGAAGAAACTTTACTTTATAAAATTTATAAAACCGAGTTATAGTAAGTTAACCCTTTGGGTACATTTGACGAGTGAGACTCGTCATCTGCTTACTTGGGCAAAGTTATGGTGGACGAGTCTGACTCGTCCTCTGAATTTAAGAAGTAGGCGTTAATGTTTGCGGCACCCCCGTCAGTGGGCGTTGATCGCAAACACATTCCTGGCATTTTTTATGATATCTTACAACCATACTTATATCATTAATATAAGTATATTCCAAATAAAATGTATTACTTTTACATATTAACATTTTTGCGACTGCCGACGTAGATTCACATCATTTGAAAATCTGTAACTCCACCAGTGGGCATTTCTTTTGCAATTTGTATGCTGTTTTTTTGTTAAATATATAATTAATATTCACATTTTTACAATGAAATATACTATGGATACAAATATTTTGATTAGAAAGAATGAAATTATAATGTATATCCATTTGTAATATAAATGTGAATACCGAAAATTTTGTTCTGAAATATTGTAACATGGGAGAATAACGCCCACAGGCTGACCTTACTGTCAAAAATTCAAAAATCATGCAGTCGTGGAAGTGTTATTCCATATAGCGACAAATTAAATCCATCCCATGGGCATAAAAATCTTCAATTAATTCAGTACTCAAAGGGTTAAGGCATTAAATAATAAAGCATTTTTCTATTTCACTGATTTTTAAAAGTTAATTAAATGAAAAAAAAAAAAAAAAGAAAGAAAGAAAGTGCTTTATTACACAAACCCCTATTGTCCACCATAAAGGTTTCAACATCCACTAGTGGGTGGTAAGGACAGAGTTGAGTACCACTGATCAAACCTATCCCACAATGTAAATATTGAGTTTGACTGTACATTTTGTCCACTCATAATATGTTGCTGTTGGGTTACCTTTTTGCCACCCAACTGCTGCAGGTAATTGGCGCTGCTGGTGATGGATCCTTTTTAGCATTACATTGTTCTGCTTACCTTGTACTCACTTTGCTAGTTATAAAAGTAAAATTTTATTGAAGGATTCCAGAATAAACTTTTACAGTTGTGTATACAGAGGTTAATTGAGAACAAATTTAGTGCCGCATTGAGGCACTTTCACAAAGTCAACTTTTGACAGTGAGGTACCTTCACAAAATCAACTTTTGGCAATGAGGTACTTTCACAAAATTAACTTTCAGCAAAGAGGCACCTTCACAAAATCAATTCTCAACAATACAATAGCACATTAAAAAATTTTATAAGCTTTGCTGCATCAGACACACATTAATACCCTCAGTTTGTATAGTTACTGGAGACAATGATAACACTTTCGTATCTTACACATAAGAAATAACTCGCCTAATATATATTTATTTTACAACTGATCCATTTTATTTCTTAAATGTAATAAAAAAATAAAAAAAAAGAGGAACTGCTTTGCGCTTTTTCGTTATTTGTTCTGGAGCTTTATTAATTTTCACAAACTTAGTAATACTTGATTTTTTTCACAAATTATTTTTTAAATTCACAAATGGGGTACCATTTTTAAAAAGCTGAATTAAACCCTGGTATAGGTATAAAGGCTGGTTGACTGCAAGAAGTGGGTCCTAGCCTAGGCCTAAGTGAAATGCCCTTTGTGGGGATCTTTTTAATGAGTCCTAGGCTGTATTGATGCAAGTTTTGGAGATAATTGCAGAAAACTCCAAAGCGCTAAATCAATGAGCACAACCTGAGGTCAAACCCGACACTTCTTGTCAATTACAAAATGAATAATAATTGGTGAATTTCCCCATAAGTTTATATAGGACTTAAAAACATTCATAATTCTCACACCTGAATAATAAAGAAAGAAAAAATAAACATTCATATTCCTCTCCTCTGAACAACAAAGAAACAAAAAATAAACACTATTATAAATTCTATTTGCATATCTATTACGCTCAAGCAATCAAACGAGAAAAAAAAAAATTATAATTTCAGTACCTTTAAAATACTATTCATATACATTCACATAAGAGATAAGATTACTTACTTGAATACATTCATAAGAAATCATTATTAAATAAAGTTAACTGCAATAAACAGTATTAGAATGAAACTTTTTTTCTCTGATTAGTAAAACTAAAAATGAGTTATTTAATTTGGATCAGATATTTTCTTTTCTTTTTTAAAAAGCGATTTTACATCTTTAACTATAATAATCAACTTAAGGGGAGAAGGGATGATGAAAACTATCCAAACAGATACAATTAAAAATATCTAGATAGTTATTATAGAATGTATGAAGCTATGTAATACTTTTAAAACAATATCCTTCTACAGCTCCTCAAACATTATTCAATTTTTTTTTTTTTTTTTTTTTTTTAATTTCATGCATGAGAGTGCAGAAAATTAAAAAAAAGAGGAAACACGCATGTTCATAAAATTAATTTTAAAAGAAAAGTAACGCGTGTGGGAAAAACTATACAAATGTACGTTCATAAAATTTATTTCAAATGAAAAATAATGTTCACAGGAAAAACTATACAAAATATTTTTAAAGTGACAAGTTAAACTAAAAGAATAATGCACATCAACACAATAAAACATGTGTTTAAAAAAAAAAAAAAAAAAAAAACGTAACCTAACAATCAACATTTAATCATTGGCTGGTGGTGGAAAATGGGAAAGAAAAGGGGGATGGGGGGGGGAGTAAAAGTAGTTCATGAGAGAAATATTAAACACAATTCTACTTCTTTATGGGTTCTAGAATATCATAAAGTAAGTTTAAAATTAATATTGTGGATGGATAAATATTCAAAAATAAAAGTCTTCCCGGAGAACTGATAAAGCATGTTTAAAATGAATATTGACATTAATATTTTGGATGGAAAAAGATTGAGAATCTAAAGTTTTTCGTGGAGCGTTTGAACACTGATCGTTATTGGAGTTTGATTTTAACAAAATAAAAAAACACAAAAAGCGGAAAATCGCGGATCCGCGGAAAATTCTCATGCCTGAAATTTAAATTAGATATATTTTTCTCGGATTTCAAGTTTCAGGAATAATTACTACTTATAATACTCCTTTCTAATTTGTTTACAACCAGTCCTCTTAAAAATTTGTGTGAATGTTAATCAGTGTATATTTGTCACAACCCTGGGCATTCATTGTGAAATCACAAAATCATTACAGTTATTACGAACTCTTAAATTCAGTCGCAGGACAAAAATTCATGAAGATTTCAAGTTTTTTTTTTTTTTTTTTTGTAACTGATGCTGAAATTGAAATATAAAAAATTCAATGTCCAGATGTTTCCAGTCACATACAAAAGACAAAGATTGGAGCTTTAAAAAAACTTAGAATTAGCATAGAGTAGTTTGAAATCGAGCATTATTTTACATTATTTTTGTTATAAAAGAGGCCTTTTCCTCTTAAAAATTACTTTTTATCATTTAAAACACACTATATGCATAAAAATGATAAATTTCATAGCAATACGTACTTGATTTGAGAAGCAACTATATATAAAACAAAAATAATTAATTTCAATTAATTAAATATTTAATTCATCCGTTGTTCCCCCTGGAGGGGTTGCATCACAGTGTCTCAAAATCGGTGAAATCCCGTGTTAACCTATGAGAAAATAATCCCCGTTTTTATTCATTACATAATACATAGTTTTAAATTCTGTTTTCGTATTCAGGAAATTCATGACCATATTTGAAAGAGTCCACGCTTACTGAAAATTAATTTTTAATATTTTATTTTGAAGCTGTAAAAAAAATTTAAAAATTCACTGATAGAAATTTTGCATATTTTACAACTCCAAAATAAATTTTAAAAAATGAAAAAAAAATATATATAGTAATTTTTGGAAACAAGGATTGGTTTAATCCTTCAACGTTCATGGTTTTGCACTAAAATAAATATTTCTTTCTTTATTAATTTTTTATGCATCAAATTTTCAATATTTTTTCCTTGCTTTAATCAATTTTTAAACTTTTGTTCCTTCTCTGTGAGGCAGATAGCAGCACTACTCAGAAATTTAATCAATGATGTTTCAGAGGGAAGCCATATGCAGAAGTCACTTGAAATTTCTTAGTAGGTGTGACTGTGAGTGCCCCTTGCTGCTTTGATGATGCACTCGTGTTTATATTTTTCACCTGATGAAGAACTGTGTCATTATTTTGATCTGAAACAACCATTGTTAGTTTTAGCAATTTATAGTGTTTATTCACATATTTATTTATTTATTTATTAAATTAATTATGAATTTAATAGGGTTAACATATAGATGTTTCAAACCAAAAATTTCTCGAAAGTTAAAAATGCTCGTTTTTTTTCTTTTCACATATTATCAGCTAAGTGTCTCATATCCCTTTTTTAAATTATCCACAAGAAAATATGTACTGAACACTAAAGGGTTAATAGTCATAAATTTTTTTAATGGGAAAATGGAATTTAAACAAAAAAAAGTGTATTATGTAATGTATAATAATAATGGGATTATTTTCTGATTTGTTAACATGTGGTTTGGCTAACTTTCACATACCTGCCAATATTGAAGGATCAAAATAACAGAGGTTTTATAAGCACCATTTTCAGGCTTAAACACAACACAGATGTTTTTTGAAATATGACAATATTTAATAGTCTACTCCATGGCTTAAATTGTCAAAAATCTATATATGCAAATTAAACTTAATTATCAAATAAAAATCTAGTAACTGTTAATTAAAAATGGTGCTATCTATTGAGATGCAGAAAAAAAAATTTCAGCAAAAGCAAAAATCGTGCTTAAAAAATTGAAGCTTTGAATAAATTATAGATATAACTTTAAAATGTTCAGAATAAGAGAGAAATGTGAGAGCATGTGTGACGAGAGTGGAAGACAGTCCCAAAATAAGGGAGTCTCTGTTGAAATAAGGGCAGCGGTCTGTCCAGACTTTTCGGACAGGATCCTGTTTTTGTGAAATTGTGAAAAACTCTAAACGTATTTTTGTGAATTTAAATTTTGTGTGAAAATAAAATTCTTTCGAACTTTTCGGCTAAGGCCCTCTTTTTGTGAAATTGTGAAAAATGTAATTTTTCAAAATAAAATTATAATTAAAGTTTCATTTTAGACAATGACAGTACATTTTTATAGAACTAAACTTAAATATATGCATAGAATTCCTTAATAAATTAGAAATTGAATATCAGCTTTTCAGGAAAATACAGCAAAACATCTGATTTTTCATAGGCAGCCTGTTCGTTCCATGGAAGATTAGTTTTAAAAATGAAATAGACTTATCAAAGGTCTATTTTTTAGGATAAAATTTTGTGAAGGGTCCTGTTTTATGACAAATAATTTTGTGAAGGGTCCTATTTTAGGACAAATAATTTTGTGAAGGGTCCTGTTTTAGGATAAATAATTTTGTGAAGGGCCCTTTAACGGACCCAGATTTTCCTCTGGGCAGACCCCTGAAGGGAGAGATGGCAAGTATGCTTTCATGCGCTGTAATGCATCACCTAGTGTCATTTATTACTAAAGAGCGAAAATACATAAGAATGCATTAAATTAGTTATATGAAAAATCACTTACTTGCTGTACATATAGCAAAAAGCATCTGCATGGAGTCAAAAAAGAAAAACATCACAAGCAAAGAAATGGAGGCCCCAAGCGGAAGACACAATGCCTGCATTGTATCTAGAGTCTGAACATCTGGAAAGAGAAAAATAAAAATTAATATTTTACATAAAATGTATCATATTAGACATTATATTAATATCAATATATTGTTATTTGTTGATATTAAGATGTTGCTAGTGATTTTGTGCTAAAGCACCAAGTTTGGTTAATTAGTTAACCATTGTCCATTCTCCAATTCAAGTCCAAAACAAGCATAGGTGATTTCAATCGAGAAGGGGTGGACGCTATCACTGAGATGAGCATTTACCAAAATTTTATCACTGGCGGTTTCCTTCCACCCCTATTTTGATTAAAACGCAACAGAATTGACTTATCCTTAATTGAGCTCACTAGACTCTAATTAGAAAACAAACATCAATATATTAGTAGCCTATACTGTTTCTCTACATGAATTATTATTATAATCTACAATATTATTCAAACACTATATATATATTTTTTTTTTTTAATAATAATGTAAAAAAAAACATTGCACATTTTTTGAAAAATATCACATTTAGTAAATAGGTCATAATGAAGAAATTGAGGGATATTTTAATTATTTAAACAGAAAATTTAGTATTCAGGATGTACTATAAACACACGGTTTCTTTATATTAGTTCATAAATTTGTAACATTAATTAAAAAATATATTTATTGTTAATGGGGTCTAGATGGTATTTTGGTATTTTGGTCTAGAAGCATAAATTTTTGGCATTTTATAGATATTTAAAAATAATAATAATAAATAAATAAATCTGGAAAAAAAAAAAAAATAGAAGGGGGGGGGGGGGGTTAAAGCACCTTTTTTTTCCCCATAATTTTTTATTTTTAAAAAATTGTTTTTTAAAAATATATATATAGAAAAGTGGTAGGGGTGATAAAAGGTTATATATTGAAGGTTGGTGCAAAATTTGAAGTAAACTGGTTAAATAGAACTTGAGATATATGTCAACCATGGTGAAAAGAGTAGTTTTGACAAAAACACGTTTAAAGTTTTGACCATAAGTTTCAGGCAGCCGCAGCAGTCTAAGTCATAGAATGGTATGTCATACTGACATTTTGTTAATCGTCGATTTAAATCGGCTATTGTTCATTCATTTTACACACACATACAAATTATTTTTTTCAAAATTCTAGACTAGAATACCCCTTAAAGCTATGAAATATCATTTCCTCATACATAACTATTACGGATACAAAAAATGTCAGTTCTCAGTGAAATACTTATATTTTCTTCATCCGATTTTTAAAATGAACACATAAAGTGTTATTTTTATGCATGAAATTATTATCATTATTGTCTTCATTCTTAATTTTTATTTAGAAAAGAGTCTGCAACACATATTTCAGAGTATACACATGTTCTAACCTGACAATTTTCAGGCATTTTATAGCAGTACTTCAGTTTGGAAAAGAATTTAAGCATACAGATTGGGTATGTGTTCAAATAATATTTTTTCATTTAAATTTACAAAATCAATTTATTTCTTAAAAGTATATGAGTAGTTTCATTTACCCTAAAAAAGATAATCTTTTTTTTTTTTTTCTTTTAAATAAATTTCAGAAACTTAATTTTATCATTCCCTCACTTCAGAAAATAATACTTTTGCAGAAGAATTACTCTATTGGTTTTTAATAATAATAAATTACAAGGGGAAAATCTTAAAAGAAAAGAAAAAAAGTTAAGTTAAAGTGTTCATGAAGCCTGCAAATAAACTTTCAAAACTTAAAAAAAAAAAAAAAAATCTGGTGTGAAACGACCACACGACTTCCATTACCCACAATCACATGTATTATATGCACTTTTGAGAGATAATGTGATCAGAAAACATAAAAGTGACCTAAAGAAGGAGAAACCTAAAATTTTTCCGGTAAGAGAAACTTATAAAGACATATAAAACGAAGCTTACATATAGCGAGGTAAAAAATAAGAGAAAATAAAATGGCGAGTTTGAAAAAAATTTGTACAGCTGTTTTTAAAGGGGAGACCTGAAATTGAGCTATTTATACACGACGCCCATCAATTTTCCTGAACTAACTGACTATATCATTCGAAAGGACATCTAATAGAGTGTTTATATAACAAATTTGAAGAAAATCGTTAGAACCGTTTTTGAGATACGGACTTACGGTCCCACTTCCGGTTTCCGATGTCCCACTTCCGGTTTTTCAAATTTCACCAAAATTTGGAAATTTCATCTGTACACCAGACGTATTTCAATTCTAATGTTTCGTAGCTCTATCTTTATTAGTTTCTGAGCTATAATAGCCAGAAGATTCTCCACATACATACACACACACACACACACATACATACATACACACTGACCAATTGCCAAAAACTACTTTTTTGGACTCAGGGGACCTTAAAACGTGTAAATCAGGTGAAAACCCGATATCGAATTTTCAGACCGAATACAATACTTCCATTACCCTACGGTAGTAGGGTAATGGAAGTGACAAAAAACAACTTGTACCCCCCCCCCCCTCCCTCCAAAAAAAAAAAAAAAAAAAAAGCAGTCTTTGGGAACTGCCGATAGAAGTGAAAACTAAGTAACTTGTGAATTGTATCGTCGAGCTAGTAGATTATTATTTTCGAATTATTTTTGGTTTGTAAAGAAGCGTTTATGATCTGTATTGTATGATTCGGCACAATATTTGTAGCTACCCAAATTAAATGAACTAAGCCTTATATTAGGTAAAAATATTGATTACTTATGAAATTATTTTAATTAGTAGCTGAGATACAAAAGAAAATCGATTCAGGACACCTCAAAACGTGTAAATCAGGTGAAATCTCGAATTCCACTTTCGATAATATAAAAGAACTTTAAAATATCTTTCGAATGATGTATTAAAAATAATTTAATAAAAAAAATTTTTTTTTAAATACGCGTATTAGAATAAAATTTAATTTCCAATTGAAACGTAAATTTTTTTCCAAAATCGATGAAATTTGAACTGCAACTATGCCCTGTGCTGTTAATGGCGCACAGAAAGTTTCACAGAATTTATAGAAGAAAATTGAAGCATTTTGAAATTTGCAATTTTTATTCCTAGTAGAAAAACCACGTGATGTCAATTGGTAAAAAATATGTTTCTTCCGGACCAGACGGGGTGAATGGGTTGTCATGGTAACGAACGCCAGCAGAATTTCAAAGCGTTCGCTGACGATGACGCGAGTTCCATGATTTTTTTTCACCCAAAAGTGCTCAACGCACCTAAAGAAGTTTTCACTTTAAAAAAAAAAAAACAGTATATTGTGGTCATGATAAAACTTTCTTCTATATCTATATAACAGCATCATTTACTGATTAAGATGAATATACATTAAATCCTATACCTACTTACAATAAAGATTTTACATATGCAGTTCAGTGCAATTTCAATTAACAGATGCCGAGATGTAACCATAAGGAAAATCGCAGAAGGTGAGCAATAGCAATGCCACCTGTTAGTTGATCCCAAACTAAGTCAGCTGTCTTTTTCATAATGGCTATCTTATGTATCAAGTTTCATGCATTTATATGCTATAGGAGCTGAGATATAATCTTCCCATGCACAGGAAAAACTACAGCAAGCAGTGCCATTTGTCGGCAGACAGCCCAGTGCTTCGTAATGGACCTCTCAAATATTAAGTTTTGAGTAATTATATACAACAGATGCTATTGCTGAGACACAGCGTCACAGCCTTCCTGTAAATGGAAGAAATTGCAGCATAGCAGCGCCATCTGTTTGGCGATTTGCAACAAAAGTTGGCAAGTATAACTTTAACTTTATATCAAGGTAATAACTAAACATAAATTTTTATATAAATGTATGCATTATTTTTTGAGCTAGCGCTACTATAAAATTTTTGCCACACACAGATAAAAAGACATTTTCTAAAAATTGTTAAATTTTGTTCAGGACATCTCTAAACGTGTAAATTCATCAAAAACGAAACAGGCAGTCGAAAATTTTTACGAATACAATACTATCTTCTGTAAATACAGAAAAAAGTATTGTATTCGTAAAAAAAGAAGAAGAAAAAAATGCAAATAAAATAACATCTAAAATATCTTTTAAAGAAATAAAAAATTCAGATAATATCAGTTTCTGAAACAACTAGGGGAAGTAAAACAGAATGGTAGGAAAGTTCAGAAAAATAAAGGAAGAATAGTTAAGTATTAGTTAGAGATATAATAAGATTAGTTTATCAAATAATTTAAAAAACGGGGAAAAAAAAAAAAAAAAATGGAGGGGAGGGGGTAAAAAATCTATAGAAAAATAGCACGGGGGGGAGGGTCGGGGGGTGGAGACGCGCGCAGTTTGGTGCACACCACAAAAAAAAAAAAAAAAAACTCGCAAAATCAGAAGTGTGCGAAAAAGAATAATTAACACAGAAAATTAGAAAACTCATAAAAATTACTCAGAAAATCCATGGAAAAGTCTAGAAAAAGAAACCGAAGCGTGGGAAGGAAGGGCGGCTATCGACGTGGCTTGTTACGCCTCGCCGAGTATTACTAGTTTACAGTATTACAGTGATTTTTAACATTAAATATAACAAATATTTTTTCTATCGACGAACTTCGTCTCGCCTAGTATTACTAGCTCACAGAATTAGTTATTTTCTTTAACAATAAAAGCCTAAGTTTCTGGAAACTAACATTCGAAATTAATGTCATTGTTGCTGGAACAATATATTGAAATAAAGAAAATATTTTCCATGTTTTCAAAAGATTTTTTTTTTTTTTTTTTTAAGTTTTATTTAACAGGAAAGATGACGTCACAACTACAAAAAACTACTGAAAAAATAATTAATTAATTTAATTAAAATCTTTCCCGTGAATTTAAATAAATAAAATAACCTTCTTAATAATAAACGGCCAAGTTTCCCGAAACCTAACGCTGAAAATGATGTCATAGCTAAAACAATGTATTAGAATAAAAAAAGGAAAAATTTTCCTTTTTTTTTTAATGTCTTGGTTTTTGCAAGACTTTACATAATTTTTATTTTATTTTTTTATATTATTATTAATTTATTTATATTGCTAGATATTATCCAATAACTCTTTCACAAAACTTGACTTGGTTCTTTGCAGATTCAAATAACTCAGAAAATGAAAAGAAATAGCACTTCTCAGTCTTCACTCACAACTTCCATACCCTTTTAAGATGGGTGATTTGATTGGCTGGATAAGTAACCAATCTAGAGATTAGTCCTTTCCTGCTATGAGAAATATTCAAAACCAATTTCCCTCTGTTTCAATGTAAATGTCGGAAGAAACAAGAACAATAATGTATTTAGTACATTACGATTATGGAAATATTTAATCAAGGGAAGAGACGTATTTGAAACTCTAAATATTATAAAATGCAAACTAAGCAAATTAACAATAACGTTTATGTCCCCCAACCCTATAAACAAATAACTTTATTAACATTTATAGTGTAAGATATAGATACCTGCTAGAAACATTCTTTACTGCAAGCATCTTTATATGTATTACTTTAATACCTTAAACTTAAAAGTAAACTGAGGAATGCTCTTATAATTATATTAACAAGTATTTGAATAAGATTTTAAATTTCATATAAGATTTTAAATTTCATATATATATATAAGAGCAGAGTCTGTCTGTCTGTGTGTGTGTCTGTCCGCTATAGAAACCTAGGCCGTTTCCCCGACCGGGACAAAATTCGGCACGGTTAATGTTTACGACCCGAGAAACACAATGCCGCAAGCGATTTTACAAAATTTGCCCCCCAAGAAAAGAGGGGGGCAAAACGTAATTTCACAAAATCCTTCATATCTCAAACAAAAAAAACAGATATCCGTAAAATTTTTGCTTTAAAATATAGCTAATACAAATGTCTAAAAATCGGTTTCTGGAATTTTTGAAATTCAGCCCCCAGGTGGGGCAGCAAGGGGGGGGGGGGGCTATGGAGCAAAAACAGATAGAAATACAGTTAGGCCGTTCAAAATTGGTACAGATTGTTTTTAAAGGCCTGCAAGTCGAATGGGGATATTTTCGATCGTGTAAAGTTATTAGGAGGGGCAAGAAGGGGGGGGGGCAAAAAAATAAAAATAGTGTCAGATCGTTCAAAATTGGTACATAGAGGTTTTCGATACTTGCAAATCGATTGCGGATATTTTTGAATTTGTAAAATTATTAGGAGGGGCGGGTAGGGGTGGGGCGGTAAGGGGGGCTATGGGGCAAAAACAAATAGAAATACAGTTAGGCCGTTCAAAATTGGTATAGATAGGTTTAAGAAGCCTGCAAGTCGAATGGGGACATTTTTGAAAGTGTAAAGTTATTAGGAGGGGCGAGGAGGGGAGAGGGGGGGGGGGGCAAAAAAATAAAAATGGAGTTAGATCGTTCAAAAGTGGTTTATAGAGGTTTTCGATACTTACAAATCGATTGCGGATATTTTCGAATTTGTAAAAATTATTAGGAGGGGCGGTAAGGGGAGGGGGGGCAAAACGTGATTTCACGTGCGTAAAACGTGATTTCGCATAATCCTATATATCTCAAACAAAAAAAAATAGATATACGTGAAATTTTTGCTCTAAAATATAGCTAATGCAACTATCTAAAAAACAATTTCTGGAATTTTAGAAATTCAGCCCCCAGGTGGGGCAGCAAGGGGGGTGGGGGCTATGGAGCAAAAACAAATAGAAATACAGTTAGGCCGTTCAAAATTGGTACAGATAGGTTTTAAAGGCCTGCAAGTCGAATGGGGATATTTTCGATCGTGTAAAGTTATTAGGAGGGGCAAGAAGGGGGGGGGCAAAAAAATAAAAATAGTGTCAGATCGTTCAAAATTGGTACATAGAGGTTTTCGATACTTGCAAATCGATTGCGGATATTTTTGAATTTGTAAAATTATTAGGAGGGGCGGGTAGGGGGTGGGGCGGTAAGGGGGGCTATGGGGCAAAAACAAATAGAAATACAGTTAGGCCGTTCAAAATTGGTATAGATAGGTTTAAGAAGTCTGCAAGTCGAATGGGGATATTTTTGAAAGTGTAAAGTTATTAGGAGGGGCGAGAAGGGGGAGGGGAGAGGGGGGGGGCAAAAAAATAAAAATGGAGTTAGATCGTTCAAAAGTGGTTTAAAGAGGTTTTCGATACTTACAAATCAATTGCGGATATTTTCGAATTTGTAAAAATTATTAGGAGGGGCGGTAAGGGGGGGGGCTATAGGCAAAAACAAATAGAAATACAGTTAGGCCGTTCAAAATTGGTACAAACGGGTTTTAGAGGCCTGCAAGTCGAATGGGGATATTTTCGAAAGTGTAAAGTTATTAGGACGGGCGAGAAGGGGGGGGGGGGCAAAAAAATAAAAATAAAATTAGCTCGTTCAAAATTGGTATATAGAGGATTTCGATACTTATAAATCGATTGGGGATATTTTCGAATTTGTAAAATTATTAGGAGGGGCAGGAAGGGGGGGGGCTATGGGCAAAAACAAATAGAAATACATTTAGGCCCTTCAAAATTGGTACAGATAGGTTTTAGAGGCCTGCAAGTCGAATGGAGATATTTTCGAAAGTGTAAAGTTATTAGAAGGGCCGGGAAGGGGGAGGGCAGAGGGGCAAAAAAAAATAAAATAGAGTTAGATCATTCAAAATTGGTACATAGAGGTTTTCGATACCTACAAATCGATTGAGGATATTTTTGAATTTTTAAAATTATTGGGAGGGGCGGGAAGGGGGGAGGGAGCGGAAGGGCAAAAGAATAAAAATAGAGATAGATCGTTCAAAACTGGTGCATAGAGGTTTATGATACTTACAAATCGATTGCAGATATTTTCGAATTTGTAAAATTATTAGCATAGACGGGTGGGGCGAAGGGGAAAAAAATAGAAGTAAGAGTTAGAACATTTTGGGAATTTTTTTCCGAAGGCAGTGAGAACCCGATGCGACATTTTTCCTAATCAGATTTTGTTTCTCTTTTTTTTAACGTGATAAAAAATAATGCAATTCTGAGAATTCAGTAATTATAGTGATTCATTTAAAAATAGGGACCAGCGAAGCGGGCGTCGCCTGCATCGTTTATGAACGGGTAAGCCATTGGGGGACGGGTTAGCCATTGTCGCAGGCAGTAGGGCCAGGCACATGAGGCTGCGAAGACGAACAAGTCGCTGCCGAAGGCAGCGGGAATACAAAGCGAGCTTTTAATCGATTTCAGTTCTTTTTCCCGTAAAGCAATATAAAAAAGAGGCTCCTTTAAATATAGTGACCAGCGAAGCGGGCAAAGCCTGCTAGTATATATATATATATATATATATATATATATATATATATATATATATATATATTAAGAATTCGTTAACACATAATGACACAGTAACATAAATTAACATATGTATTAATTGCATAGTAAGATATACAAGCAAAAAAACGCCAATTAAGATAAGTTTTTAGAAGGTCAGTCTTTTTAATAAAAGCCGGGTAATCTAGTCTTCACTTTCTTTTTTTAAAAACAGTTGGTTTTTTTTTGCAGCCTTGCCCGGCCCGAGTACAAAGGTGACCGGCCTGGGCCCGTGCAGATCTATAATAATGTACTCCATTCCATGGTTCCAGCTTCATAGTACACCTTGTGAGTTTTGCAGCCCTGCGATCAGCGGCCTAAGTTTCAAAGCGTGCAGACAGACGAGGCTATAGACAGACACACACACACACACATACAAAGAATGTCATATTTCTTTGACATTCATTATGTAACATGCAATTTATTCAAGTACTATTGTTTAAATTTGAAGTTGGCTAATTTAATTAGTTAATAATAAAAATTTAAATTATTTTATTAAAGAATTTTTATTTTTCCCTCTAAAAAAAAAAGATCCGCACGTTAATATTTTTTTAAGCAATGGACATCTTATTTCTAACTGTATCCGGAAACTTTTTACCCAGCAATATAGAAAAAGATATCGGCCTGTCACCTAAATTAGAAACACACTTCTGCAGAACTCGTTTTTACCTAATCTTTGAGTCATCGAATCTGCAATTTAATATCAACAGAGGCAAGAAAACTATGAAGCTCAATAGCTCTCAACAGTCGATGGCGCGTTATTTTCGCGGATGAAATGTAACGAATACAAAAAATGCTGCTCTAAAAACTGGATAAAATGCCGTAACAGATAAATAAGATGGGACTTCAGTGTCATAATACCGTTTTCGAACTTCAAAATACATCAATATCAATAAAACATTTGACCGCTTTAAAGCTAAGATTTAAGTAAGATAGTAATGTATGTTTCATTTAGTGTTACCCTCAATAGTCGTACATAACTTATCAAATAAATAAATAGTATTATTAAATAAAATAAAATAAATAAAAATTGCTGCAATCCTATATAAAACTTACATGTAAGGTGACCGATGTGAAAAGAGAAAATATTATGATGTATCCATTCTATAAGCATTGTAAATATTTCTAGCAATTTGACAATTTTTTTCATGTATGGGTCAGATAATTACAAACTATTTTTAAAACACAATAAAGAAAATATTTTTACTTATTGAATGTAAACACGGTCAGATAACAGCATGTATCCAGGCAAGACGTCTGCACAATGCACAAGCCGAAATTTTCAGGGAACTACTCGTACAAACGTTTTGTTAGTCGACAAAATATTTACAACTAAAAGTTCGGCCTTTTTTTTTTCCCCCTCCCCCATTTATAGCTTTGCACGGGGAAAGAAAAAAAAAAAGCCTCTAGAAATACTTTTAAATGCTATTATTCCACCATTAAAATTCTTCTTTAAAATATTACATATATTTCTACGCAAGAATTTTTGAGTGTTATACTTTTCAGATGTTTTTCATGTCGTCCAAGTAATAGAATATGAATTAACAAAATTACTCATCATTTAGACCAGGGAAACTTGAAACATTGTTAAGGATTCCGCAAGAAGATAATGACACGTATGTCTTAAAAGGGCTATGTTCCCCCCTTCCCCTCTCTGGTTCGGTTCTTATATTCAACGAAATGGCATATAAGATTTCACTAAAATTAATTGAGAATAAAATGTGGGTGCAGATGATAGTATTTAGCAGATATTTTTAATACTTGCATCGACTAAATAAGTTACGCTAAGGAGAAAAAAAAAAGCTTATATTTCCATTTAATATTTATAATTGGAACTATATTAGGTTTGTTCAACAAAACATATATTCTGGCAAGAATTCTTATGGATTTTGATATATTCTTTTACAAACTTGAAATCTTTAAATTGCGTTTTCTCAGTTTGCATTTTTTCAGGATCTTCAAATTGCTAAAACTTCTACAGATATTTAAGGAAAGATTTATTTATTTATTTATTTTTGAAGTTTAGTAAAACCCACTTAAATGAATTAGGGATGGAATTTGCAATATCTTTAAGATAAAATATAAAAAACTTCCTCTTTTTACTTTCTTCTATATGTAATATAGAGATAAAAAACTTCCTCTTTTTACTTTCTTCTATATGTAATATAGAGAAAGTATTGGATTCGTAAAAATTTTCGACCTCGGGTTTTTGATGAATTTACACGTTTTGAGAGCTGTAGAACACGATTTGACCATTTTTAGAAAATGTCTGTCTGTCAGTGTGTGTGTGTGACAAAATTTTGTGGCAACTGTATCTCAGAAACTACTGCACAGAATTTCATACAAATTGGTATGTAGTTGCGCCTTGACATAAATTAGTGCCTATCAATTTTTGGTAAAAATTGTCTTACAGGTTGCGTTGCCATCCCGCTTTTTCTAAATTTTTAACATGGTGATATAGGACAAAATTTTGTATAAATGTGCATAAAGAGAATTATTTTTTAGTAATCATTACGAAATTTACAAGAATTATTGAAAATAGAGATAGTCAACTGGGAAAAAATTTTTGTATGCGTAGGAGCCTCGCCACCCACCCCCCTGGGGGGGAAGTCCCCCCTCGAGGAGAGTAAATTTTCAAGATGGGTATCTTTCGAAAGGTCTCGTCAATACCTTTAAAACGAATGGTTGAACTATAAATCTGTGATAATTTAAAACAAAGTTATCTATTTTTTTTTTACTTTTAACAAAAAAAAAAAAAAACCTGAAAAAAAAATCGTATTTTTTTTTTTTTTTTTTTTTAATATTGTTACTGCGTGAATTTGTATAGGAAAATATAGAAGAAAGTCTTGTGGTGGCCACAACATACTAGTTTTTTTTTTCCTCCGAACTTTTACACATACATGAACTTTTTATTTTATTTTTTCAAAAAATAATTAATAAATTTCTAAATCATCCCTAATTCTTTTAAGTAGGTTCTATTTAACATTTAAAAAAAAAAAAAAAAAAAAAAAAACTTTTTTTAAATATTTTGTGGAAGTTTTAGCATTTTGAAGATCATGAATTCATGAAAAAATGCAAACTGAGAAAACGTAATTTAAAGGTTTCAACCATAAGAATTGCTGCCTGAATATATATTTTATTGAACAAACCTAATATAGTTCAATTTATAAATATTAAATGGAAATATAAACTCTTATATGAAACTTAAGTTGTAAAAGCGAATCTTGATACGTTTGTATACTGAAAAGTGAAGATGGTTACCAACAAATTTTAAGTTTTATTTTATCCTTGCTTACATGGAGCTGTCGAAGAAAACTGAATATTATTTTCCGTCCCTGTTAACTGAACTATATGATTGGACGAGAAATCTATCCGCTCGCATTTCGTTCATCCTCAAAACTTAACCATCCTAATTTATCATCTGTGACTTAAAATCGGATAATTCATTGGAAATTAAATTTAAATAACATAGTTTGAAAAAATTTCGGATTTCCGTTTAAAATGAGTATTTAATAATTCATAGGAAAGATATTAATATATTGCTGCAGTTTTCAGCATCTTACATGTGTGGATACGCTTTTCTTGTTTACACATATATAAAGAGAAAAAATAGAAATCGTCCATTTTCCGTGTAATCATGTAATGAAATCAGTATATATGAATTGAAAATCAGACCCCAAATTCTACATTTAGGTTTAAAAAAAAAAAAAAAAAAAAAGTTGAGATTTCATATTAATATTTGTTATAAATTGTTATACTAAAGAAATTTATTATTTATCTCTACTTAATTACATTAAGAATTATACCAATTTCATGTAATTGCTTTTTCTTTTTTAATGACTAAAACGATTGTTATTTATGTTTCATTAACAATCGGTAATAAAAAAAAATTAAAAAAAAAATCGATTGAGGTAGTGAATCAACGAATGCTTTACCAGCTTCGCTGGTCACTATATTTAAAGGGGACTAATGTGCAAGTTGTACCTGACGGGACTAAAGTGAAAGTTATACCTCAAGGGACTAATGTGAAAGTTGTACCTCACGGGACTAATATGCAAGTTGCACCGAACGAACAAACTATTTCTTTCAACGAAAATGCCTACTAATCCTAGACGATAGGTCTAATATATCGTATCATATTATATATCGTATTTATCGTAATATAACTCAATACTTATTTCGCTACCTTCTTCGACTCGTTTTAATACGCATTTTTTATATGCATGAGCAGCCCCCGAAAAACAAAAACATTAAATTCATTTTTTTTACTTATTTTTATTTCATATTATTTCACGCGCACTTTTTATTTCCTAATACAAAATTATTAAAAAAAAAATTTTCGATATCGCTTGTAACGATACTGATTATTATTAATTTTCTTTTCTTTTTCTTTCAATAATAATAATAAAGATTTTGGTGAAATTCTGGCAAAAGCAGAATTTAGTTTAGGACGGAGGACTATTAGTTTCTCTCTCTCTCTCTCTCTCTCTCAAATTATAACATCGCTTTCAAATTATTCAATTATATTTTAGATTTCGACAAATGTCCAACTATCGAAATCGACAACACAAAAATCCCAGATTGAGACTAATAGGCCCTCAGTCCTAAAAAAAAAAGTTACAGGAGTTCTGGGGTTCTTTAGAGCTAGAACATTGTCACAAGTCACAAGGGTTCCGTAAGAGTGAATAGGTTAGAAAACGCTGATTTGGACAATTACACAAAAATGAAGATTCATTATTTAATGATCGATGTGACGATGTAGCTAGAATAATAATAAATAAATAATACATCTTAATATACCTTAATAATAATATATCTTTATAATATATCCTATTATAATATTTTCTAAGATGAAATGATTTCATAGACTGCAATATATCTGAATTCTTTTGCAAATCTCTAAACACAAAATGTCAGTGATATACGTCATTTTCAACTGAAAAGATGCTATAGTGAACTTAAGTAATTTATCATTTTCAAGGCATATCAAACATGTTTACAAAATAAGAGCGCTGACCGACGGACATGTAGATAGACAAACCGAAGTTTCAAATAAGTTTCATATTTGCCTAAAAATATAAAAAGAAACTATTTTATATTTAAGCTTGGTAAATATAAACGTATGACTAACACTGTTTGGATAATGAGGTTAAAATTAACCTACGCACATGTAACAGCATCACGCATCGTAAAAGAATCGTCTAACTGTCTAACGGAATTGAATGTTCAGAATTTGAATTCACTGCCAAATGAAAACAAAAATAAGTAACTACTAAATGAAAATAATAATTCTGAGTAATAGATACAAAATTCTGCCCAAAACATAATTTAATTTAGTACGACAGGACTTATTTTAATCTACTCTTCCATATAAAGGCATGCAGTAACTGTATTTAATTCCTTGGCATCGGTTACTATATTCATTTCTAAAAATTTCTTTGGTATAGATGTAGCATAAGAGCCCCTTGCAACATTTAAAATTCTGTTGTCATTTTCGCGATGAATTAAAATAGCTAAAACAGTTGCGTAAGTAAAGATCTTGGCGAGAGACATTCGAACTACATAGGGACCAAACTTCGAATTTCGCCAAAGAATTCTACAGGGTAAGGTGGGGTAAGTGGGACCCCTTTTCGGCATAATTCGACTTTAGCTCAACATAGCACCGGATGTAATAGGCCTAACAACATAAATTTTTGTGGTTCATTCTCTCATATGTTGTTACTGTACCCATGGCAACCTCTAACCAAATTGGCAAATGATGAATTAAAAAAGAAAATTATTTTGGGTGGTCATCGGGGTGGCCCACTTGCCCCGCAAGGTGGGGTAAGTAGGCCACCCACTGTATATATTTTTACTCATAACTGGTAGAGATTTGGTGGGGCAAGTGGGACAATCTACATGATTTTCTGAATCTTTGAAAAAAAAAATCACTGAAGTATCTCCATTAGTTCACCCATACCAACTTTTTCTGGCACACAAGGCAACAAATGTTAATTTTTCAACTTTTTACTTTTGCATGTAGAGTAGCCTAAAAGTTAGGCCTACAAAGTTTAAACTTGCCTATGGCAGTGTTGCATGCTAGCGAACATTATATCTTGATAAATCGTTGGTAAACATGTATTTTGAAAGTCTCTTGGAAAGTGTTGGTTCATTTAGTATCAGCACAACATCTTGTAGCCCTTGTCATCATAAATACCATTAGCTTCAGGGGGATAAAAGTTATTACGTATAGTTGTGTCTTTGTGCATGTATTACATGACAATTGTATCTTCATCGTTTGGACTGCCATTTAATACCAACCCAACATAATATTTCTTTTTTTGTTTTGCCTTCAAACTGGACAAGGCCATAATCCCCATTTTTAAGTTCTGTGGTAGTGGGTGATAACTGATAGTTTATCTTCGGAACTTGAATCACTACTGGTGGAGTCATTCAGAGGTAAACCATATAAATCAGTGCATATGACTATTTTTTTTTAACTTTATTAAAGAGTTGGGGTGGGTGGCCCACTTACCCCGCCATTGTGTAGGCCCACTTACCTCAAACGCGGGTCCCCCAATTTTTTTTTCAACCTTATTAACGTCATGAGTACACGATACTACAAATGATTCTGCGTTTTATACACTTTCAAAATATATAAAGTTTTGGTTTGTATCATGAACGGTTTGGAAGAAAAAAAAAATTAGTACGATGGCGCGAATTACGATAGAACTGCAAATTTAAAAATCGTCACAAAAAGGCTTGTAACTTATCACACACATAAATGAAAACGATGCCATAATGTTTTATACATCTATTGGGGTAGGTACATAAAAATATTACAACAGATTTTTTTTGAGTCAATAACTGGGGAAATGCCAGGGGGTGTGGCCCACTTACCCCACCTTACCCTACTGAAGCTGTTCCATTTCTTTAGCTCGATTTTTCTCAATCCTATTTTAATAATCTTAAAAATATATATCACGTTCATATTTTTTTCCCCCGACATAAAAAGAAATATATATTTACTTATTTAATTTTGGCATCACTTTTTTTTTTTTTTTTTTAATAATTTTAAAGTTATAATGGGACTTTTATTTAATATTCTTTGAACCAATTATCCGACTGAACTAAAAACACGGCTTAGTTAGATTTTTGTCCTGATTAACCACTGTACAAACTACCAACTTTTGACAAAATCTTAAAAATCCGGACAACAATGACAAACTTTCAGCTTTATACAGTTAGATAAAAATTGGTAACGACGCTGTTTGGAAGAAACAGTACGAACTGTCGTACTGAACCAAAAAAAAAAAAAAAAAAAAAAAAAAAAAACGCGTAGAAAGGTTTAAGAAATTACGGATATTTTTGTATAATACAGGAAATTTTTTGAATGTATATTAAAATAAGGACAACACAGGACATAGGGCATAATTTCCAAGAAGTTAGCGCCAAATTGGCGTTAGTAAAGAGATAAAAAAAAAAAAAAAAAAGACAATAACTATTAGAGAAATAACAGTTATACTGAGTAAAGAGGGGGGGGGGGTAACAAAAGGGTCATTATCTTCTACCGTTTACAGGCTGCGATTGTCCATTAATAAGATTTAATTGAAATGAGTTAATTCAAAAGAAAAACGAATAGCAAAATCGAAGTAGAAAAGAAATAGAACTTAATCTACAATATCCCCTTCACCCAATAAAAATAAAATGTAGGACGAATATGGTGACTGCGTAACACACCTGTTATTTAGAAGCAAGAAGGCAGTCTTCCATTCCGTTAACCAACCGAAACGCCATTCCAACAAGTGCGTTACGTTCGGAATAGAAAATGTTGATTCCTCACTCATTTCTAAATTTGTTAGTCACGCACGCTGCACACAATCTCGTCTCTGGCTGGATAATATCGTCGGTAAAAATTCAGAAGGACCACTGTTCAGTTCATATTATCAGACTCCGCTGGAATGTGGTTAGATAATCAAAATGACAAAGTATTTATTTATGACCTCAGTATAAACAATAGCCAGGTATTATGCATTTTACAAGCATTTACAAACATTGTTCAAGATACCTTTGTTGAGCGCGGAAGTGACAAATAATAGTCTGATAAAATAGTTTCTATGGAAATTTATAAACAGTAAGACACTCCTTGAAAATATGATTACATCGTTTTTGATCTCTATCAAACAAAAGCAAAAAGCTTATATTGTTATTCTTGACACAAGAAGATAGAAAATAAATTCCTGTTAATTTTTAGAGATACAAGCTGCTCCAGATTTTAACAAATTCTGATCATTTGCCGCAAAATCAATGGAGTCCCATTTAGGCAGCTGGAAAGTTTTCGTGTTCTTAGGTTTGCCTGTCTCGTGGTAACTCAGTTGTGATATACAAATTAAAATCAATTGTTTGCGCTATCGACATTGGCCTGGATGACATGTCCTACATTGAGGAAAGGATAGGGGAGTCTTAGATCGTATTAAACTCAAACTTGGAAAAAAATACAGAATACCCCGACTGGTTAGCCAGAGCAGCGCAACCTGGATTTGTATCCCGTCCCTTTCATCTACTAACAATAAGAGCGCAAAAATTAATTGGCCACTGGTGAGACGATGACTATCAAAGAAAGCATCCAATTAGGCCAGAGTTTGGTAGGTATTATGTTTGGGAGATAAACAGAATTAATAGTTTTTGTAAAAAATTCTCTGAACTTACTGAAATTTTACGTAAGGTAAAAGAAATGTGTATAGAATGAATCTGAGAATTTTAGAAATTAAATAATAATAAAAGTAAGAGCAGCCAAAATCAAAATGTTAAAACGTTAAGACCTCCGATTTACATATTTACCGATTTAAACAATTTTTTTTTGAAAAAACGGAGACAAGACCCAATTACAGAGATATGGTGTTATGAATTCCTTTTCCCCCAACCATATGTATTCCCAAAAGGTAAAATCTGCATAAAGACCTGTTCAAGCTTAAAGCCTTTT
Source organism: Salticus scenicus (assembly GCA_963930645.1). Classification (NCBI taxonomy): domain Eukaryota; kingdom Metazoa; phylum Arthropoda; class Arachnida; order Araneae; family Salticidae; genus Salticus; species Salticus scenicus. The sequence goes on from OZ005661.1 coordinate 116,470,621, forward strand.
CTAATATTTGAATCAAAAGTTACTTTAGCAGCGTTTCTTTCGTGTATCTTCTCTGGGAGGGTTGCCACCTCGAAGGGAATCTATCGCCCCTATAGATTACCTGCGATCACACATCAACAATTGTCAAATACTATCCTTTAGGAAGTGTATAAAATTTAATGCAAAAAAAGGGGGGGGGAACTTTCGATTTATAGCTAACTTTTTAACCAGATAAACATTCTAGAATATTTTATTATTATCATTATTATTGTTAGCTTAATGACAAAGAATAGAATTTTTATCAAGTCGTTACATTTTTCTCTTCCGTCCTTAATTTTTTTTTTTTTTTAAGTGTCGCCCATCGAAGCTTATATACTGAAATAAATAGTCACTTTAAAGCAGTCGATCCTGGTCTAATTAGCAATAGTATGCATGATTATTAACACTTTCCAAATGCACGTAATTGTTGTACTATATAACTTTCGATGCTATTTGCCTACGTAATCACGCTAGAGGTCTGCACGGGCCGAAATTTTCAATTTTCTCTCGGGCCGGGCTCAAAATTTTTTTGTAGGCTCGGGCTCATTATTTTTGTGTGTACTCGGGCCGGGCCGGGTCTGGAGAAAATTTTAAGTCCCAGCCCGGCCCGAATCTTTTTCTAGATTCCTCGTTAATCAACGAAAAAGGAAAATGATAAAATACTTTTTCAGTCATTTATTTTACATAATTTTACAGTCTGGTATGTCACATAAAATTTTATTTTGCTAAAAGATGTCTGTAACTTCAATTTAATTGTCTATCAGCTTGTCTGTTCGTGATCTGATTTTCCCCAAATATTTTAAACATGTCTCGAAATTAATATACTTTATTTAAAGTAATATTAGATGGTTTCCATTTCAAAATAATATGCATGTTATTACCAGTTTGCGTACATGTAACAAACAAAAGAAATTAGATACGTTACTGTATATAAGGCTTTGTTTTCTATGGTCTGTAGTGTTTAGGTGGTATGAAGGCTATAAAAATCCTTCCGCTGTAACTTTTCCTCTAAAGCTTCTTTTTCTTTTCTCCGAGGCACTGGATGAAAGATAGCATCATTTTTAGCATGTGCAAAAGCATCTTTTCTATTGAATATGGTTGGATTAGCATTAAAGTTTTTTTTTTTTATCGGATCACATGAAAGATTTGGATACATTACGGTATATAACAGAAGGTAGTTGAAAGTGTATTTTCAGTACTATTAACCATTTTAAATATCTTCCTATACTGTTTGAGAATGCTAATATTTTCGATTTGGCTTTCTGTCTGTCTTTGTGCCTTCTGTACGTCTGTAATAATGAAATACTGTTTATATATAAATATCTTGTAAACATTCAGCAGTTTTGTTAAAGAACTTTCTATCGCTTAGCTATATAAAACCTCTGCAAAACACATGCTAAAAATCTTTTTCGTAGAAAGGCATTTTTTTTTTTTTTTTTTTTTTTTTTTTTTGTAATTTTACATATTTTTGAATCGGGCCGGGCCGGACCTGATTTTATCGCTTTTTGTCCGGGCCGGGCCGTACACTAGTAAAAAAGAAACGGGCCGGACCTGGGCCGAATTTTTCGATTTCATGCCGGGCCGGGTAAGCAAACCTTTCCAACGGGCCGGACCGGGCCTGAAAATGTCGGCCCGTGCAGACCTCTAAATCCCGCAACGGACACACAATAGTTCTGAAAGGCATACAGATAGACTAATTGAATTCCTAATCATTCTTAAACAATGTTAGAAAAGTGTTAAAAATGCTTAACACAAAAGAAAACGTAGCATTTATATTCTAAGTGCAGCCCTTAATGTATCTGAATATTTTAGTGTAGTACTGTAAATCTGAAGGTTAACAAAATCATAGTCTATACAAAATATTATTTTAGCATATTAACAATCAATGTCAATTTCCTTATGATTTTTACAGTAGAAAGTTCTTTAAATGTAATTTATAATAATGTCTGTCCGAAAATGCAATGATGCATTGGCATTTTGAGGGGTGTCTCTGTACACAAACCAGTTGCACAGGACCAATTAATGCCACTTAAAATAGGAAACAATCCATAGTGAATTTAAATAACATATATAATTTTGTAAAAATTCTGAAAATATTTACCGACGCTGGAGGGCGGGCAGGTGGGCAGATAGACAGATGGACAGTCAGACAAATAGATACACAAATTGAAATCATATTCACACTTAAAAAATATTAAAAAGTGTTCAATCGCTTACTGTAAACGAAAATGCAATTTCAACAAATTTCCAATAAAAGCCTTCAATGAACTGAATATTTTTGTATGGCCCTATAAATCTATTGCTAATCATACAACATTCTGTAGAAAGCATTCTTTTGTGCATATGAATAACATATTTTAATTTTATTGAGATTTGTTCAAAGTAAAGTTATTAAAATTTGGTTTATAGAAATACCTCTCATAGAACGAATGCTTTGGAATACTTTCGGGTGTCCCTGTGCACAAACTAGGGTTGGTATTTACTCAATTTTCTATATAAAAAACACCCCGACAGTGAATTTGAATAACATATATCAGTTTCAAGAAATTCCATGACTATTCACGGCAGTTAGAGCGCGGACAGACAGACCGAAGTCATTAACTCTTTTCAACCTCGTTGGAAAATGTTAAAAAAGCTATACGATGTAATAAGTAAATAGATTTGGAAAACTTTTTATAATTTAAGTAAATTATAAAATATTTCGTGATGTTTCCTCCTTGTTTATTTGTTTGATTTTACTTTTTGAGTAACATAAAAAAGATTTCATTTATTTATTTAGTTTTTGAATCTTGTTTTCCACAACTTGAAATTTTTTGACAGAATCACAAATATTATTTTTAGATTAAAATGTAGGATGGTGTTACAAACAGTTACTTAATTGACAGGATAAAGAATGAAATGGTATAACACCCCCCCCCCCCTCAAATTGAGTGCAACTTGAGTTACAACCGGTTACTCTTTCATGTCGACACCTCCGAGACGAAAATGGTGTCAAATCGGTTCAAGTTCAAAATATCCATTTTTATATTGCCTTTTGAAAATTTTTTGTCTTTAAGGAAAAACAGAAGACACCATTCAGTCTTAATATACTTGAATTACATTTCCTAGACCTGTTTTGCAATTATGCGGCCATCCACAAAAAATAAATAAATAAAATAATCTGGTGCGACACTCACATTACTTTCTCTTACTCTACACTGCTATAGACATATTATACAGATAAAAGTATAAGAAATGAGGTACTGTATCTGAATATTTCAAATATATTTTACAAATAGTTCAAAATAGTTTAAGAAACAGTTTTAATTGATATATAATGTTGTATGAGGGCAGCGTCAGCCCTCCACAAGCCTTCAAACTCTCGCTTGAATATTGTAACCAAAGTCATAAAATATTTAAGACTGTTGTTGAATTTTAAAATTCATTTTGTATTATTCGAAGAATTTACGCCTATACCATGGTTTGAAAATTTTCTGACTAATTTATGGTAGTCTTGAATATTAACTATAAACGCACCTACAAATTTTTCCCCAGGTTGTTTCAGGAGGTTACTGAACCATGCTTGCCCTTTATTTACAAAAACAGCATCCTTCTTGTCCCTCATCCAGAAAAGTTTCATCCTTCTTGCCTTATGCATTACAGAATTTCTGGTACATATTTTCTTATTTAAGCACTACTGTAATATATATATATATAATGTTTCTATGTTTAAGCATTTACATCCAAATATTTCTGTGATTTATTATTTATTATTCGTTTTCACTCTCATAAGCTTAATGGTCATTTTTATTATCATTCCGGTCGGCGTAAGTATTTTAAGTTACTATCCTAACTCATTGGTTCTTAATCTACATTGCAACTTTTTGTGTAATTCTTTCCTCTATGTTAAATTCAGTTCTATATTTTAGTGTGCTGTTATTGTCTTAGTTCTATTAATAGCTGAATTTTATGATTTAATCTTATTAGGATATCTATTATTTATATATATATATATATATATATTAAGCAATAACTGTCTACAATATTTTTCATTTTGGTCATTATATATTGTAATGACCATTTATGGACATTATATATTGTAATGACCATTTATTATGTGTTCAAGTGATATAGGTCAAATGATACATTTCTCTCTATGCGAAATCTTTCTAAGGGATCCTAATTCATATTTACATACGTGTAGCAGAAAACAAATTTCAAACTGAATAATATTGGTATACCAACGAACCAGTAACAGAAATTTCTATATCTATCTGCAGCAAAACAAAATCTCCGATCTAGAAATGCCTTATGAAGTCAGATATCAGAAGGAAAAAAAGTATAACAATTAATAAATTATGGAAAAATTATATCTAAAAAAGAAAAAAAAAAAAAAATACGAATATGCAACTTACACAGTAATCTAGAGACTTAATGCAAATTATATTTACGTATTTTTAAACTTTTTTTTTTTTTGAGCTGTTAAATTAATCTGCAGAGCTTTAAACAATCTGCAGCGCTCACAGCTGTGCTACAGTGTTTCTGCTACTGGGACTAACGATAAATGATATATACATATAAATAAAATAAAACTAGACACCTCAACCAAATTTTTACACCTAGCCGTTCTCTCAATTTAGTGGAGACAGACAAAACACGTTTCAAATTAATATATAGACTATTGTGCATGACCATCAACATTTGTGCATACATTAGTATGAGGGTCTATTCTACATTTGTTTTCTTTTTAGCATTTTGCTAAAATATGTTGGTAAGAATTTCGCTAAAAAGCAAAAACCAGATAATTTTATAAAATATTTCTATATAAAAACCTATAATTTTATTCAAATATTTCCGAGCAAAGATTGCGAAAACTCTGAAAATATCGGGAATCGTTAATTATTTATTATATTTAGATTTAATTTCAATTTTTAGTGGTTGAAGTTAAATACAAAAATACTTAAAAGTATGTAAGAATTTGTTTTATAGAAGTATTCTCAGTGCTAGTATTGCTCAATGATCTACCCAATACCCCCCTCTTTAATAGCTGTTTCTTTTGCACATATGGCATAGCTATCTCTTTTTCTATTGTGGAAATCGAAACAAAGTTTCATCATTCATGTTTCTTAATTCACAAGTACGGTTCTCGGTTAATACTATCAGTGAATAAAAGAAATTGGAAACAAAATTGGAAATAACCAAGTTAAAAAAAGAAATCAACAGTATCCAAAGAATTGAGCCAACTTTCGAAAAAGCTAAAATTCTGAATGTGCATTTTACCTAAAATGCTAAAGAAACTTTTTTTGCCAAGTTAAATCCTGATTAGTAAACAAGCAAAAGTTAAGCACGTTAAAAAATATTTATTGTACTTATGACTGAATTTTAAAATGAGTGTCTGGATTTTTGTGTCCTTAAGAATCCACAACTACCCTCAAAAATCTGCAAAATTCCTTTTTCTCACTAGCCTTTTTTTTTAAACCTGTGTGAAACTCTGCCACATACTGTACTTAAATTTGGCAGAGAAAATAATTCATAACACAACATGACGTGCACTTCTAGGTATTTCCTTCAACAGCCCTAACATATTCCATTTTGTGTGTGTATGTGATGTGTGTGTGTCCCTATAAACCAAAGATAAATGCTTTCCCCTACCAAATTCTATGGTGAAACATGCTTAGGTGTTTATAAGCAAAATATGTGTGTTGTCTTTTGTTTAATGCAATCTAAAGATAGTAAACTATACCGACAAGAAATTTCGAACACAAACGTATTTCGTATGTTCCTCTACACCAGCCATGCTTCCGATCTTAATAAAAAGTTTCAAGTAACATTAACACATGGATTTAGTATATCTATTTGGATTTCCTACTGACATTTGTTTTTGAATTACGCTGATAAGAGACTCACAGACAAGCACACACAAAGATCAAATACTAAAAATCTATTTTTCGCATTCAGGGGACATCAAAACGTGTAATTGAACTCAAGGGTATTTGACCCAAACAACAATGCTTTCTGTATCATACATAAAAGAAATAAAATTAGAAGAAAAGAATGTTTAAAAGAATGTCAAGTACTGAACAACTAAAAAACACAGACAAAGTTTTCTGATTCACATATCCTAAAAAAAAATACTATTCGACTTTAACCCTTTATCTTACTGACGGTACTTTACAGTGCCATTAGTTTAAATAGCGTACTAAATCAAATTGATGGAAAAAAATGTCAAAAGTATTTATAAGAATAGAACGTATATATTTAAACTTCACACACCATAAAATTGAAGACAGCACAACCGGTTTCGAAAGGACATGGTCTTTCTTCTTCAGGTGCAAAAAATACATGCTACTGCCTTGCTTTTGCCTCCACGTATTTTTTGCACCTGAAGAAGAAAGACCACGTCCTTTCGAAACCGGTTGTGCTGTCTTCAATTTTATGGTGTGTGGAGAAGTTTTAAAGTTTAAATATTGAGTGTACACCAGTTTTGAATTTAGTTTTTTCAGAACGTATATATCTCACTTTAATCTTACTACATAGCACTAGGCGCTACATGTAGCGGTTTTTGTACCAGAGAAAATTTTATAGAGTGCTCTCGCTGTTTTTACTCGGAATTCTTTTATGATCTTCTCTTTTGTTAAAATTAATTCTTACAATACTTCAAGAATATTCCACCAATCTTAGAAAAAGTATAAGGAACATAAGAATTTTTTTTTTTTTTTTTTTTTTTTTAATACACTTTTTAAAAGTATAAATATCTTTTTTCGACCTCTATGCACCAGTGGCACACTAAAGTATCACCTCACAAAATCCTCATTAATTACTATGAAGAAGTGATAAGCATAATTTTTATTGCATATATCGTTAAAAAACACTCTTAAGTAACTAAAGTACATTTTAGATGAAGGGTAGATGAAGGGTTAAAATATTTTAATTATAGGTTTCAGCAAAATTAACTCATTTATAAACAATCTAACTGAATCGATGAGTTGATGTAACAAAAAAAAATCTGTTTTTCGTATTTATCGCCCTCAAAATATATAATTGCAGCAAAAACTTAATTAAGGAAATTTGGCCCAAACAACAAATAAAATAAAATAAAATAAAAAAGTTTTAAAGAATGTCAAAAAAAAAAGGGGGGGGGGTAAAAGAAAAGGTAAAGTCTTGTAAAGGTTAAAAGAACCAACTGAAAAATTTAGGCAGTTTTCTGATCCATATAAACCTAAGGAAAATACTATTCGTGTTTAAAATATTTTAATTACAAGTTTCGGCAAAATTACTGCATTTATAAACAAATAATAATAATCATCAAACTGTATTTGAAAAATGCATTAGAAAGAAAATATTTTTAATTCAAGAACACTCTCAATACAGCACGCCATGTATGCAGAAACACTCAATGAAACCAAGTAAGTTAAAAGCAGTAGAATGTTAAAGCATAATGTAGTTATTTACTTATGTTATACACAAATAATACACTCGTATTATTTTAACAGGATAAAACCTGCAAACATAAAGGTAAAAGCCCAACTATTGGACCATTCCATTCTCCAAAAAGCTTTTAAGCAAACATAACAGGAGGAAACATGTTTTTTAAAATCAACTAAGCTTATAAGAGAAATGAACAAACAAAATTAATGGAAATGCATCAAAAGAAAATACACATTAGGATAAAGAGAGGGTAAAACTATAAGTGAAAAGATAAATAGTAGGTGCAGAGAGTCAGTATCTATTCAAACATTGTTGAATTCTCTGCAAAGAGGATCATGCATGGCAGATTTCAAATAGAAAAGGAACAATCATTTAACGAGATCATAGAAAATGATTCATGAAAACAAGGAAGTTTGAATGAGTGTAAAGCACTAAGATCAGCTAAGTGAATTTATATTATTTATAAAATCGAATGCCGAAAAAAAACTAGTATGTTGTGGCCACCACAAGACTTTCTTCTATATTTACCTATACATATTCAATCAGTAACAATATTTAAAAAAAAAAAAAAAAAAAGTACGATTTTTACTTCCTTATACAAAGTATAAGGAAGTATAGTAATCCCGATTTGCGAAATGGATTTTGTATTTCACATTGCTCGAAAACGAATGATCGCTGAATGTTGCCAATTTATACGTGTGACAGTCATGATGTCTAGTTGCACACCTGCAAGTTTCGTCTTAACACGAGCTCTCGTTTTAGAGATATAAGCGACTTTACACGATTTTTCGTGACGTCTGTATGTATGTGTGTGTGTGTGTGGGTGGGTGTATGTCGCATAACTCAAAAACGGTTGGACGTAGAAAGTTGCGAATTGGTACATAGGTTTGTTATAACATCTAGTTGTGCACCTCCATTTTAGGACTTTATACGATTTTCCGTTTTGGAGATATTTAGGAAAACTAGGTTCATAATGGGCAAAATGTATCAAAAAACGGTAATAGCTCAAAAACGGTTTGGACAAATCTTGCAATTTAACTGACTTCTCGACTAGCTAGACATTTGAAACTTTCAGAAAAGTTCAAAACACGTTTACATGAGTCCCCCCCCCCCTAAGGCACAACTTTGACATGAGTCCCCCCCCCCTAAGGCACAACTTTGACCTGAGTTCCCTCCACAAAGCACGACTTTGACATGAGTCCCCCCAAGGTACAACTTTGACATGAGTCCCCCCAAGGCACAACTTTGACATGAGTTCCCTCCACAAGGCACGACTTTGACATGAGTCCCCCCCCCAAGGTACAACTTTGACATGAGTCCCCCCAAGGCACAACTTTGACATGAGTCCCCCCCCCAAGGCACAACTTTGACATGAGTCCCCTCCCCAAGGTTCAACTTTGACATGAGTCCCCCGCAAGGCACATGAGTCCCCGCAAGGCCCAACTTTGACATGAGTCCCCCCCCAAGGTACAACTTTGACATGAGTCCCCCCAAGGCCCAACTTTGACATGAGTCCCCCAAGGCCCAACTTTGACATGAGTCCCCCCAAGGCACAACTTTGACATGAGTCCCCCCCCCCAAGGCACAACTTTGACATGAGTCCCCTCAAGGCACAATTTTATTTTTTATTTTTTTTTTACGTATGCATGCATTTTTTTAAAAATATTTTTAGCCAAATGTTTCGGGTCCAGTGACAATGCTTTTTAACATTATGTATATTTCTAAAAGTGTATCAGGAAGTCATGTGGTGCCCACATCAGATTTTTTTTCAAAGTTTTTTTTTTTTTTTTTTTTGTTTTGTTTTGTTAAAAGTAAAAAAAATCGATAACTTTGGTTTAAATTATCACAGATTTATGGTTCAACCATTCGTTTTAAAGGTATTGACGAGACCTTTCGAAAGATACCCATCTTGAAAATTTATCCCCCCCGGGGGGTACTTCCCCCCCAGGGGGGAAGCGATGCCCCCCCCATGCAGAAAATTTTTTTCCTAGTTACATACTACTATTATCAATAATTCATATTAATTTTACAATCACAAGTTTAAAACAACTCTTATTATGCACATTTATACGAATTTTTGTCCTATGCTGCCATGTTAAAAATTTAGATAAAATGCTATCACAGCGCCACCTGTTGAGCTATTGATCCCCAAACATAATCAGCACCAGTTAATGTCGGGGACCAACTAAATACCAAGTTTGGTTAAATTTCGTTAAAAAAAAAAAAAAAAAATTGCGATTTTTTTTCTAAGTTTTGTTTTGTTAAAAGTAAAAAAAATCGATAACTTTGGTTTAAATTATTACAGATTTATGGTTCAACCATTCGTTTTAAAGGTATTGACGAGACCTTTCGAAAGATACCCATCTTGAAACTTTGCCCCCCCCGGGTGGGGGGGGGAGGGAACCGATGCCCCCACATGCACAAAATTTTTTCCCCAGTTAACTATTACTATTATCAACGAGACCTTTCGAAAGATACCCATCTTGAAAATTTACTTCCCCGGGGGGTTACTTCCCCCCCAGGGGGGGGGGGGGACCGATGCCCCCACATGCACAAATTTTTTTTCCTAGTTAACTACTACTATTATCAATAATTCATATTAATTTTACAATCACAAGTGTAAAATAACTCTCTTTATGCCCATTTATACGGAATTTTGTCCTATGCTGCCATGTTAAAAATTTGCATAAAATGCGATCACAACGCCACCTGTTGAGCGATTGATCCCAAAATCTAATCAGCACCAGTTTATGTCAGGGTGCAACTAAATACCAAGTTTAGTTATATTTCATTCATTGGTTCGTGAGATACAGCGTCCACAAAAAAATGATACAGACAGACAGACAGACAGACAGTCATTTTCTAAAAACTATTAATTCGTAATCTAGACATCCCAAAACATGTAAATCCATCAAAAAAAGGAGGTCGAAAATTTTCGCGAATCCAATACTTTTTCTATATTACATATAGAAGAAAGTAAAAAGTATGAAAATATATTATTATCACATTGGGTATTTAATTGTAAACTTACTTTTTTACTTTCTTCTATATGTAATATAGAGAAGTATTGGATTCGTGAAAATTTTCAACCTCCGTTTTTTGATGGATTTACACGTTTTGGGATGTCCTGAACACGAATTAGTTTTTAGAAAATGTCTGTGTGTCTGTATCACGAATTTTGTGTCCACTGTATCTCACGAACCAATGAATGAAATTTAACCAAACTTGCTATTTAGTTGCACCCTGACATAAACTGGTGCTTATTAGATTTGGGGATCAATTGCTCAACAGGTGGCGCTGTGATCACATTTTATGTAAACTTTTAACATGGCAGTATAGGACAAAATTTCGTATTTTTCACCGTATCTCACGAACCAATGAATGAAATTCAACCAAACTTGGTACATAGTTGGAACCTGACGGGGCATGGTGCTGATTAGACTTGGGGATCAATCGCTCAGCAGGTGGCGCTGTGATCGCAAAATTTCGCATTTTTCACCGTATCTCACGAACCAATGAATGAAATTGAACCAAACTTGGTATATAGTTGGACCCTGCCGGGGCATTGTGCTGATTAGATTTTGGGATCAATCGCCCAGCAGATGGCGCTGTGATCGCATTTTATGTAAACTTATAACATGGCAGTATAGGACAAAATTTCGTATAAATGTACATAATGAGCTTTATTTTAAACTTGTGATTGTAAAATTAATATGAATTATTGATAATAGTAGTAGTTAACTAGGAAAAAAAAAATTTGCATGGGGGGGGCATCGGTTCCCCCCCTGAGGGGGAAGTACCCCCCAACCCCCGGGGGTAAATTTTAAAGTTGGGTATCTTTCGAAAAGTCTCGTCAATACCTTTAAAACGAATGGTTGAACTATAAATCTGTGATAATTTAAAACAATGTTATCGATTTTTAAAAATTCTCACGAAAAAAAAAAAAAAAAAAAAACGTATTTTTTATTTATTATTATTATTTTTTCTTTAATATTGTTACTGAGTGAATTTGTATAGGAAAATGTAGAAGAAAGTCTTGTGGTGGCCACAGCACACTAGTTTACTTCTAAAATGCGATTCCAGCCGACTTTCCGAACTGAATATTTCAATGCATAAACAAAAGTGAAAATTATAGTAAAGTAGTTGAGTATTTCGCCCAAGTTCAAATGTTCGGACAATGGACCGTTATGTGCCCGAATACTTTTGTGCATCCTTGTAAAAGAATATGAATGGTAGGCCTGCAATTTCCAGTAACGATAATCCTCTAGAAAAATTTTAAGGCATATATATCAATTTCATTCATTCATTCTTTATATATAATATATATATATATATAAACTTTAGTTATTATCTACATTAGTACGTGATGAGCAAAGAAATTGTTTTTATGCGTCCCCATAAAAAAAAAAAAAAAAAAAAAAAAATCTATAAGTAATAAGGGCAATATTTTTCATAATGAGTATATATTAGCAAATCAATGTAACATCCATCAATTTTTAACTATTTAAAACAATTTAACATTATTAGAACGAAATTCAAATAGTTTAGTCCATAGACCGCAATGTACAAGAATTCTACTTTGCTTAATAAAAAAAAAAAAAAAAAAAAAAAATGAAATTGAATGAAAACAAATAAATAAATAAAATAAGTCCTACACTCAAGAAAACCTATTTAGTTCTTACTACGAGTATGATGACTTATACCTACTTAACCCGTTAGCGCCCAGTGTCCTCATTTGAGGAAAGCTAATAAAATGGCACGTATATTTTTTGTGGTTTCTTGGAATGATTTCTGCTTTTTAGTGACAGTTTATAGCGTCACTCTAAATGATCCCTGAAAGTTTTATGTGCCTACTATTAATTATTATTTCATAATTTGGAAAATCATTTTGTTTTTCATTCGTCGCACATATATTTGTTTTGCGCAGGTATACTAACTTAAATCAAGTTGAATAATAATATATACAGGGCTAATAATAATATATAGTATTATAATACATTACTTTCGAGACCTTTGTCAACATATAATAGGAAATTAATCAGTTATCTCAAAGTTTTTCTATCTCGAAGTTTCCTCGCTAGAACACTAAGCGTCAATATAAATGAGGATAGGCTTTAAATTTAAAACTATCAGAAGAATTGTTTACGTTAATATATTTTACTGTCAGTTGTCTATATTAATTTAGAAGCGAAATAATCAGCTAATAATATTTTGCAAAATTAATTAGGGCGTAAACGGGTGAATTTGATCTTAATCGAATGTAAAGTTTTGATGCTCGCGCGCCTCAAATAACTTGAGTCCATAGGCCGTAATGAAAAGGAATTATGCGTGTCCCTGTAAAAGAACTTTAAATATATTATACTCATTCAATCGTAAAGATTACTCATTTATTATTTCCTTATTTATTTATTTATTAGATTTTTCAAAGCACTTTTGTTTTTAAAGAATTTGTGATTTGAAAAAGTTTTTAAAAAAGTACTCCCAATCTAGGTATTAATGTGGAGGTTAAAGCATAATCAATGCCGAAAGCAATGCGAATTAAAATGAATGTATCTATCTATTTAAGATTTACTACAAAAACATTCGTCTGTATTATTAATCGTAATAAATGGCAATAATCGATTACAAAAGATTAAGTCTTTTTTTACGAGCTGATAAGTTTGATGCGAAAGTTTAAATGTAAAACTGTAATGGTAATATTTGTGAAAAATGTTCCATAATTAAGACTGCAAGTTTAGCTATGTATTAAATAAAAATTGAATAAGCACATAATTTGTATCTAGAACCAAACTTGTTTCTATCTCAGTCAACCAAAATTTACTGTTAGCTATGCAACAGTTTCGAACCAAAATCAACACACAAAAATATTTTTTTTTTTTTTTTTTTTTTTTTTTTTTTGTGTTGTTTTTGACCATAAGCCATATAAATAATAAATTAAATTCAGAAATCGATATTTTACTAACAATTTAAAATAAATGATTTTTTTTTTTTTTTTGGGGGGGGGGGGAAAGTTAAATAATGAATAATGTAATATTTCACTTCCCCTCCCCCTTTCAAAAAATTGAACAGATAATTTTTTCTGCCATCAATAATTTAATATTTACAATGAAAAAAAAAAAAAAACCATAAAATTTATTCGTAACCATAGCAAGATTTTGTTTTGATATAAACTAAAAATACAACGTTGTATAACCTAGTATCTTGGTCTTTTAACATAATCAGATCTATTTAAAATCGATTAATTACATGCAATAAATTTAACTTAAAAAATCAAATTATAGATTATAGGTTTTCACATATCAATAAAAATGGGGTGTTTAAAAATAAAAATGTACACTCTACGATTAGGTTCCTTATCACAAGATTTAATAATTTATAAATTTTTGTCAGTGGTATAGGTATAATTGAAGAAAATTCACACATAGGACCTTTTTTTTTTTATATTTTATTATATTCTTCTGTATATACATAAGAAGAAAGTATTGGGTTCGAGAAATTTTTCGACCTCCGGTTTTCGGATGTCCTGAAAACGATTTGACTATTTTTAGAGAATGTGCGTGTGGGATCAAAATTGTGTGGACATTGTGCCCCATGAACCAATGAAGGAATTGAATATAAGTTTTTATTTGGCTGGACCTGCACTTAAGTTGGTGCTAACTAGCCATTTGATGTGTATCGTTTAATAGGCGGATCTGTCGTCTTTTAATTAATTAATATGGCAACATAAGACAAAATATGGTAAAAATATGCACACTCAGAAATATTTGTAACCAATCATTGTGAAATAATAATAATATATATATAAATAGATAGATAGATAGTAATACATTAATAAAATAATATCAGTGCAAAAAAAAATTTATATATATATATATATATATTATATATATATATATATATATAACAATAGTAACAGTCAACTGGGATAAAACATTTTTGTATGTGTAGTAACAGATATACCTCCTGGAAAGGGGGAGAAAGGGGGCATAAAAGTTTTCAATAAGAGTATTTTTAAAAAGAACTGGTCAATACCTTTAAAATGAATGGCTGAACCATAGATCTGTAAAAATTTTAAACAAAGTTATTGATTTTTTTTAAGGTGAAACTAGATGGCATAGGTGGACTCTGCTCAGTACCCCAACATATGTATGTTCTCATAAATTTCTAATGCAGGACATATTATAATCATGTTAAGAGAAATGAATTTGACCAAGCGCTTGACACAGTGACAGAATGAAATCCCCGCCTAATACGCTATCCACCGTTCACTTCGCTATATTTATCTTATTCTAATCTATTAATTCATTTTATTAAGTTCAATTTCGTAGTTTAGTTTTCATGCTACCATCTCCAACGCAACAATCCTCAAAATGCATATTTATGTGGAATATCACTCCATTTTGCTATGTTGACAAAATCTTAAATTACGAATAACTTACGAAATTTCCCTATTTGAATATTCGTAGTCAATCATGTTCAAACAAATATCATAAATGTTATTTTGAAGTTGTCTGATAAATTTATGATCCACAAAATGGACGTTTATGCTCAGGGTTTCGGACCCGCCCACAAACCACAAAAAACCCGGGCGGTTTTTTTTCTCTTTTTTGGCCCACTTAAAAAAAACCAAGTGGATTTTATTAAGTTTTCCTAAATCTAATGAAATTTTTCACTTTTTAAAAAAATAATTTATTATTTTTATACTTATATTTTTTTTACTTGACATTATTATATATAATAAATATATATGTAAGTTGTAGTATAATAATTATGTATATATCTACATAACATAGTTTATCAATATTAGTGATATATATGCTAGTTTGAAATTATGTAATTATTTTTCAACTTTGTCAGAAAAATTCCTTTCATTTCAACCATCTATCTACAATCTCTCTTTTGAACGGAACAATTTTTAAAAATGAAAGATGAGAAAATTTAACAAAATTGAAAGCCACTTTTGTATTTGTAAGTCATGATGTTTAAAAAAAAAAAAAAAAAAAAAGAGTAATACTTTGCTTAAAATTCTAAGGATGTAACAGCAAATATTAAACATAACTAACAAATATAATATGCTGACCCTGTAAGGTTCGATACAGGCAAAAAATGGGGTTCTTTTGTTGCCTCTTAAAAATTCCAAATTCATTAAAACAGCCTTTTTAAATGATTTAGTTTTATAAAAATGATCTTTTTATAAAAATTTAATATATATATATATATATATATATAAAACAATTGACAGGAAAATATATAAAAATATAAGTTTTACTGATTAGAAAAACCAATAGGAGAATTACAAACCAATGCGCAAGATTGCAGCGAAAGGAAATGCAAAACTTTGATATAGTAATATATAAATGCAGAAATATATAAACGAATGAATGAAATTAAATGTAGAAATATATATACACAAATGAATGAAATTATACCCCAAAAAACACTGAGATCTTCATCAGGGAGGCCCCTCAGTGTAGGGGTGAATGAGAAGTTTCTGAAAGGACAGTAGCTATAAGCTAATAACTATCCTTAGCCCCCAACTTCTCACCAAACAGAAAACCACCAATAACTGAAGAGAAATCAAACTTACATATAATGTATAAAACTACTAAAATATTTTATAAAACCATCAAATTGTAAAAGTTATAAAAGATTGTATTGTATATATTTTTAAATGAATTGATGTGGTTTTATAACTTTTACAATTTGATGGTTTTATAAAATATTTTAGTAGTTTTATACATTATATGTAAGTTTGATTTCTCTTCAGTTATTGGTGCACTGTAAAAAAAAATTTCAGTATTTTACAACAAAAGGTGCTGGCACCGCGGCTGCCAGCACAGTTGCTGTAAAATTTACAAACTGCTGTTTTTTATGGTGCTGTAAAATTTGCTGCACTTTGCTGTGAATTTTACAAGATGCTGTTTTTTATGGTGCTGTAAAATTAACTGCATTTTGCTGTGAATTTTACAAGATGCTGTTTTAAAAAGTGTTGTAAAATTTACAACAAAGTGTAGTTAATTTTACAACACTTTTTAAAACAGCATCTTGTGAAATTCACAGCAAAGTGCAGTTAATTTTACAGCACTACTAAAAACAACATCTTGAAAAATTCACAGCAAAGTGCAGTAAATTTTACAGCACCGTAAAAGCAGCAGCTTGTAAATTTTACAGCAACTGTGTTGGCAGCCGCGGTGCCAGCACCTTTTGTTGTAAAATATTGTTTTTCTTTTTTCTTTTTCTTTTTTTTTTTTTTTTTTCAGTGCAGGCAGTGATGCCAGATTGGGGATTTTCGAGGCTTCTGGGGACAATTTTGGGGACCAAATGTTTGTGGGGACTATTTTGGGGAGTTCTTCAACTTTCTGTCAATGTTGGCAACATAATGATTTATCCCTACGACTAGAGACTTTCAATAGCTTTATTGTTATTTGGGGATTTTTTTCAAAAATTGCTTTCATTTGGGGAACAATCTGAGCTTAAATCATAGAAAAATCTGCTTGATTTTTTTTTTTTTTTTTTAAGAAATTTTTATTTTTTCTCTTTAGTAGAAATCAAGCTGGGGAGTTTTTCGAAAAAAAAAAACAAAAAAAAAAAAAAAAACACCCTGATTTGGGAAAATTTGAAGACCTGTTTGGGGAAATAATTTTCGACCATCTGGCATCACAGAGTGTAGGCGGTAGCACTGAGCTGAAGAACAACTGGAGGAAATGCTAGACCGGTTTTCGCGTGCCGTTTTTTGAAGGTTTGTCTTTCGAGCGTTGTATGGCAAAAAGCATTTGATATATTTATATTGCAAAGTAAAATTGTGTAAAGGGTGTCAGTTCGAACAACCATATGCTAAACATGACATTACAATTTAAAATTTTAATTCTTTAAGGATTTTAATAGTAATAGATGACCCGACAAATGTTGCTTGCCATACAAGGTCGGCGAAAGATTGCAGAAAAACTGGCACGCACGAACACTGTGTAAAAGTATTGGAAGCATTTGCTCCAGTTGTTCTTCAGCTCAGTGGGCGGTAGAGATGGGAATAATCGAATGATTTTGATAATCGAGTGATTTGCTTTCGAATGATTTTAATAATCGAATGATTTTACAATCGATTATTGATGACGTAAGCGTAGAATAAGCGTTTTGTAAGTAGTTTCGGTTTCTTCGTAGCTATCAGGTTGCTTTCTGTTTATACTTTGTCTTTTCACTCATTGCTATGAAATTTTAAGGTCTAACCTAGAGTCCTGCACACCCGACCCGAACCCGACAGATGAATTTTATATCAACCCGAAACCCGACACGAACCCACAGTAGAGAAACTTTTACGACCCAAACCCGCTGTCTTTAGA
Organism: Salticus scenicus; assembly: GCA_963930645.1. Lineage (NCBI taxonomy): Eukaryota > Metazoa > Arthropoda > Arachnida > Araneae > Salticidae > Salticus > Salticus scenicus. Next base: position 116,488,383 of record OZ005661.1, read on the forward strand.
CCCGAACCCGACCCGAAAATTAAATAAAAAATACCCTTATTCATCTAAAAATCATACAAAACTTTTTTAAATTATAAAATAAGGTAAATTTTCACTGTCATACAGTTGGTAAATTATTTAAAAAATAATTTGAAATGTAATCACTAATTGTTTAGTTTAAAAATTAAAAAATCTGAAAAATAGATCAATGATAATTTTTAACGATTTATGTAAATTGTTAACTTCAAGAGTAAACTAGTATGTTGTGGCCACCACAAGACTTTCTTTTATACTTTCCTATATTTTACTAAGTGCAAATTATTTATCTATTTATTATTATTATTTTTTTATTGTTATTATCTAGCAGGATGAATGCAAACGATTTGCATCTTAAGAGACAACTAACACTAAATATCCAAAGTATGCATTTTTATTGCCTATAAATGGCATCTTAAAAAGTACGTTTTTATAACCCGATAAGAATTCAAATTGGATCATCATAATGTCTCGTAATAGCCTTTTCAGATTTCAAGCTTTGTTTGATTATACTCAATAGAACCTGAGATATAGCCTCCTCCTAAATCTCGAAAATTGCTGATAGCAGCGCCAACTGTTGATCGGTTGACAAAAATTGATGGGCACTAATTTAGGTCAAGGTGCCTCTACATATAAATTCATATATAATTCTGAACAGTAGTTCCGGAGATACAGTCGCCACAAAATTTTTGTCACACACACACAGGCAGACAGACATTTTCTATAAATGATAAAATCGTGTTCTAGACCTCTCAAAACGTGTAAATCCGTCGAAAACTCGAAGTCGAAAATGTTTATGAATCCAATTCTTTTATTGAATATAGAAGAAAGTAAAAAATGCACTTCAATTTAAATGTTCGTAATTTATTGTTTAATTCTTATAGTCTGGGGAAAAAATGATGTATTATTCTTTATTGCTTTTTTCCAATGTGGATGTTTAACTTTACTATAATAATTTGTGTAGCATGTATGTGATTCACAGTTAAACATCTGCTATTTAAGGGTCATTGATCACTTTAAATTCCCATAATCAGCAACTTAGCTTCCTCCGGTGGCAGTTTTACTTGGTGCATTATTTATTTGTTCTAGAGAGAGCGATAAAGAATATAACCTGCCTTGATGGCATTCGTTTCCTTTATGTGTTTATTTTACATTACTTTTTTTAAATTAAATTACAACAAGTATTCCCTGTATATTTTCTGCATATACAAATGTAAATGGAAGAAAATTCAAAATTTCATTAACATAAAAGCGAGGATTAAAATTTATTGAAAAGAAAGATATCTTAAAAAAAAAAAATCTGGAGTGACTCCACTCGACTTTCCGAACATTGAGTAATTTACAGTTTTGTAGATAAAGTAAAGAAAGAGTAGTTGTTAAACAAACAAAAGAGAGAAAACCATAATAGAGTGTTTGAGTATTTTTCTCCATCTATTACACGTTGTTTTATTTAACGCTACTGAACTTTGAGCCCATAGATCATAATGACAAAGAAATTTTCGTTGTGTCCCTGTAAAAACTTATGAATGCTACATTCACCAAAATGCTTATAGTTAGTGCAACAGTGATTTATAATACTCATATAAATTTTCAGCTCAATTCAATAAGGCGTTTAGATGCTATCGTAATTTTAAAAATTTAGTCCCATAGGCCATAATGATAAAGAATTTTTCTTTGTGTCCCTGTAAAAAAACTATAAGTGCTAGATTCACCAAAATCTATACAGTTAGTTCAACTGTGATCTATAACATGTGTACAATTTTTTTGCTCGGATTAATAAGGCGTTTAGACACTATCACATTTTTAAAAATTTGGCCCCATAGGCATAATGATAAAGAATTTTTCTTTGTGTCCCTGTAAAAAAACTATAAGTGCTAGATTCTCCAAAATCTATACAGATTGAGTATTTGTGATCTATAACATGTGTATAAAATTTTTGCTCAATTGAATAAGGCGTTTAGATGCTATCGCACTTTTAAGATTTTGCTCCCATAGGCCATAATGATAAAAAAAATTTCTTTGTGTCCCTGTAAAAAAACTATAAGTGCTAGATTCACCAAAATCTATAGGGTTCGTACTATGGTGACTTACAATATGCTTACTAACTTTCATGTTAATCGAACGAAGCGTTTAGACGCTAGCGTGTTCACCCACAGACATACACACATACACACATACACACATACACACACACATACATACATCATCGTGAAAATAGTGAAAACGGACTCAGGGGACCTCAAAACGTATAGAAACATCAAAATCTCGAATTCGGATTTTTGACATGATTACAATACTTTCCGCACTATAGTGTTCGGAAAGTAAAAATGTAAATTAAGAAATAATTTAAATTCTCAAAACGTAAAAGCAAGGTTATGTTGTATTTCTTATATGTGTGTATATATATATATATATATACATATATTAATAATAGTAAATAAAAATTTTAATACAGTACTTTAAAATTTTCATACAATTTCTATAGATGATCAGTTTTCGATTTGTTGAAGAAAAGAAAACGTATACGGATATTTTTTTGTCATGCTTACACGGATTTTTTTTTTTTTTTTTTTTTTTTTTTCAGGTGGGTATCCGCGTATAGGAAAACGGAGCTCCGACACGTGTCTAAAATCAGTTAAAGAGCTATAATTATGCCTACAAATTTATGCTTTCAATTGTAACTTTTTTTTTTTTTAATGATGTTCTCAAGTCGACCCGACTCGTAGAAAGCTAGTTCAAAACCAGGTCATGTCCATTCGCACAGCCGTACGGAATTTTCTGTGTTTTTTCTCAAAAACTCACAGGAAAACTGCTATTGAGTGTACGCCCCTCGAACCTAGGTCCCAAGGGCAGACAAACACCTTCAATTCTCACATTATAACCGAAATGTTTAAATTAGTCCACAAATAGACACTGAATAAAATATTGGAAATTTTTATTAGGTTCATTTGGTTATTATTTATACTCAGAATTCCTTTTTTAGAATATATATATATATATATATATATATATATACTAAGGAAAGGCCATTATGAAACCTGAATCCATTAATTTTGACATGCTTGAAAAAAAAAAAAAATCCTTTTTATTTGTAAATACAAGAAATAGGCAAGTATTTCTTATTCATGCACTAAAATATCTCACAGCATTTTTTTTTTTTTTTTTTTTTTTAAATGTAAACTTAAAGACTAATAATTTTTTATAAAAGTGTGTGAAACTGTTTGACCCATATTTCACCCTCGTCCTAAAATAGGACACCATGCATAAGTGATGTTTATATAAATTCTTTTGAATATTTTAATTCAAATTAAAGACGATATATTATTTAAAAGTCCAATAAATACATATGTGTCTTTATCGTTAGTTTAAATTAACGTTTAATATATGTTTTTTAATTTTTAAAATGACGATTTTTAAAGATTTATTCATTACATTTTCAACATATTATTACTTAAAAGGTTTTACATTCAAGAATAATGGATATACAAATTTATTGAAGTAATAATATTCACTTTGTACTGGTAAAACAATTATATAAGTATATATATATATATATATATATATATATATATATATATATATATATATAGATGTTAAAACCCGAATAAACTACTACGTCAGAAACGCCAAAAAAAATATTGGAAATGCATACAGCTGTTTCGGTAGCCTATAGCGTACCGTCTTCAGTGCAAAAAGGATTCTGAATCAGGAGAAGTGCTCGTATTTCTTTGGTGTTTCTGACGTAATAATTTATTCGGGTTTTAATATTCCAACGCCAAGTCTCCTGTTATTATTATATATATAGATGGTCTGTTTTCCTTATATTTCCAAATGTCCTAAATTATTGTCCTACTTTTAGGACAGCCTGTACCGATTAAACTAATGAAAAGTTGGTAAGTTTTTTGATTTTGTGTGTATACACAGACATTGAAAAACATTTTTTCAATGCTTGGTAGGATATTGGTTAAACGGGAAAAGAAGGGGGGGGGGGGAGATTTCTTTGTGTCAGCCATAATACTCTTAAAAGCGATTACAGAAATTCTAAATGATTTTGAAGGGTTGATATTTAATTGCAGTTTTATTTTTAAACGTAGCTATGACTGCTAAAAATACCATATTGTTTATTAACTAATGCTTAGAACAAGAAAATACTACCTTTTTTTTTTTCTTTTAAAGTATATAATGTTATTATTGCGTAAAAATAGATAAATAAACAAGGGAATAAATTAAAAGAAAAAAAATGAAAAGAAAGGAAGAAATAATATTTAAAATTGTAGCGCTAAATTCAAACTCTTACGAATATATTAAATAGCCTATCGATATTGAGCCATCTTCCCTATCATTTAAAAGAATATAGACGGCGCTGTCGCCATTCTCGGCAAAATATCTAATGATATTTTGCCGATCATTAAAATGAAGTGAAAACATTTTGTTTTCAGAAGTCAGAAGTTCGTCGGCTCTCGCTGAGAGATGTAGCTGTTTTCGTGTAAGACGCCCCTGTGGCCATGGGCCGCAGGCAGCGGCCTGTAAGAATATTCGTTCTTATGTATCCTAATGTTCTGTTTACTGCGCGCGATGTATATAGTTATTGTGATTGTGCTTTATTATAATTAAAATATTAAATAATGGAATGCCAGAGCTCGTTCTTTCAATGTTCTAAGGTGTCATTCCGTTAAAAAGTTAAGATTTTTTTTTTTTTTTTTTTTTTTAAATCTTAAAACGTAAAAAAAATTAAAAATGTAAAAATCTCTAACACCAAGTTTATATGTCTCCTATTAAACATACACTAACACGCATTAAAATTAATGATAGACAGTTATAAATTTATAGTAATTCGCTTGCACTTTGAGACAGAGGAAAAAAATAAAAAGCAAGCCTTTCATTCAATATCTACATAAAAGTCATAGTTGTGGTATGGTCAGTGTCTTTGATTGAAGGAAAACTGTGATGCTTAGGCGTTTTAGAGTGAATAAACTCATCGGGTTCATTTTCAACTTTCATCCAGTATTTGTTTATCTTACTCAGCGAGAATTTCTGATTTCCGTTTTGACATGCTTAGTTTATAATCTGCGTTAAAAGATGTTAATGTTTTTTTTTTTTTTTTTTTTTTTGAACATACATGCATATAGATACAGCATAATTGATTATCCGCAAAATTGAGAGCCATGGGTTTCGTACATAAAACGCTAAAAGGCTGAGCATGAAATTGAAATGACATAAAATGCATTCTCGCTTAAAAACTTGAATGTATCGTATATAAAACATAATACAAACAATGAAAATATTTGTAAAAAGTAAAATTATTTGTACAGTCGAACCTCATTAACGTGAATCTCATGGGGGATAAAAAATTTGTTCATGTTATCAGTAACTAATCTTTTTGACGGAGATTGTGGAAACAGTTCATGTTAAAAGTAATTCACGTCAACGAGTTTTGACTGTATTTCATATACTATAGGATGTAAAAAACATAAAGAAAAAAAGTGAACTTAAGATGAAGCCATGGTTCAATTTGTAATCTAATTTATGCTCTAAATTAAACAGTACCGCAGACATGCAAACATTTAGTTTATTCCACAGAATTGTGAATAACCGCCACATTTTCACACCACTTTATTTGTAGAAAAATATTCTCCAATATTTAATTACGATTGAATATTAAGGAAAGTACCCGCCAGGAAAACTGGTGTGAAAGAAAAAAAAAAAAAAAAAAACGGTCACATCAGTGTTTTGAAATAAATTGAAATCTTGACGTGTTTGGTAGCGTATTCTACTGGAGAACAAATAAAGCAAAAAACACATAATTCTTTATATTTACTTTTTTTTTAAGCTATCATTTGTATCTGTTTATTGTTGATGATTAAAAAAAAAAAAAAAAAAAAAAACCTTTCTTCTGATTTCGCCCATTTTCCGCTCCACGAATTATCCACAACGTGTGTAATCCGTTTGCGGATAATCGAGAGTTTACCGTATATATATGTTACCGCTAAAGTGCAGAAATCAGTTAATCTGCAGATTAACTAGATAATCTGCACATTAACTAGGGCAATCCGTTAAAGTGAGGAAAATTGTTTCATTTCTCAAATTACCTAGGTAATTTGCGAATTACCTAGATAATCTGCACATTACCTACTAGGCACTCGTTAAAGTGAAAATAAAATCTCTGGTGTTGTATTTGTTTTTTTCATTCAGGGGAAAAAATAGTTTTCTTTCCTTCTTTATTTATTTTAATCTGTATGTGTTTTAATTTTTATGTCTTTTAAAGTTATATTTGTTTTAATTTTTTTTTTTACTTATTTCATCTTTTTTATTCTGTCAATATAAGTTTGAAGATATTATGCATTTTTAATATGAAATATAATAACTTTAATAGCTTTCAATAAATTCTATTTCATAAATGAATGTTAGAATTGTAATACAGTAACGATTTCTTTTCAAAATAAAGATATTTAACCATTTAAAAAAAAAAAAAAAAAAAAGTTTTATTAACAACTTACATTGCTATTACTATTTTTTTTTTTTTTTAAGTTATGCACCAATTTTTAATTCGATAACGAAATATTAAATTAGACAATTCAGAAGCATTATTTAAGAAGTACTTCATATAATTAAAACTGCTTTAATAATTTTTTAGACCGCAGGAAAATTAAAATGACTGTTTTCCAATGCTTTATTAAACTATATTTTGCAGCATACATACGTATATCTGTACAAGTTTAGCAAATATATTAATTTTACAAAAAAAAAAAAAAAAAAAAACTTTAACACATTTTATGTGATAAACTACAATGGAATTATCTGAAAAAGCGAACAAAATAAAAATAAAAATGTAATCATGATATATAAAATATATAAAGGAAACTTGAAATTGAAAGAAACAACAGCAAAATGTAATGAAATGCATAAAAATTTCGTATTAAGTATTTATTAAAGAAAGCCATAATATTGAGTGCCATATTTTTCAGAGTTAAAAATTAAAACTTTTTTTTTCAGTAAGTAATAGTAATTTAAATCAATTTTAAAATAAATTAGTTTTAAAAAGTTGTGTTTTAATAGTTTTATTTCGGGAGGAAATAATTACTGTGTACAAAATTTTAATATTCATAATTCAAAATGAAGTTTCAGGAGACAGAGCGTTTAGATTAAGATCAGATTTCAATAATAAAATGCAGTGCAGACCCATATCAAACTTATATTGACAGAGTTAAAAAAGAGAAGAAATAAAATCAAAATTAAAACAATTATAACTTACTTGTTACTTTAAGTGTTGTGTTGGTCATGATAAGAACCCTATAATAAACACGTCTTCGATGCTCCAAGTTTTGCGTTTACAAATTATCATAGCGGAAGCGGAGCGGAAAGGATGAAAGTTTTGGTTTGTGTTTGAAGGTCATTCGCGTATCTGTATCACATGACTGTTTGACGTCATAGTGAATGCAAAAAAACTAGGCTCGAAACAATCATTTGAACTTTAACGACACAGAAGCCGCTAATCTGCAGATTACCTAGTTAAAATGCGGAAAACTCTTGATTCCACACTTTAACGGGTCATTTTAGTTAATCTGCAGATTAGCTAGGTAATCTGCATATTCACGGATTTCGAGTTTTAACGGTAACATATATATATACAGATTATTACGGGTAAATCGAATTGCAGTAGTCGGTCGATACAGGTTTTTTTTTTTTTTTTTTTGAGCGCATTTTAAACGCAAATTATTTTGTATGGGGTGGGGGTGGGGGGAGAAAAGTAAATCTTTTTCTTTAGCAATTTTTCTAAAAGTTAACTAATCGTGTTCAGGACATCCGAAAACGTTTAAATCCATTGAAAAACGGAGATCGAAAATTTTTACGAATCCAATATATGTATTTTTTTCTCGTTTATATTGATTTCTCAAAAAAACGAGAAAAATAAAATAAAATCCTTATTTATTTATTTATTATTATTATTATTATTTCATTTGGTCAAAATATTTAAAAAGCGCAATAAATAAATCAATAAAAATAAAAATAGCACGTTCTTTTCCTTAAAATATGAAATTGCGTTCTTTAGCAGCAGTTACATATATATTAATGCTTTAAAATTTCTTGTATGCTATTTCTATTTGGTGCCAAAGGGAAAAAGAAAAAAATTGTTTTCATTTACTCTACTTTGACCGAAAGAAACAGATCTCTCGTTCTAATAGCTTATTTCATGACAAAAGTTCAGGGCTGGAATTTCCCGTCTTTCTTCAAGATATTTTCAAAATCTGAATGGCAATTTTTATCATAAAATAAACGAAAAAATTATCGTTACTGAATAATGGCTGGAAAATGTCCTGAAAAAAAGGAGGGTGTTTCGAATTCTACAGAAATTAAAAATTCTGGAAACAGTAAACGTAAGATTATTTAAAAAGGCAGATAAATATAATATAAAATCTAATTTCAATAGGTGTATCTGTTATAGCAGATATCGATTTTGAAAATAAATAAATAAATACATAAAATAAAATAAATTCAATAAATAAAAAAGAGAGAAAAATCTTCCGGGATTCAAAAACCCCACTATCGGATCACAGTTAATTAACAGCAGCGCTACCTGTCGGCTGATATACACATAAATTTAAACTAGCGTAGTTGTCTGGCCAAATTTTTCAAAGGTCGTTTGGATGGTGAGCAAACATCCAGGTTCAGATTATAAAACGGGCATAGAATGCAACTGGCGCCAAATTTCGGCTGATTTTCGAAATTTGCTACAGGCAGAATTTTCAAAAGTGTTTGCAGGGTGAGTGAACAGGCGGTCGTAGATTTTGAAACAGGAAAACAACGTCGAAAACGTCACCGAGCAGGAGTTTAATACGGTGAGTTTTCTGAAGGATCGCAAACCCACTGGTCGCCGAAGGCGAATTTGTATGCTATACTGAAACAAAAGAACTTTCATCCTGATTTAGTTAAATTAATTATTTAATTTTTTTTTTTTTATAATTCTACCTCTATTTAAATTGGTATTAAAATTCTTAAAATAAAGAAAATTTTGGAATGTAAAATTAGAATTCCGTTTAAAATGACCTATAATGAAATCTTCAAATTAAGCTCTAAGGATCTCTACACAAATTAAGTTTAATATGAAATTGAATATGACAAGGAACATTCAAGGTCAAAGTCATTGAATATGACCGTAAAGCGCTCCCAATTTTTGCACTGATTCGGCCCCAGAAATATACCTCTTTTAATTTTTAAAATAAACTATGTGCATCATACTGTCATGCGAACATTCTTTGCTATTAAAAAAAAAAAAAAAAAAGTCAAATAATATCTTAAGGACTATGTTTTTATACTTGTTATATTATTTATCTTGAAGTCAAAGGGAATACATTTCAAGTTCAGGTTAAGAAAATATTCTTTTAACCCTAGAACACTAGCGTGTTCATAAATACTCTATCACCAGAGGTACCTAAAATTGACGCGCTCATGTAAAAGTCGTTTTATTTGCTTGTATTACATTAATATTGTTTTTAAATATGTTTAATTATTTGCTGTATTACCCAATATTACTAATTTTTCATTATCTGAATAATTATTTCGAAGCACTCAAAAACTCAAACAAGTGTATCGATAGTAGGGAAAGTGCAGAAAAAACCATTAAATGAAGACCGCACGTAAAATTTACGTACCACTAGTGTTCTAGGGTTAAAAATTAATTTGTAATCATAAACATATTCAATTTCTTATGATAAATTGCTTAATAAATAATTAATATTTTTTGTTGAATTTCATGAGTGCAAGTTTATACACGTTAAAATAAATCTGTTCATATAAAAAAGTGCATTTAGCACTTCCTTGGCCAGCATATAACTTGATAAATGTAATTGTATGAAAAACCTTTAAAATGACTATACTGAATGATTAATAAGAAACATTTTTTTTTAATTAATTGTAAATCGTTAAAAGAAAGGTTATAGATGTCATGAACTAGACATGCTACAATGTTTACAACTAATGCGTTTTAACGAAATTTTAATTAATCAATACAAAATATTAATATAAAAATTAAAAACTAACCTTTCTGATGAATGGACATTCTTCATTCCATGCTCTTCACGTTGTTCATTCCTCGTTCATGGTTCATCTGCATCTGAGTTCAGAGACGCAGATGTTATGCTTCCACAAGCAGATGTTCCTGTCTAAAGTCCACAGGAAGTCGATTTTACAGCATTTAGTGCTTGAATTTATTTCACAGCATAAATACTTGAAAATATACCGCAGAAAGTGCAGGAAAAATTACAACATTTTTTTACAGTGTGGTTTTCTGTTTGGTGAGAAGTTGGGGGCTAAGGATAGTTATTAGCTTATAGCTACTGTCCTTTCAGAAACTTCTCATTCACCCCTACACTGAGGGGCCTCCCTGATGAAGATCTCAGTGTTTTTTGGGGTATAATTTCATTCATTTGTGTATATATATTTCTACATTTAATTTCATTCATTCGTTTATATATTTCTGCATTTATATATTACTATATATATATATATATATATATATATATTTCCCTTTTCATAAAAAAAAAAAAAAAAAAAAAAAAAAACTAGTTGGCATAGGTGGACTCTGCTCAGTTCCCCATCATACGTATGTTCTCATAAATTTCTTGTACAGGACATATTGTATTCATGTTAAGAGAAATGAATTTGACCAAAGCTTGATACAGTGACAATGAAATCCCCGCCTAATAGGCTATCCACCGTTCACTTCGATATATTTATCTTATTCTAATCTATTAATTTATTTTATCAGGGTCGATTCCGTTGTTTAGTTTTCATGCTACTGTTTCCAATACAATAATCCTCAAAATTCATATTTATATGAAAAATTTACAATTTCGCTATGTTGATAAAATCGTAAATTACGAATAATTTACGAAATTTTCCTATTAGAATATTTGTATTCAATCATGTTCAAAGAAATATCATAAATGTAATTTTGAAGTTGTCTAATGTATTTATGATTATTAGCTGTTTAATAGATAATTAGCTGTTACTCATATAGCTTAAAGGCAATGTTTGTGTGTGCGTGTGTGGACAGCGTAGCGCAAAGACGGTAGCTCGGACAGTCACGTGTTTCGACATGAAGGTGCCCTCCGAGGGGTCCTTGTGCACCTCAAAGCCCGATTTTCGAATTTTTGAGTTGTTTACTTTTAATTAATTAAAATATGAAAATATTAACTACATAATAGCTGCAAAAACAGTCATTAAAAATTTATTCTTAATTTAATTGTTGCCAAAAAAAAATACGAGTTTTTTTTTTTTTTTTTTTTTTCCGTCAGAAAAAAAAATACGTTTACATTCAGTATCACTGAAATTTTTATACACATTGATAAAGTGTAAGTATAGTTTATGGTACTATTACATGCTGTTCTATTTTTTTTTTTTTTTTTTTTTTTTTTTTTTTCTTTAACTATTGTAGATTTTTACTGTCAAGTTGTATTTAAAAAGAAAGAAAAAAAAAGAAAAAAAAACTGCCCATGAAGTCACATTTGACTGCGTAGCGTTTCTTTACTACAATAAACTCTATGAACTATAAATTTATTTTATCAGTTTTATTTATAGATCCTACTGGGCGATTTTTAAATTTTGGCGTTGAAATAAACCGAATGTTTTTCGCCAAGACGTTTAATTTAGAAATAGCCATTTAAAGAAATTAAACCGAAATAGTAGTCACATAAATGATCTATTTTTCTCTGAATAGATAATTTTATAGGAAAAAAAAAAAAACATGTGGTTTTAAAAATAGAAAATTTATTTCAAGCACTATTTTCAGCCTAAAAATCGTTAAAAATATAAACAGAATATGAAGAATTCATATATACAAATTAGAGAAAAGATATCCGATAAAAGTATCACCAAAATACAATTCCCCCTTTTATACAAGAAATTATATTAAATAAAAAAATCATCACTATATGGTGACAAAAATTCAAAAGCCGCCAAGGGAGAGATTCAATAAAGTTGTGTAGCACAGTAATGTTTACATAGTATTTATTTGTTTTTTTATATACCGATCACTACGCTAATTTATAATACAAATATACGAGCTGCTGTGTGTGACTGTACCTGCACGCTGTCCGGCAGAAATATTTGTTTAATTTAAATTAATACTTAAATAAATAAAAATAAGAATAAGAATACGTTTAATGGGAAATATATATAACCATAAAAATATTAGTTGTCTAAAATGCGGCAGAAATAGTGCTCACAGCATATTGTTATTAGGGATTAGTTATTTGCCCCGCATCATTAGCACTGTTGCAATGAAAGCAGTTTTACAGGCGAAGTGAAAATAAACAGTTCATTCATTGGGCAGTTCATTCATTCACTTTCAGTTGTGTCAGCATTGGCGACAAACTTGGTGAGTGGGTGACCAAATTTGGTGAGAGGGCAACCAAGTTTGATAAAAAATGGTACTTAAGAATTCCTCAAGTTTCGAAGATCTCCGACACACGGGAGCACAGATCTCGAGCTTCCCGACTCGATGGAATCATCGGGGATGGGATTCTCGATGGAATCATCGCAAAAAGTTATAAATAGGAGTGAGTTGATTTATGCGAGAGAGTATGTACTCACTGCGAATCAGAGTTATTCAGGGACCTATTCTGATTGATTGCACTTTAAGGATTGAGCTCTAAGCGAATGAACATTTTTCTTGAGATTGAGAAGATTTATGTTCCGGAGTATTTGATGTTATTTGCTTTACTCCTGTGGCACAAGTGACTGTTTTTCAGAGTATATCAGAACATTCATCGAATAGTGAATTTTGCTACATCAGTAACAGCTTCAACTGTTTCCAGAATAGTCGAAGAATAAGCTTTATTATTGGACTGTTTTCGAGAATATTCGTTTTAATAATAGTTTTGTTGTATAGATTCGAGAAGCTAAAAAAAATATTTAATATCACTGAGGAGATCCCATACTAAAGCTGTGGCGAAAATTGTCGCCAATCGAAATATATTTACTTAAACGTTTCAATTATCCAATTAAAAAGAAATCATTTTAATATAGTGACCAGCGAAGCGGGCAAAGCCTGCTAGTATATGAATAAAATATTTCAGTTATTATTATCAGTTTATTAACAAAAATTTAAAAAAAAAAAAATATTTCCGCACTTTTTTTACTTTAACCATATAAAGATGCATAATTATTTGTAATATGAAATGCATAATTATTTGTACATGGAAGGCTTAAAAAATTTTTCTTTTGTTACTAGTTTTTTTTTCTTTTTTTTTTTTTTTTTACAAAATAACTTAATAATAAAAAATTAAATTCCAAATTGTGATAAAATACCGAATAGAATGAATTCATTTTATAGTTTAGACTAAACCAAATATTAAGAATATGAAGGTCATTTAATTTTTAATTAATTATAATTAATTATTATTATTATTATTATTATTATGTAATAAGCTTTCTTAGAGTCTAAAACTGTTCTCTTTTGAAATACACTTAAAATTCAAATCCAACAGTATTATTCTACGTTTAAAAAAAAAAAATAAATAAAAATAAACCTAAAAAACCCACCTAGGCTGGGCTTAAAAATAAAAAACGGGTTTTTTAAAACCCTGTTTATGCTCAATTTTGCTCTATTCTGTCATGTTAAGTAAATCGTAAATTGCAAATAATTTACGAAATTTTTAAATTGGAAAATTCATAGTCTATGATATTCATGCCAGTATCCTAAAAAATATTTCAAAATTGGTCTGACATCTTTACGATGAAAATATCCCTCAAGATTGACGTTTACGTGAAATTTTGCCCTAATCTGCCATGTTAAGAAATTCGTAAATTTCCAATAACTTGCGAAATTTTCAAAGTAGCATGTTTATACTAATGATGTTCATTCCGGCATCAAAACTGATATTTTAAAACTGGTCTGACATTTTTACAGTAAAAATTTTCTATTTAATGCACGTTTAAGTGAAATTTTGCCCTTTTCTCCAATGTTAAGAAAATTGTGAATTTCTAATAACTTACGAAGTTTTTTAATTCGAATGTTGCAAATGAATAGGGTACTTGCCAGTCTCAAAAGTAATATTTTAAAACTGATCTAATTTCTCTGCGACAATTTGTTCTTGAGATATTGTGTACACATACTAACAAACTAACACACTAACGGACACCATATCAATTTTGTCATTTTCGGATTCCTCACACCTAAAAACGTGTAAAAAAAGTTTAAAAAATAGTTAAAAAAAAAAAAACGCGGCCGAAAATTTTTACGATTACATAAGTTTCCCATACCAGGGAACTAAAAATGCAGTTTTAAAATATTGCCCGCAGGGCCCAAAATTGACTCTCTTTCGACATTTAGTGTCATACTTTTCCGAGATGAAAATAATCTGCATTCGCCATGGAAAATAATTATTGATAAATAATAATTTCAATTTGAACTGCGAAAATTTGCCTGGGAAAATAACGGAGGAATTGTGATGGCCGCAATTTATTTTTAAAGGAAGGATAGGATAACTAAGGATAATATATATGACACTTATTGAAGGAGACAGATAAAATTAGTCCTTTAAAAATGTACCTTTTTAGTAGAAGTCATGCAGAAAATGCAAGCAACAAATTCATTAACATATGTTCTTTTAGTTATTCAAATATACATTATTTGTCTATATAATCATTATATAAGTTAATTTGACTTTTAAAAGGTTAGGGGAAAAAATTGTTTTCGGGAGATTATTTTATATGCAGGATAAAATTTGGTAGCTATTTTGGGGTGAAATTTATTTTAAACTATTAATTTCGAGAAAAGTTTTTTTGGCAGAAACTACCAATTTTCGCTTTCAATTTCTAACCTTATTAAGTTACTGCGTTTTTGTTTTCCATTTCCAGTCAACATTACTGAATTAAAAGCCACTGCATTTAAATTTATGAGATAATAATGGTATGACACAAGATTCACTTTAACAAAATTATGAATCTTATTATTCACATTTTTTTTTTTTTCCCCCTCCACACACACATATTTTAACTACACAGGAACAAACCTCAGTTATACAGTTGGCAGTAATAACTTTGAGTCAAGATAATTTCGGAACGATTTAAAATTCATCGGGTTCAAGTACAGGACACGATGATTGCGACTCAAACGTAAAAAAAACCTGAAAATTAAAGCCTCAAATAATAATAATAATAATAATAATAATAAATAACAAATGATATGCAAATTACCTGGACCAGAAGCCTTCATTCTTCTTGTATCTTGTATTAGCCAATCAATAAAAATATACAATTCGTTCACATATCACTTGGATATCAAATGAACAACTAATGAAAACAAAAGATAACTTGGTAGGATTAGATTAAAAACCCGGTAATCATAGGTAGCCTCTGAATACAAATACTTCTGGGAATTCTAATGCTGCTAAATAGGGGAAAGTGGGGTACCTTGGGACACTTTTTAGATAATGAATTTTAGAAAAAATATTTTTTATTCAATTTTCACAAAAACTAATTTGACACAAAGTTTAAGCTTTTCTGTTTCAGTTAAAATTTATTCCAATGCAGTATTCCATCAAATTTGATTTCAGTAAAAAAAAATTAAAAATCTTTAAAATGTCCCAACTTGCCCCCACTGGGTGAGGCAGCTTGGGACATTGACAATAAAACGCCCATGCATAAAAAAATCCTAAGCAAAATTGATTAATAAATATTTATTTATAGACTTAGAGCGCCTAATAAATGACAATGTATATTATACTTGTATATTATATTAACAAATATTATATTTTACATTCGAAAATTGATATCGTGTAAATTCTATAGAAAAAACAATTTTTTTAATAATAATAACCATTTTCCAAATTTTAGCACATTTAAAATCTCAATAAATTCATATAATACATACAAATACTGCTTTCTTTACATTGCATAGTGGTGGAGTAGGTTGAAAAAGTGTCCCAACCTGCCCCACCACTCACTATGTGTCCCAACCTGCCCCACTTGGATCATTATTATAATGTAACTCTCAAAAAGTTAGACTTCGCAGTACAATGCATTTTTTAATATTAAAATTATTATGAAAGTCCATATATTAATTCCAACATGCCCAGATTTAAATTATTTCATTTCTTGCACAAGAAATTTGTTTATGAAATTAGCCATTAATGTAACTTTGAATCTTTCAAAACAAAGAAAATTGAATTAATTTTCACCTGGTAATGTGAAAAATTCCGAATTACATTGAAGAGTAGAGTATGCTGCCCACTATGTCCTAAAAAAACTAATTCCTATTTACAAAATTAGCGCTGAAAAATTTAAGGTGCCTCAACGTTTGCCATGTCCCAAGGTGCCTCACTCTCCCCTACTAATTTATTAAAGGATTGATGTTCATGCGGATAGGCATTTTACTTAAAAAAAAAAAAAAAAAAAAAATCTTTAAGAATTGCCTGAAGTGCTGAGTGCCTATAAATATTAAACATCACATTATGAATCGAATCAAGTTCATTTGGATATTTTTTCGCTAGTGTGATATAAACAGAGGGGAAACTACCTAACATAAAAACCCTGAAAAATACTATTTGTATGAAGAATGAATGGTTTTTTTACGTAACTACTAATAAAAGTATTAATTTATACCAATAATAAGTTGTATTTGGAGATGTCTTAATACATTATAAGGCAAATTAAACATTTAAAATGATAAATTTCTTTTATTTTCTTTTTTTTTTTTTTTTTTAAGTAATTTAGCATGGAATTCAGAAAAAGGTTTTTTTTTTTTTTTTTTCCCTTTAAGGCGACAGACTACTTTTAAAAATGGGGAAATGAAATTTTTGATCAACTTTCAGATTTTTTTTTTTTTTTTTTTTAAAGATTGAATGCATGTACAAACATTTTTTTTTTGTACGTGTGTGTGTGTGTGTGTGTGTGTGTTTAACTGGTATGACATTTCATTTCTCTATTGATTAAAAATATTATTTCAGTTTACTTTAAAATAAAAAATTATTTTACTGTAGATTATTTTCAAGGGCGCTTTCTCATTGCAGGCATAATATTTCAAAAAGTATTTGAGATATGAACTTAAAATTTTCTCAACCATACATTTTGACATAACAAATAAAATGAACTAAAAATAAGAAGTTCCATTCAATAGAATCAAAAATTATGATTGAGGAAATATAAAAATTTTAATCGTAATCTCACATTTCAATTTTAATTACTAATTAAACTCCATATTATTAAAACCTTTTAGTTCAGATTCTTAATATGAATGTTTTGTTTCATTTACATGTAAAAATTTTAAGGAAATTGTAATTGGAATATCCTGCGCGCAGTGAGAAAGCAACCTCGAATTTTTTTTTTTTTCTTTTCTTTTTTAATAATCTGCAGTAAAAATAATTTTCTATTTTAAAGTAAACCAAAATATTATTTTTTTTTTTTTTTTACAACAGAGTAATGTCATACTAGTTAACACACAAAAAATAAATAAATAAATAAATAAATAAAAATCTGAAAGTTGATCGAAATTTTCTTCATTTTCTCTTTTTTAAAAGTAGTCCCCTTAAACTTTGATTTTAGGGGTAACCGTTGAAAAGTTTTATCCCTACATTAAAAAAAAAAAAAAAAAAAAAAAAATTAGAAATTCTAACTTCTAAACTTTCATGAAATTATTTATTTTAATTTATAATTGTTGCCAAAAAAATTAAACTTTAAATTTTACATCTACTTTTTAAGATAGCACGCGATCGTGTTTTATATAAAAATCAAATCATTAAATTCATTTTTTTTACTTATTTTTATTTCATATTATTTCACGCGCACTATTTATTTCCTAATTCAAAATTATTTAAAAAAAAAAACGTTTTCGATATCTCTTGTAACGATACTGATTATTATTGATTTTCTTTTTCTTTCAAAAAAAAAAAAAAAAAAAAAAAGATTTTGATGAAATTCTGGCAAAAGCAGAATTTAGTTTAGGACGGAGGACTATTAGTTTTTTTTTTTTTTCTTCCCAATTATAACATCGCTTTCAAATTATTCAATTACATTTTCGATAAATTTTAGATTTCGATAAATGTACAACTATCGAAAAATAATTTCGACAAATGTCCAACTATCGAAAACGACAACGCAAAAATCGCTGTCTGAGACTAATAGGCCCTCAGTCCTAAAAAAAAAAAGAAAAGATTGAAGAAAAGGCAATAAAAGGTAAAAGAATGAAGTAGAAAACTTCAGTTTTAGAAAGCTGGGAAGCGATATACCACCGATATTGAGCGTCATATAAAATAAACAACGCACCTTTGTATTAAAATGAATAGGAATTCAATTGGGACCATATTAAATCGCCACATAAATGAGAAACAAAAGGCATTATTTTAAAACGTTCTATACTAAACAACACTATTCCTTACGTTAAAAAAGAGTTTATTAAAAATTTATATCTAATTTTCTAACCTTTTCCAGAGTCAAAAGATTTTCCTAATCTACGACAAATACTGTTTGTGGTAGAAAATTATCAGCATTGTTTGAACGTAGAATCAAAACATCAAGTAAAATAATGTTTGCGTTTTCATCATGTGGTTCAGGAGTAAATTCGACGATGCGGAAAGAATGAGTTCGGCCACTCGAAGCCAAATTATGTTTTAAAACAACAGGAGGTCATTTGTGTGTTCATTAAACTGATTGGATTAGTTAATGAATTTATTTTAATGGCTGGGTCAGAAAAGAAATAAAAAGAAAAATAGTGAAACCTCTTTAAAAGTCCCACTGCTATACAAGAGCCGCCACTCTAAAGTCCTAAATTTTCCCCATCGAATTTAATACTGTTTTACTTCTATTAAAGGTTTACATTCTCCAAAAATAGGTGACAAATTTTTCACCTTGAATTTGACCACTGTGCATTATATAACTGCGTTTTATCTCTAGATGTGAGTGATAAGACTTTATATTTCTAAATATGTATACTTACAGGTAAAGTTATAAAATATGGGAAAGAGTAAATTTTCTGTTATAACATTATTTAGTTAATGAATTTGAATAACTTCTAAGTGATTAAATGTTGACTTTACATGGCAAAATAAAAGTAATAAGCCTAGCTTTGATTAAAAGTTTAATGCTAACTCCAGTGTTTCCGCTGCGGTAGCAAAGACTTATCCAAAATGCGAAATAACATGTTTTCGCTTTTTTGCTAAAGCATCTTACTAAAGACAAATTGAAAAAAAAAAAAAAAATCTCCGAAAATATTATAACGAATCTTTCATGGGAAAAAAAATTGCAACATTGATCAAGAAAAATCCATCGTTTCATGCATATAAGGAAAATCAAATGCCGAACTATGCATAAGAATCGATTACAGGAAATTAATTTGTAAATAAGCATGAGGCATTTGTAAATTGGTCTGATATGAAAGAAAAAATTATAAATTGTAAACCAAAAAGCTTTCAATAGTAATAAACAAATTTCACTTATATTACTTTTCTTTTTACCATGTTTTTATTAACTTCGATTCTTGTGTGTTTGTTTGTGGGTTTGTTTGTGTGTTTGTCAGGGACAAATCTTGCAATCGATTTTTAACTAACTTCCCGACTAGCTAGATACTTGAAATTTTCAGGACAGCTCACAACACGGTGACAATACATTTTTCTAATAATTTTAGTCAACTATTTCAAGTCCCGCTGCCTTTGGCAGCGCTTATATGATTCGACAGAAAATTTATTTAACTAACTTCCCGGATAGCTAGACATTTGAAACTTTCAGAATAGTTCATAACAGGGTGAAAATGCATTTTCTTAAAACCTTTAGCCAACTGTTTCGGGTTCCCGCTGCCTTCGGCAGCGTTATCAGTACAAGGCTTGCAATCGATTTTTCACTAACTTTCCGACTAGCTAGACATTTGAAATTTTCAGGACAGCTCACAACACGGTGACAATACATTTTTCTAATAATTTTAGTCAGCTATTTCAAGTCCCGCTGCCTTCGGCAGCGCTTATATGATTCGACATAAAATTTATTTAATCAACTTCCCGACTAGCTAGAC
Organism: Salticus scenicus; assembly: GCA_963930645.1. Lineage (NCBI taxonomy): Eukaryota > Metazoa > Arthropoda > Arachnida > Araneae > Salticidae > Salticus > Salticus scenicus. The sequence continues at coordinate 116,508,400 of OZ005661.1, forward strand.
ATTTGAAACTTTCAGAATAGTTCAGAACACGGTGAAAATGCATTTTCTTAAAACCTTTAGCCAACTGTTTCGGGTTCCTGCTGCCTTCGGCAGCGTTATCAGTACAAAGCTTGCAATCGATTTTTCACTAACTTTCCGACTAGCTAGACATTTGAAACTTTTAGGACAGCTCACAACACGGTGACAATACAATTTTCTAATAATTTTAGTCAACTATTTCAGGTCCCGCTGCCTTCGGCAGCGCTTATATAATTCGACAGAAAATTTATTTAACTAACTTCCCGACTAGCTAGACATTTAAAAGTTTCAGAATAGTTCAGAACACGGTGAAAATGCATTTTCTTAAAACCTTTAGCCAACTGTTTCGGGTTCCCGCTGCCCTCGGCAGCGTTATCAGTACAAAGCTTGCAATCGATTTTTCACTAACTTTCCGACTAGCTAGACATTTGAAATTTTCAGGACAGCTCACAACACGGTGACAATACATTTTTCTAATAATTTTAGTCAAATTTTTCAAGTCCCGCTGCCTACGGCAGCGCTTATATGATTCGACAGAAAATTTATTTAACCAACTTCCCGACTAGCTAGACATTTAAAATTTTCAGAATAGTTCAGAACACGGTGAAAATGCATTTTTTTAAATACCTTTAGCCAACTGTTTCGGGTTCCTGCTGCCTTCGGCAGCATTACCAGTACAAAGCTTGCAATCGATTTTTCACTAACTTCCCGACTAGCTAGATATTTGAAACTTTCAGGATAGCTCAGAACACGGTGGCAATATATTTTTTTAATACTTTTAGTCAACTGTTTCAGGTCCCTACTGCCTTCGGCAGCGTTCATATGATTCAACAGAAAATTCATTTAACTAACTTCCCGAGTAGCTAGACATTTGAAACTTTGGGAACAGTTCAGAATACGGTGAAAGTGCTTTTTAAAAATATTTTTATCCAATTGCTTCGGGACCCTGCTGCCTTCGGCAGCGTTTCCACTACAAAGCTTGCAATCAACTTTTAACTAACTTTCCGTCTAGATAGTCATTTGAAACTTTTATAATAGCTCAAAAAAAGACGATAGCAAGGAATTTTTTTAATACTTTTATCCAATTGCTGGGGTTCCGGCTGCCTTCAGTAGCGTTTATATGATTCAACAGAAAATTAAAAAACATGGTTTATAAAATTTTTTTTATCTTATAATTATTTATTTTTGTAAGTTATGTTTTTATTTTCAGATGTACAGTATAAGTTTAATGTAGTTTTACGTGTCATAGTGATAATTATATCTCCAGAAAAATAATATACTTTGAATATAAGATATTTATATTGCTTTAAAAAAGTTTACAAAATAAAGTAATAATCTAAAAATTTTAATATTTTTCATGTCTGTCAATAAATGTGTTAAAATATATGCTTGTACTATATTCGAATTGATCTGGTTACAGTGGTAAAATTAATTATTAATTACTTTTTTGTTTTTTATTTCAAATTAATATATATATATATATATATATCTTCTGTGTATAACTCTTTAAAGACCTGATTAAAAACTTTTTAATTTAATTTACAAATGAAAGTCAAACATGTCGAGGCGTTTAGAATAATGTGTGAACTGATATTCATCTTTTCTGCTGCTTCTGACATTTTCGCATTTTGCTAAAGCTTTTTTTTTCTGATTTTAGCTGTTTTGCTAAAGAAAATTTTTACTCAGCTTAAACCCTTGCTAACTCATAAATCCTGCAAGAAAATTTTACTGGAAATAAATACATTAACAGAGACTTTTTATCCACTCAGAAATTGTGCTAAGTTGAACAATTTGATCGGGGATATAAAAGAATCTTTATTATATACATAATAAACGCATGCTGATTTCCTAACTTTATCAAGGGCAGGCAACAGCGCATACAAAGTAATAGTTTTCTGTGTCAAAGAGTGCCAAAACTAAACTTTCTCATTTAACCTATGCCCATCCGATTCAGAAATGATAAAAGAAAATGAAGCCAAAATAACTAAAAATATAATAAAATATAATAATTGAATCGGGAATTAAAAGAATCAGGATATAAAATTTTACTCACAATTTCACACACGTAGAGATAATTAGAACAAATGAATGACAGCGGTTAACACTGAAACAAGCAATTGCAGATAGTAAGATGCTTTAAACACCGATAAAATATGCAAGGTTGCAAAATTAGTATTAGATTTTTATAATTAGAAATACTTAATTTAATGAAATTTTATATTATTAAATTAAAATAAATTTAATCTTTAGTGTTCTCAACTTTTTTAGAACCATGAGTTCATATATATATAGATAGATAGATAAATACACACACATACAGATATTGTCGAAGACTTTTTTAAAATTCTTACAAACTAATATTACAAAGCTGCATATGCAAATACTATAAAATAAATGATTAACTAAAACATTTCATAGCATTTGTTGCTCAAATTATAATTTTCTGAACAACTTCTATTAAAAGGCCATCACTCTAATGGAACATTTTTCTATGGCACGGTGGGTAAATTTCATTGTATTTCGCTCTACTATTTAACACTTAATACACAGAATAAGCTGTATAGATTTTTGTATCACTGATAAATATTTCTACTACATTTAAAATCAACCAGATGATTCTGATAGCTGCTATAGCGGTGCATACGTACATACAAGTAGACCTAAAGAATATATGTATATATACATAAGTATAAAGTTATCGAAAATATGCATTCATTAGTTACCATATACATAACGTATCGGAACTTTTGTGTAGCCTTGTAAACTAATTGTTAATTCCATAAACACCGTTTTATATAGAAATAGTGCTTTTAAGCATACGGTAGAATGTTAATTTCATTATGTTCAATGCAGTGTAAGTATGTTTGTTACAGGGTAAATTAAACGATGTCCATATATTGAATTGATACGAAATACTTTAGTGTGCCCCTGTATAAGAGCCACAGACACTATACACACACATACATCCCCCCTCCAAAAAAAAAGGGGGGGGGGCTATATAATCAATTATGCGTAAATTACAAATATTTGTACTAAATTTTAGTCGGTTTGAACCAATATCGCAGTACAGCAGGCATACATACATTATACATTTTACAGATATACCAAAAACTTTTTGAGTCTCAATTCTCAATTAGGGTTAGTATTATAAGTTTCATCTCTCAGCAATTTCAGCAAGATCGAAGTTGTTTCTTGAATAGAAAGGCAATAACCGAATGTAGGTAATATCAATCTAGTTCTAGACTAGAATATGTATTACCGCATTGGTCTTAATTGCTTCGCTGCCTCATGTGATCAAATTACAAAATGGATCTTTCGAATATCAACCGGAAGTAATTGAAACAGCTAGGCGTATAATTGAAATTCTTCATATGTATTTCCTTTCTAATTTAAAGTTACTTTTAAAAATAACCATCGATAGTTTACTATATTTCGATCTAAACGTCACTATTATTTTGCTTCGAAACTGTAAAGTAAATTAAATATCAGCATTAAATAGGCTACAATTTGCATATAAAATATTGTCGGCCATGGGCAAAGGGGAACATGGCTCCTCTTTAGATTTTAAAATTTGATCTAAATTTTCTCTATCATTCATAATTTTGAAAAACAAAATTACAAAATTATTTTGAAATTTAAATATTATGGGAGAAAACAATAAGTTTCATGAAATGGGATCCTTTTTTTTTCCCCATGCCCTAAAGTGAAATTGTTTAGAAACCAAAATGTCTTACAACTCCTCGAAAAGTTGGCTTGATTTTGCCCAACCCGAAAACACCCAAGAAAAAACCAAAGAAGGTTTTTTCAAAATCTTTATTTAAAACTGCACTTTTATTTAATGCATAATAAACACAGGCTTCACAACAGGTTTTTACCTCAAATATATAGACTTTATAGACTGAAACTGGAAATTTATAGACTTAATAGACTAACTTTACATAAGTTAATAACGAAACTTAATAGATAACTGTAACGATGATACACAGATTAAGATTTTTATGAAACAAAATTTGTTATATATAAAATACTCAACTAATTTTTGAACATACAATAAAAAAGATGAGAAAAAATGCCCACCTCACAACAACCCTCATGCATTCACTCAGTCTTATTGTAAAAACCATTCGTCGTGTGGATACAGTGATTTGTTTAAAGATAATTATTATTTGTTTGCCCAGGGCACAGTGAAAACCATTGAAAGCTAATTTTCATGGAGATAAGGAAAATTCAAATTGAATTACATGAAATCTCTAACTATAATTTAATATCAAAATCATTTAAGCAGTTTCTTAAAAGACAAGATTTCTACAATACATTATTCTAGGACCCCCAACAGCTAATTTTTCTGAAGAATAAGGTAAGTGAGACCAGGTTTCATCTTTAAAAAAAACTCTAGATTTTTTTTTTTTTTTCAAAATTATTCAGCGATTTTCAAGGAAACAAAGTTTATGCCACATTTCTTCCAAGTGGTGTGAAGGTTACCATTGAACTCTCTGCGAATTTTCTTAACGATGAGGATATGACCAATTGTTTTAGATCTATAAATCAACCTCAAACTTTCATCGAAATCGTTATATCTATTTTAGAGTAAATCTGATTTTTGCCGTTGTCGCAATTGGCCAATAAAGGCCTATAGTCAAAAGCAAGGAATGCAAACGCAAAAAGGCCTATGCTTAGGTCGGCAAATGCGAATTTTCCAGAAGATGAGGATAAATCCAATCGCTTTTTCGACCTACAAATCCCCTAACCCCAAATTCTCATAAAAATCGTTAGAACCATTCCCAAGATTCCCAAGACATATATATTTATATATATGTCACGTAATGTACTCATTTAATATAAGAGAAAAATATACATCAGCAATATTCATCACAAGTTACCAAAATAATACCAATAACAATTTAATTGCTAATATTGATGGAAATTATAAGTGAAGCCAGAACAACTTTAATATAAGGTACCCATTTCTTTTTCCGATGTACAGCTCAAGGGATGAATGAGTTGATACTCTGAATCATTGCAAAACCTCAAAAGTACATTTTAAGGAAATAAATTATCGTTTTACTCTGGTGCTTGTTTTAAAATTCACTGAAATAAATTAGGCATATTTTTAAGATTACTAAAACAAACATTTAAAATTTTAATACAACTTCGTACTACTCCACCACGTAAAAAAATTTGATGGGCTTTAACACATAAAATTCATTAACACATAAAAATTTTTAAAGCTTTAACACATAAAATTCAATGTTGTAAATTATGTACAACTCGAAGATTTTTCACGAATTTGCAAAATTACAACCTTGCATGAATCTGAGAATGCATGAAAATCTGTACTGCCGCGATCAGTATCCCAATTAAAAAAAAAAAAAAAAAAAAACTGGATACCCTAATGTGTGGTGCAGAAAATGCACGAAACTCTGTACTGCAACAGTCAGTAACCTGATATTTAAAAAAAAAAAAAAAAAAAAAGAATCATTGGATAACCTTAACTTGTGGAGCATGAATGAGAAAATGCATGAAAATCTGTACAGCATAAATTACTACCATGCACTATTTTTTCCCAAAATAGTTCCATTTATTTAAAGAAAATAAAATACACTCAAAAAATAAATCTTTAAATCTGAGAAAGGCATTAAGAAAAAAGAAAAAAAAAATCATTGCCTTATATCGAGAAACCTACACGAGTAGCCGGCGCAAAAACAAAGTTCTGAAGCTGTTAAACAATAAGTTCCAATACAAAATGATTATTAATAAAAAGTGCAGATACACTGAATCACATCGCTGCGACACAAATCACCAATAACCTATATAAACATCAAACCCTATAGTAAAGCTTAGCCGTGAAATCATATTTAAAAAAAAAAAAAAAAAAAAAAAAAAAAGGTGTGTGTGTGTGGGGGTGGGGGGTATATAAAAATGACATCTAAAAACTTTATATGCGTATATTTCCATCAATTTCATATGCGTATCTGCTGGAAAAATATTTTTTAACATGGGAGTTCTTAAAAATGTAGACTTTGATAGACTCAATGTTAAATATATAGACTTTATAGACTAGTTGTGAGCGCTGTAAACATATAAAACAAACTTAATATACACTAGTATAACATGGACAAAGAATTTTTAAAAAATATTTGAGGTGCAGAAGCTGCTCTATAGAACAAAATCTTTTAAAAAAAATAATTTATAATCATCATATATATATATAATATTATTTATATTTTACATTCCTTGAGCTCCACAGTTTTCTTTATATAAATATAGACAAACTTTTCTTTTTTTGTCCCTATTTGTTTACATATACATATATATATAAATCAAATTTAAAAAAATGTCTGAAAACTTTAACAGTGCAATACTGCTGTTTAATAGAGTGTCTATACTTCAAACCATTTGGTGAAAAGCTACTGAATACAAGAGTCAATAAAGGAACACTAAATAACTATCTAAATGAAATTTATTGTTGCTAAGGGTAGGTAAACAAAATTTTAGACTATTTTAAGCATAATTATTTAATTTCTTAAAAAATTTCTAATCGTAAAAAGATTTTTTAAAAAAATTAATTAAATTTTTGATTTTAATTAATAATTAACATTTGTTTTATTAAATCGTCTTGTTAACAATATACTTCATATTAAAAAAAAAAAAAAAAAAAAAACTATTTCTCAAAACCCTGATAAAACTTCCCAATCCTGCTCCTCCCCTCTGCAATGCTTAAGGCATTTACATATATACTATAACTACACTAACTTTTAAAATATTTGTAGATTACAATTTAAAAATTTTTAAATAAAATTATTTCAAAAATAAATTTTGAAATTATTTAAGTAAAAATTCTTTAATTGTAAATTAGAAATATTGCACTACAAATATTTTACCGGGTCTTAATTATTTTAATTATAATTTTTATGAAATTTCAGCTCTTTTCTTCAAGTAGATTTTGAGATACACCTAAAAAACTATTTCCACAAGGAGACCAGATTTTAAAAATGCCAAATTACATCTAATTTATTATCCGGAGGCAAAATTTTCTCTAGAACCTATAAAGTCAAAATTGTGTATTTATTGAAAATCTAAATTTTAACATCATTGCATGTTTACATCTGCAAATGGCTGCTAAGCTTACAATTTTAATAAATAATTAAATTAAAATACACATGAATCTAAGAAGTATGGTATTTGCCGTGTTTCTCCGTTAATTAGGTGATAACATAGACGGGTGTTCTCTTTTTATTTGTATTTATTTTACTTTGTGGACTATACATTTTATAAACCATTTAGTGAGTGATGAAGAAAGTGCTCTCGTCTGTCGAAAGTACCCTTTTCGATAAATCCGCCCTGCCCTTAAAAAAAAAAAAAATGTGAACACTAGTTAGCACAAAATGTTCATAAAATTCCCAACAGATGGCAATAGTATGTGATGTTTTCACACGAAAGTTTAATTTATAAAGGGAAAAAAAAAAAAAAAAAAAATCAGATGTAAACTTTCTAAATGTAAATACAGACGCAATTTGTGAGAAATAAAACAATTTATGAATCACCTTTCGTCATAACAAAATTAAGAGATTTTTTAATTTCCATCTAAATTGAAAACTTGAATATTTAAAAAAAAATTTATGTCATTTCGCGCGATGTTTCAGATATCCAACAAACACTTTTGTCAATAACTGTTTACTTTCTGTATAATGTTTTTAAAACTACCTTTTATGTGCTTCAGATAACATATTCAAATATATAGATAAATATTTTCGAAATCTGATATCTTGAGATATAAAGGGTTAAGAGCATAATCTCACCAATACCTAATCTTGCCGACAGCCAATGTTATATTATAGGAACGTTTGTCTCCAAATTACTCATTAACTACTTTTTTTTTTCCCCTCTAACTGCGTTTGTACAGTTAAAAAATTCACAATTGTTAAATTAATACTCGTTTTCCACAAACTGATTTTTCACATTTTTATAATATTTTATTTTTTTAATTTAAAAATGCGAAAAATGCACTAAAATAATAATAATAATAATACAATTCAAAAATAAAATATTAAAAATTCAAAAAAACAAATTTTAAAAACGAGTACTAGTTTAACGGTTGTGAATTTCCTGAATGTGAAAACGGAATTTAATTTAAATATATTAGATAATGAGTAATTGAGAAAACAAAATTTCCCCGTAGAATAAAATGGGCTCTGACACATGACGAAATTAGTTTCTGTACGCTCTTAAATCGGCAATTTATTTCAGAAATAACATGTATTAACCTCATACTATTAAAAAGCATATTTTTGAAAATTATCTTTAACACTGAACCTGTATTATATGCATCCAAGCGAAACATTTCAACTTCCTAAATAATAAATGAAAAAAAAAAAAAAAATCACACTGAATACCAGAATTAGCGTAGAAAACTTTCGAGTAAAAAACTGGAGAAAATATTTGTATAGTCTTCCAAACTGCACTAAAAATGTTTTTTGATACAAAGAGATACAAACTATAATATGTATATTGTGAAAAACTTCGGTTCAGATTCTTTTCTTTTCGCGTTGGTTTCAAGCTTCATCTATTTTGAAATTTTTTTCGCACTGCACTTTCATGCTAGATAATACGTTGGCATAATCGTTGACCGATGTTAGTGTAATGATCGCCGCGCAAAAAACATTTTCGCTTGACTTATTACAATAAGATGAAAAATACACGGAGAATAAATTCGTACCGGTTGAAGTGCAATTGAAACCGTAGAATCCACTTCAGGCTTGAGGTAACCGCGAATGATAGATACGATCAAGTAATACACATAAAATAAATAAATGAATGAAATTGCATATTCAAGTGACATAAATCGTCAGACAAAATTAATCGGGCATAAAGGGCAATTTGTATGGACCACTGGAAGATGGGGGAGGGGAAGATGGCAACAGAAGCAAAGAACAAATTCTTCTTCTTTTAAATTTTGTTGTTATTCAACTACTTTTATTTGATTACTACCACCAATATTCTTTGTATTTTCCTATTTTCTACAGCAATGTCTTGAAAAAACTAGTTGGCATAGGTTGGTGGACTCTGCTCAGTTCCCCAACATATTTATGTTCTCATAAATTTCTAGTGCGAGACATATCATAATTATATTAAAAGAAATGAATTTGACCAAAGCTTGATACAGGGACAGAATGAAATCCCCGCCTAATACGCTATCCACCGTTCACTTCTATGTATTTATCTTATTCCAATCTATTAATTTATTTTGCCAGGGTCAATTCCGTTGTTTAGTTTTCATGCTACTATTTCCAATGCAATAATCCTCAAAATTCCTATTTTTATGAAAAATTTACAATTTCGCTATGTTGATAAAATCTTAAATTTCGAATAACTTACGAAATTTTCCTATTAGAATATTTGTAGTCAATCATGTTCATACAAGTATCATAAATGTTATTTTGAAATTGCCTAATATATTTATGATCCTCAAAATGGACGTTTATGCTCGATTTTGCCTTATTCTGCCATTTTAAGTAAATCGTAAATTCCAAATAACTTATGAATTCTTTAAATTGGAAAATTCATACTCTATGGTATTTATGTCAGTACCCTAAATAATATTTCAAAAGCGGTCTGACATCTTTATGATGAAAATATCCCTCAAGATTGACGTTTGTGTAAAATTTTGCCCTATTCTGTAATGATAAGAAATTCGTAAAATTCTAATAACTTACGAAATTTTTATATTGGAAAATTCATAGTCAATAATATATACCAGTATCCTAAATAATATTTCTAGAGTAGTCTGACATCTTTACGATGAAAATATCCCACAAAATTGACGTTTATGTGAAATTTTGTCCTATTCTGCCATGTTAAGAAATTCGTAAATATCCAATAACTTGCGAAATTTTAAAAATAGCATATTTATAGTAACTGATGTTCATTCCGGCATCAAAACTGATATTTTAAAACTGGTCTGACATTTTTACAGCAAATATTTCTCATTTAATGCAAGTTTAAGTGAAATTTTGCCTTATTCTGCCATGTTAAAAAAACCGCAAATTTCAAATAACTTACGAAGTTTTTTAATTCGAATGTTGCAAATAAATGGGGTTCTTGCCAGTGTCGAAAGTAATATTTTAAAACTGATCTGACCTCTCTGCGATCATTTGTTCGTGAGATATCGTGTAAACAGAATAACAAACTACCGGACTAACACACTAACGGACTGACACACTAACAGACACCATACAGTCAGACACCATACAAATTTTGTCATTTTCGGATTCCTCACGCCTGAAAACGTATAAAAAAGTAAAAAAACCGGGGTCGAAATTTTTCACGATTGTCTAAGTTCCCCATACCTATAGTATGATGGGGAACTAATAATATACTGGTGAAAAATGACTAAGAGTTTATTAAAATTTTGAGACAATTTTGATATTGTTAACAAAATATAATACCAAAACATTTTTGAGTGACACACACACACACAAAATAAATAAATAAATAAATAAATAATGATATCTACACATACTAAAAGAAAATGTGCGTGTGTGTGTCCATTGATCAGTAGGCAAACAGTTGATCGCAGAGCTACAGAATTTTGCATGGAGGTCTGTTTTGACCTCTTCTGATGTACCTCGAAGCCCAATTTCCGAATTCTTCATCAGTTTTTCTTTTAATTTTCTGAAATGATTGATTCTGTAGATAAAAACATTAATGTAAAAAGTCTTTCCGTGGCCCATTAACTCAGTTGGTTAGAGCGTCATGTTAATAATGCGAAGATCGTGAATTCGATCCTCCGAAGACCAATGTATTACTTTTTGCAGGCAATTAATAGAAAAGATGTCAATTGATAAAAGAAAATCTTTCAGTGTCGTCACAGTATCCTAAATCGCATGGATGACGAGAAATGACAAAAAACAAAGTTAAACTTAGAGGTGTGTTGGTCGCTTTGTAGGAAAAAGTTCTCTCGCGGAGCTACAGAGTAAGTATTGAATGGAGGTTCGTTTTGTCCTTTTCCAGGGTGGCTACAGAAATTCAGAGAAAAAATTCCCTGATTTTTTTCAATTTTGACAAAATCCATGATTTCTGTTACCTATTATGTACATTCCATATTTTTGTGTATATCACACTCTTGTGTAACATGCTCATTAAACCACCGCAATTAAAAAAAAAAACTATACTAATTTGCAAAAATATCTCAATCTTTTTTTTTTTTTCTGTTCACTTACAAAAGGGAAAATAAAATGAAAAATTCAAAAACAAAATTATAAAAATAACAATTATTTTAATTAAATTGCACAACATATTAACATCCTGAAAAAATTATTCCTAAAGTTGCACTAAAAACATTTATTTTTTCTTTCTTTCTATTTCTTTTTTTTTTTTTTTATGTTAACTTGGTGAGATTCAACTAGAAAGCAGCCGATCCTGTGCAATCATGGTTTAGGTGACACCTGTTTGGCAACCTTTCAGCCATGCTTGCTGGACAAAAATGCAAATTTCCATGATTTTTGGATGCTTTTACAAAATTCCCTGATTTTTCCAGATTGATAGAGTACCCTGAACTTTTCCATGATTTCTCTGTTTTCCCTGATTGTCGCCACCCTGTTTTCTGATGCAGCTCGAAGGCCAATATTAAAATTTTTTATGATTTTTTTTTTTTAAATCATTATTTAATTTTTTGCAGTTTGGGGATACTGCAGAATGCATGCTGCCATCTGTTGCCATAGGATGAAGACGATAATGGGTCTGACAAAAATTTGTCCGTTCCAGTTATGGGGACCCAGAACCAATATAGCGTAGGCGAAAAAGAAAGCCTAAAGCAAGGCATCGGGGACTCAAAGCGAAGTTTTAGTTTTAAGTGATTTCAATGGATATATATATTTTTTTTTTTTCTTTCTTTCTTTATAAAGTGATTTAAAATATAGTGATCAAAAGATAACTATTATATTAAATTATATAGAGTAATCAGATAAGCGGAAATTGTGTTGTTTGACTCAATCTTAGAGAGATAATTATTATTTTGTCCAGCTTTTACAAAAACTTCAAAGTATTGTTATGATTATAAGGACGCTTTTGGCGCTAAATTAAAATCTGCGAAAGTCGGATTTTAATTTTAATGAATGTTTTTTGAAAATAATTTTAAACATAGTGACTAACGAAGCAGACAAAACCTGCTAGTACATAAATAAAATAAGATTATGTCCTAAATAAAATTTAATTTTCAACAAAAGGCTTTTTTTTTTTTTTTTTTTTTTTTTTTGTATGCATGTTGAAAGAATTATTTGCTTTATTCAATGATTTTACGTAAAATGGTAATGAGTCTTTTATGCTATCTGATAGAAATAGTTTTCTTCTCCTGAAAAATCAGACTTTTGCAGATTTTAATTTAGTGCCAAAAGCGTCCTTATAATCATAATAATACTTCGAAGTTTTTCTAAAAGCTGGACAAAGTAATAATTATCTCTCTAAGATTGAGTCAAGCAACACAATTTCCGCTTATCTGATTACTCTATATAATTTAATATAATAGTTATCTTTTGAGATTGTATCTACAGCAAAACTAACCATTAATTCATCATTTTTTTTTTCCTTTGCCGGTCCTTTTAAAAAAAAAATCTGGAGTGACTCCACTCGACTTTCCGAACATTGAGTAACTAACAGTTTTGTAGATAAAATAAAGAAAGAGGAGTTGCTAAACAAACAAAAGAGAGAAAACCATAACAGAGTGTTTGAGTATTTTTCTCTATATATCACACGAGGTTTTATTTAACGCTACTGAACTTTGAGCCCTTAGATCATAATGATAAAGAATTTTTCGTTGTGTCCCTGTAAAAATCTATAAATTCTGACAAACTTAAACAAATTTTCACATTTTACCCACAATTTTGTCAAAGTCCCACTTTTTTTTTTTTTTTTTTTTTTTTTTTTTAATTATTGTTACTGAGTGAATTCGTATAGGAAAATATAGAAGAAAGTCTCGTGGTGGCCACAATTCACCAAAATGCTTATAGTTAGTGCAACAGTGATTTATAATATTCATACAAATTTTCAGCTCAATTGAATAAGGCGTTTAGATGCTATTGCACTTTTAAAAATTTGGTCTCATAGGCCATAATGATAAAGAATTTTTCTTTGTGTCCCTGTAAAAAAACTGTAAGTGCTAGATTCACCAAAATCTATACAGTTGGTTCAAATGTGACCTATAACATGTGTACAGATTCTTTGCTCAGATTAATAAGGCGTTTAGACGCTATCACACTTTTAAAATTTTTGGCAAAGAATTTTTCTTTGTGTCCCTGTAAAAAAACTATAAGTGCTAGATTCTCCAAAATCTACACAGATTGAGTATCTGTGACCTATAATATGTGTATAAAGTTTTTGCTCAATTGAATAAGGCGTTTAGATGCTATCGCACTTTTAAGATTTTGCTCCCATAGGCCATAATGATAAAGAATTTTTCTTTGTGTCCCTGTAAAAAAACTACAAGTGCTAGATTCACCAAAATCTATAGGGTTCGTACTATGGTCACTTACAATATACGTACCAACTTTCAGCTTATTCGAACAAAGCGTTTAGACGCTAGCGTGTTCACTCACAGACATACACACATACATACACACATACATACACACACATACATACATCATCGTAAAAATAGTGAAAACGGACTCGTTGGACCTCGAAACGTATAGAAACATCAAAGTCTCGAATTCGGATTTTTGACATGATTACAATACTTTCCTCACTATAGTGTTCGGAAAGTAATAAATAATTTCAGACCTGCACCCGTTTGAAAATTCCTCTTTATTTTGTTGGGCAGGACTAGCTGCGGAGCTCGAGTTATGCCAGGGTCGGCTTAGACCTCGATCTCTAACATCCAAAACAGTATTCTGTCGCTTTATTGCAACATTTATTTTCAGAACAAAACTACAAACTGCATCATTTTGACACAATCATAAAGAAACTTGACCGTTTAAGGGGGTCCGGGACACCAAATTTTTGTTTTTATTATTTATTGATGAATTGCTGTAATTATTTTTTCTGAAATTGAAGCTTTTTTGACGATGAAGTTGAGCAAGAAAGAATCTTAAATAAAATTAAATAAAATTTTTAAAATTAAAATAAAGTTTTAAAAATTAAAAACGTTGATAAATTAAAAATTTGTTAAATCTCATGAACTAATGGTTCAATTTACAAACTTTTTTCACCTTAAAACAGAAAGGATTTATCTTCAATTTGTCTTCAGGATTTCTGATTATAATAATAAATTTTTTAAATATTAATTTTAATTTGAAAAAAGTACTTATTTCATGCATAACTTTTGGATTACCAAAAAAGTTTTGCCCCTAATTAAAAATCCCGAAGACAAATCGAAGATAAATCTTTTCTGTATATAAGAGTGAAAAAAGTTTGTAAATTGAACCATTAGTTCATGAGATATAACAAATTTTAAATGTATCAAAAATTTTATTTAAAAATTTTTTAAGGTTCTTTCTTGCTCAACTTCATCGTCAAAAAAGCTCCAATTTCAGAAAAAATAATTACAGCAATTCATCAGTAAATAATAAAAACAAAAATCTGGTGTCTTAGACCCCCCTTAACGAATGACAAAATTAATTTATTATTATTAGTTGTATTAATATTATTATTTTCAGCATTGAAGGCCATGTTTCTTTCAATATGCAGTAAAAGAGTGGTACAAATCACAAATTTTGTACATCATGTGGAATAAAGTTAGATGCCTATTGCCTACAGGTTTAAAAGAAAATATACAAAGATTTACAAAAGATTTCTCGATTTTATACAGGTTTTACTTCTCCAACCACTACGAAAATTAATCAGGATGGATTAAATTTTTATTTGCAATCTCTGACTCAACAATATTCAACAGTCTGCACAAAACAAATCCAGATGTTTTCGGAAATAATCAGCTAGATATAAGTTCGTCACACTTCTTAATATACTGTATCCTCTTTCACTTTCCGTTAACCTTTTTCGCTTTAGATTTCATTTTCCTTTCCTCATCTAGAAAACTAGATATCAATTTTTGAATACAAAAACAAGCTCATAGTAACAAGGACAGAAATTTCGCGTTATTTATTGTTGTCACTTCTTTCTTTAGATAGGCTACCGTTTTCAGAAATCCTGATTTATGCACTATTGGACAAGATATTTTAAATTTATATACAACCCTCAAGGTTAATGAACTCAAATATGATGATCGAATATAGTAACAGATGTACGATAAAAACATCAGACAGGAAGATAAACAGTTGAAGTCGTGAACACCTGAAACGTATCGTAAAAGTAAGTTTTAGCAGAAGACAATACGGTACATATAAAACATTTTTGCTGGTTGTCATTAAGATTTATTTTACTTATATTAAGATTATGTTCAAACATTTAAATAAATTATAAGAATGTACCACTAAGCACCTCCCCCCCCCTTTTTTTTTTTCCTCCAGACAGAAAAAAGCGTAGTCACCATTTGCGGAAGATCACTTTGAATTTTGCATAATGAGAAATAGTCTATTACATAATGTAGGAACTTACAAATACGTAAGGATGAAAAATATGGATAAAAAAAATTAGTATGGAGGTGGGGGAATAGTATGGGTGCTAAATTAAATTCCGTTTACTTAATTTAATATTTTTTATTTTGAAAACTTAGCTCGTACATGATCGTTTTCCGTTAAATCCCAGAGTACTATATTTCATCAAAACACTAACGAAGGCATCAGAACACCATTTCTCCATCCTCCTGTCTACACAAACAAAGATTATCCAGTCGTCTAGTGTAACATAAAACCTTGATTTTTTATCTTTCCAAATTTGCATGAATTTGCTTTTCCCATCTCATTTAGAATTAGAGTTTGTCTTTCAAAATTAAATATTAACAGTATTTTATATCCAAATTAAATATTATTTTGAGCGTTTTCTCAAAATAAATTTTTTTAACAGAAAATATTATGGATCAAAATTGACAAAATATTTCATGCATGCTTTACAAAGGGTAATAACTCATAATCACATGCTACGGCCAAAACGCAATATCAAGCATTACTTTTTACAGAGTGAACCAAAACATTTTCATTTTTGTTTAATTTTTTACTGGTCCCCTTTTCCTCTTCAGGACAAAACTTTTGCTGAAATATATGGGATATAACATGTTCTTTATACTCTCTAAGTCTCAACAAAATTCCTAAAAATTTTTCTAAATATTTGAAAAAACGTTTAAATTCGAAAGTGTCTAAATACTTATTTTGGTAGATTATTAGATTAATTCCTTTTTTGTTTAGCTTTGTTTTAATGGTCAACATTAGCAAAATAAAACAAATAAATAAAACTCACTGTTATCAGGCTGGCCGTTCCGTTCCTTTTCTTTCTGCTTTGCTTCTTGCTCCATGTTCAGAGACCTGTGACAAAGAAACAAATACTTAAATGATAAATTCAAAATAAACTGACGATCTGAACAATGAGAACAACAATAAATTTTATAAAAAATTTAAAATAAAAAATAATTTAAATCAATTGGAAACTAAGATCCAAATTTGTTTCTTGAAGATTTTAGTGGTTTTGCCTTCAATGGATATTCCTTTACCTACACATATGTTTTATTTTTTTTTAATTATATATATATATATATATATATATATATATATATATATATTTTTTTTTTTTTTTTTTTTTTTTTTTTTTCCCCAATTCCTACTATTAGTTCACACTCTCCCTATATATGGCTGAATATCACATAAATGTGCATTTTAGTGTTTCAGGTCTTTATTATTAATTTTAAGCAAATAAATTGTAAAATTTTATTATTATTATTTAGAAGTACCTTTTTAAAAAAGCATCAAATCATAAAATGTGAGTTTATAGCAATTTCAGTATTTTTTAGAAAATTTTAAACCTTATAACCGTCATTTTCGTGACTGTCTCCAAGACCAAATGTTTACATACAAAGTATGTTTTTTACTAAAAAAAATAAAATGATAATTATAATAATTGTTAATTCTTGTAAAAAAAAACTATTTGTTTTCAAAGGAAATTTTTTTTTTCTTTTTAATTACGTTAATTTTCATGCATGTGTAATTAAAATGCTTGTATGCAAGTCTTCACGTCATTTTCGTGACACATGAAAATAACTTCATATATCATCAAGGGATGGTGCCACCATTCACTTTTTTTAAAGTTTAAGATCAGAAATCAACATTGACGATATGTGGGGAAAAAAAATCTCAAGAAAATTGAAAACAGGTAAGAGTTAACATTATTTTTATTGTTTACATGCTGTGCGTACTTTTATTGCTTGTCATTTTCGAGATGCATAAAAAATAAAAAAAATTATTATAAAATTTAGAACAAAGTTTTATTTTAATATAGAATGACGACCAGAAGAAGAAAATGTGACGATATTGGCTTAGTGAAAGAATGTTTTTCAGTACAGAACGAATTATTGACGATTTGTCATTGTCGTGACGGTCATTTTTGTGACGTCTCGAAAATGACATTTGTTGCAGATTTACTATTTTGTAAGCCCTGGATTTAAATAATTTTTTATTTTGAATTAAAAGATTTGTTGGTGTAGGATAAGCTTTATATTTAAATATTTAAAGTACTTTCCGGTATCCAGGTAAATATAAAAAAATTACATACGACATTAATATTAAGATACAATTAAAAAAGCAAACTTTTATTTATTTATTTAATTTTATTTATTTATTTATTTATTTATTTTATTTATTTATTTATTTATTTATTTTTTTGCCCCCTTTAAGGTGTCATTGAGAATGTTACTCAAAATATTTTACTTGTATTATTTATGGCAAGATGCAGAAAAAATAATTTGCATGGCTTGACAAAGAGGATGTCCATGAAATTCAAGTGCCACATATTCTGTGCAAAATTAGGAATTCTCCTGAACCTGCTTCAAATAGATATTTTAAACTTCAGGATGAAGATTTTAATAATGTTCAAAATGCTTTTTCTGAATTTAATTCAGTTAATCATTAAACTTGTAACTATAAGGATTTTAATACAATAAAATTGCTTGATATTCTCATTATTGCTCTTTCTTTTCCCTTCACAATCTTTTCTCTATTGTTCTAATATGTTCCATTTTTTATATTATATGGTCCTATTGCATTGACAAACAATGTTATTTCAGTGAAAAATAGTCATTTTGACAAATATTGTCATTTCAGTGACAAACAGTCGTTTCAGTGACAAACATTGTCATTTCAGTGACAAACCAGTCATTTCAGTGACATCATTTTTTGACATCTTTAAATGCTATAATTAAAAATTTAATGCAAGTAAACTAATTATTTCCAGTTTATAGTCAAGAGGTATGCAGTCTATGATATTTCCCATTGATATAATTTATGTTTATAAAAAAATAAATTTAAATTTATTTATTTATTTATTTATTTTTTTAAATTTAAAATTTTTGGGTTTTTTATTTTATTTTATTTTTTAAAATGGGAAGAACTTTTTAGAAAAGCCTAAGTCTTGTATTTTTTAATGAATCTGAACCACAAAAAAAAAATTTTAAATGGTAATTTTGATTTTATAAGATAATTAAAATTATAAATTTTTATTGAAAAATTTCAATAAAATTTTAAAAAATTATGTTCGATCTCTGTCAAACTCAGAATTTATTTAAGATGCACTTACGGACTTATTTTCGAAAATTCAAATTAAAATACAAAGTTTGAAAAAAAAGTTTAAAAAAATCCAAAATGCACACTTATGTGATATTCAGCCATATATCTTGTACAAATCTTGCAATCGATTTTTAACTAACTTCCCGACTAGCTAGAAATTTGAAACTTTCAGGATTGCTCAGAACACGATGACAACACAATACTTCGAAGACTGTTTTTCGAATTTTGTATTAGTTTTCTTATAATTAATTAAAATATGAAAATAATAACATCCTAATAGCGTTAATAGAGCCATTAAAATATTAGCTATAATTTAATTGCTGCCAAAAAAAAAAAAAAAGTACGAGTTCATTTTCTTTCGACATAAAAATAAATACATTTAATTAAACGTAAATATTAAAAAACTATAAAAAGGTAAATTATGCATTCACAAAAATTGACTTCATTGTCACTTGAAAAATTTTATGCACTTAGATAAGAGCTCTACGATTCATCAGAAAGTTTAAAACATGGTATATAAAAAGTTTTTTTTTTTTTTTTTTTTTTAATTATTTTTCTTTCATTTTGCACGCGCGCTTTTTATTTCCTAATTCAAAATTATTTTTTTAAAAAAATTGTTCAATAGTGTTTGTAAGTAGGAATTGACTTTAAAAATTTTTCTTTAGTATTACTTGTTTTTACTATGTGATTTCACTGCGTATGTGCAAAGATCATTCTATTTGTAATATAGGAAAAAGGTTCATCCTACTTTATCCCGGTTGCTGCTAACAAATCTTTTACTGCAGATTGAAAATTTTATGGGCTGATAGATAAATAAAAGTTGTGCGCATTAAACTTTTGTTTTACTTTTAAAGCGCATAAATTAATTAAAAATGCATATAATTTATTTGACGCACACTTTTTACTTTCTCTTATTCATATATGGCAGAAAAAGTATTGTTGTAGCGTCAAAATTTCGAAATTAAACTTCTTGCTACATTTACACGTTTTAAGGTCCCCTAAATACAAAAATTAAGTATTTAGTAGCTGGTCTGTGTGTCTATTATCAGCATAATTCAAGAATAGATATTAGCAAGAAGTGCAAATTCGATATTCTAAATATTTATCAAATAGGTATAGTACTTGAAACTTTATACTGAGATTGGATAAATGATTCGTGTACAGGAACCTACAAAAAAAATTCAAATACATTACGACTACGGGGATAATTCCTTGTTGGTACAGTTTAGCGTTTTCCCTAACAGCACAAAATGTTCCAGAAACGTAACAATCATATAACATTGAAACATTATAAACATTTTCGAAACGTTTAAAAACGTTCAGATTGCTTTCCAATTAGTTTCAAAAACGTAGAAATGTCCGCGATCGTAACAAAAAATCAGATACGTAACAGAAACGTTACAATCACTTAACAGATAGAAAATCAAAAAGGGCGAATGTTTCAGAAAGGTATCAGAGAGCATACTAAAACGTGTTACGTTTTTGAAAGATTGTAAGATTTTTGCAACATAACTGAAACATTCTGTGCTGTTTAGACTGCACACACACAAAATAACGATAATAATAACGATGCCTAATTTTAATATGTACAAAAGCACGTTTCACAGAAAACATTACGTCACTGTCAGTCCCACCCCCCCCCCCCTTTTCTTTTTATTGTTAAATTAATTTTTTAAAAATGGCTACTACACACATAGCTGAAGCTGACCATAAATATGTAAAAAGAAAAGAAAAGAAAAAGTGCATTTTTAATTTTCTAGAAATTTTTAGTTCGAAACATCTGTATGTTAACCACATTAAATTCAAATAATAGTTAATATGATTAATAAATAACTTTTTAAGTAAACACTAAAAATTGCAAGAAAAACTTACAACAGTTGTTTTAAGATAAAATAACAGTAGGGATCTTCATCAAAAGAAAAAAAAACTAGGTGTAAGTGCATCATTAAAGCAGCAACTTTACTGTTAAAAAATTCAACAGAAAACTACTGGTAATCCTTTAAATCTTATATAAAATTAGAGAAAAATAAACGAAAATGTTATATATATATATATATATATATATATATATATACGCCCGCTTCGCTGGTCACTAAATTTAAATGAATTTTCAAAAGAATTGGATCAGTATTTATTTTTTACATCACATTATAAATAAAAACTTAATATTAACAGGGAGCAGCCCCCGCTCATCACTCTTGGAGCGATTTAGAGCGCTTCTAAGGGGACTACTCGCAGTTTATTGAAAAACTCAAAAAAAAAAAAAAAAAAAAGAAAAAAAAAGAAAAATACAAATTTCGCCAGGCGCAATCCGGCCTAAGCCGACAGTGGGCGATTAGCATAAATAAATAAATAAACGTTAAAATTGCTATAGACCTTGCTTCGAGTTCGTTAATGAAATATTGGTAAAAGGATTTTTAGCAAGATTTTTTGGCCGTTTAAACTGAAAATTTGGTTTTAGGCGGCCATCCAAGCGAGATGACCGTAAGTTAAAAAGCCATTGCTTATAAAATCGGTTTTATTACATTTAGAACATAAAAGAGATTCAGAAAAAGTGTTTAGCAGCATAACTTCTTTAACTACAGTACAAAAACTATTAAACAAAGAAGGTTTAAATGAGAGAAAATTTTAAAAAATTCTATTCTTTGTGAAGAGAAAACAAAACCTCAGATGGCTAAAAAAATGATTAGTTAATTATTGAGCTAAACTGGTTCTCTTTGATGAGTCAAGTTTAACTTATTTCGAGCTAAAGAAAGCAAGCAGATCTGACAACGACCGACTTAATGAATATGTCACTTTTAAAACAATGACATATTCTCCGTACATTATGGTACGGGGTGCATAACTTTTCCAAGCGAAAAATTTTTTGGATTATTAAAAGTTCTTTTAATACTATCTTATGTGTATCATTTTTTCCAGTTTTCTACACATATGAAAAAATAAAATAAATTTTAAAATAAGAAATAATTTAACTTTTTACAAATTTTTTATAGATAAAATTAAAATTTCCTTTTCTTGTGTTATATTTAAATTTGCAAAAAAACTCATATCAGTGGTTGTGAAATAAATTAAGTTTTTCGCTTGGCCTTAACATTTTTTCCAGGTTGTGTGACGTAATAAAATGTAACACCTGTTTTTTTCAGACATTGTTAAATCTAGAACTCCTAATTAAATCTAGACCTACGTATAAGAATTTTGTAAACACCTGTTCGTTAAAGTTTTACGCATGTTTTTATCTTGACTTCTGATTAAATATACTGAGATTTCTGTAGTAATATTTATTTTTACTTCATGTATGTCTTTAAATGAGGTCTCTCTCTTAGAACCCTTCATTATTTTTAATTATTATTATCCAATCATTAAACAAAATTTTTATGACTAACGAATAAATCAGTAATTAATGATAAATTTTATAAGAAAGAATAAAAATTCACTTTAAAATATTTTTTAATATTCTTTTAAATGTGTTTAGAACTTCACATTTTCTTTCAGTTTCAAGAAATTCCATAAATATTTATCAGAATTTGAGCAACAGCTATACACAAATTGAAATCATATTAAAGACACTTAATGTAAAAGTAAAAAGAGGATATTTTTAGGGTTTCCGTTTTTTAAAAAATATATAGACTTTAGAATTTTGAGAAAGGTTTCGTGTTCACTTAATTTTTTGACAGACTGTACATTTATATAGAATTTAATTTGGTTGTTAAAAAATAATTTATTAAAATTATTATATAAAAAAATTATCTTTTATGATAATGCAGACGATTTCCATATTAGAGAAGTAGTGTAACACTAAATATCCAAAAAATGTCCATTTTACTCTCAATATTTAAAAAAAAAAAGATTTTTTTTTTTTCTAAGTTTTTTTTTTCGTTAAAAGTAAAAAAAACTAGTATGTTGTGGCCACCACAAGACTTTCTTCTATATTTTCCTATACATATTCAATCAGTAACAATATTAATATATATATATATATATATAAGTTTTTTTTTTTTTTTTTTTTTGTTAAAAGTAAAAAAAAAAATCAATAACTTTGTTTTAAATTATCACAGATTTATAGTTCAACCGTTCGTTTTAAAGGTATTGACGAGATCTTTCGAATGATACCTATCTTCAAAATTTACCCCCCCATGCACAAAATTTTTTTCCTAGTTACGTACTACTATTATCAATAGTTCATATTAATTTTACAATCACAAGTTTAAAATAACTCTCATTATGCCCATTTATACGGAATTTTGTCCTATGCTGCCATGTTAAAAATTTGCATAAAATGCGATCACAGCACCACCTGTTGAGCTATTGATCCCCAAATCTAATGGGCACCAGTTCATGTCAGGGTGCAACTAAATACCAAGTTTGGTTAAATTTCATTCATTGGTTCGTGAGATACAGCGTCCACAAAAAAATGATACAGACAGACACACAGACAGACATTTTTTAAAAGCTATAAATCCATGTTCAGGACATCCCAAAACGTGTAGATCCGTCAAAAAAAACGGAGGTCGAAAATTTTCGCGAATCCAATACTTTCTCTATATTACATATAGAAGAAAGTAAAAAAAATCTATAACTTTGTTTAAAATTATCACATATTTATAGTTCAACCATTCGTTTTAAAGGTATTGGCGAGCTCTTTTGAATGATACCCATTATGAAAATTTACTCCCCTCGAGAAGGGGACTTCTCCCCCCCCCCCAAGGGGGGAAGGCGAGGCTCCTACATACACAATTTTTTTTTTCCCAGTTGACTATCTCTATTACAAAAAATATATATTCGTTTCATTTGGTTTAGTGCATGCAGTCTATAGCTGTTAAACAGTACTTACCTGCAATTTCCCCCATAGAAGTAATGTATTTGAATATTTTTGAGTGTCCCTGTACACAAACCACTTGCTTCATCTCAACGAAAAGCTTACTGTAGCATACCTATATGATACATATTTAGAATACCGAGTTTGAACTTTCTGCCATAATTTCTTTTTGAGATATGCTGATAACAGACAGACACACACACACACACACAGGCATACATACAGACCATTTGCTATAAACATGATTTTCGTATTCAGCGGACCTCAGAACATGTAAATGTAACAAAAACTCGCGTTCGAAAATTTGACCCCAAAACAATACTTTCTCTACCTTATGGGTAAGAGAAAGTAAAAAAAAAAAAAAATAATTTCGCCTTCAAATGAATGTATTAAATAAAAAATAAATAGCGAAATAACCCTTGCTAAGATACGCAGATGATTACAATCAAAGAAATAAATTTATGAAAAATGAAGCATTAAAGCCAATATTTAAAATCGAAAAAACATTATTTTAAAAAATTCAGATTCGAAAAAATCTCGATGAAGAGCACACCTGCAGGGTCCCAGGTACCTATATGCCAAATTTGGAAGCTCTGCGATGAATAGTGTGAGCACCAGAGCGCAGACAGACACACACACAGACACTTTATATATATATATATATATATATATATATATATATATATATAATTATGTATACATTTTAATGGCTAATATAAATTTATTATAGGCGAGACTATTTGTGACTTAGAATGCTTTTACTTAAGGGCCCTCTTCACTCACCTCCGCCGGAAGCCGAAGCTAATGTTATTCTATGGGAATTTTTTCTTTACAAATAACTCATTAACTAATACATATTTTTAAATTCTGTTTTCACATTCTGAAAATTCCCAGCTGTTAAATTGACGGACCTTTTTTATAAAATTATTTTTAAAAAATTTTATATTTTATTTTGAAGCTGCAAAATACGATTTTTCAATATGTGAAACTTTTTTGATTTTGCAATTTCAAAATAAAATATTAAAAAATAAAAAAACACATTTTAAAAAAATGTCCGTCAATTTAAACAGTTGAGAATTTTCTGAATGCGAAAACAGAATTTAAAAATATGTATTAGTTAATAAGTTATTTGTAAAGAAAATTTCCCCATAGAATAACATTGTCTCGGGCTTCCTTCGACGGTAAGTGAAGGGGGCCGTTAGTAGAAACACTCATTTTAAATTTTTATTGAGATATTAACTAATAAAAATTGATAAAATACAGAATAAAAATTGAGAATCTCGATTACTTAACTTTCAACTAATAATTATTGAAAATTTACAGAGACAAACTAATTAATAAAAATAGATTAAAATACAGAATAGATTGAAAATCTCGATTACTTAACTTTCAACTAATAATTGTTGTAAATTTACAGAGACTCTGGATGCGCGTGCAATATCTCTGTGATGGCTATCATAATTTAATAAAAATTTAATAACTTTTACATGACAATAAATATATGAAAGGACGAACAATTAGCCTTTTAACATCAAAATTTTTTTTAATTAATTATAAGCAGAATTACGCCAAAAATAGTGATAATTTATTTAAGAATAATTATATTATTATTATTTTAAGGATGAAGCTTTCCAGCAAAATTATTATCTGTCGTTATTTTAATTAAGGAGTATTTTCCCATAAGTAAATAATAATAATAATTATAATAATAACTACGTGATGCATCGTTTGCATGTAATCCTGCGCGGAATGCTTATATCGCCATAAAAATAAATAAATAAATAAATAAATAAATAAAATAAAGCTCTGACATTTTTTAAGAAAAAAAGAATTAAATTAAAAATGTATAACTGTTTTGACAGCTGTAATAGAGAGACAAAACCTTTCTTAATATTTGTTAAAAGTTACAAGTTTTAAAAGTAGTTATTTTTTAGTAGTTATTTTTTATTTAAGTCATTGTAAACAGAATCACGATCATTTTTTGCTGATATTTGAACCGTTCAAAAAGACTTGGGCCCCTCAAATGTTTGTTTTAAATGTGAATCCAATAAACGTTAAAGGGTTAAATATGACGTTACATTACACAGAGCAGGGAAAACATAAAACAACTCGAAAGCAAAATCGGACTTCGTACATGATCGGTTCAATTTCATTGCCCCCCCCCCTTTTTTTTTTCCCCACTTTGCTGTTGTTGAATCCTGAAAAATGTTATATTTTCCTGGGAATTGTACATAAAATTTCTATATATCTAATAGGCTATGGGAGTTCAGTGAAGTCTTTCTAAAAATTATAATTTAGTGAAACAACCCCCCCCCCTTTTTTTTTAACATAGGTATTGAAGTATTAGGTATATAATTAACATAAAAACTTCAGCGGCTTTAATATTGCTTTTGTCAGACATGGTACAAGCTTACAGAAAAAAAGGCTGAACTTTTCACGACCCCCCCCCCCTCCCTCTCAAAAGTGGTATCAGGCAACTGACACAATTTTTTCAATAATAAAAATAATGTTAAATCTGATTGCATAAATGTACACACAATAAACAAAATCGGAACAATAAATCTTATATTAAATATCATATTAATTATAATTAAAATAGTTTTAAGCGCTTAAAAAACACACAAAATTATTACATATACTTGAAAATAAGTTTATTCTATAGAAGCATTGTTTGCTGGGGCAATTGATTAGCAAAATAATGTAGTTCAGTTTCATTAGGAAAATGCAGCTGAAGTGCTATTTCTTTTTCATTCTCTCCAAGTTTGAATTTGACATTTCTTGAAAGTCAATCACATAGAAATTGCTACACACACACACACACACACACACACACACACACATGTCCAAAAAGTTTTAATGCGGATTTGCATTGATCCCAAGATTAATAATTTTCAAGCTTAAAAAGGTTGAAAAGTAACATGTCTGTTTTGTAGTCCCTTCTATTTTGAAAATGTCGATGTTTCATAAGAATCACACATGTACATTTTTAGACATAATCGAACGAAATAGTTCTCTCTAAGAAACATAATACATATAACGAAAAAAATTAATATTATTATTATTGCGTAAAAATAACCTTCACTTATTTGATGCTATTACACACAATAACATTTACTCGGCCATTGAAACATTCGACCTGTAATTAACCGAACAAAAATTTCATTATCGTTCATTTCCTTTGAAATATTTTGTATCTATAAATAAAACCAGAATTCGATTGGAACATTTCCGAGTAGTATCGCTCGGTAATCATCGTGTTACATTTACAGAGAATGGTCAAACAAGTAAGTACAGGACAAATTGCAAATCGATACATGAGAGAGATTCTAATGCTCAAAGCTACTTGAAAGTGTACCAGGAACATCCAATAAAACCACCACTTTCTTTAATTCATAAAAAAAGAAGAGAAAAAACTTCATGAAGTTCTTAAAAGGCTTTCTTTGAAGGATTTATAATATATATATTTTTTTTAATTAGTGAATGTTAAAGTTTTACTTCGATAAAAAAAAATCCTATTGAAGAGAAAGAAACAAATAAAGAAGTTAAAGCAAGTTAGCATTTTTTTTTTTTTTTTTTTCCCCCTAGTAATTAATTAAAGCAAATCCGACTTAGCAAACTAAATAAGATAGTTTAACCTGCTACAATCAAAGAACACAAATTTTATAAGTTTTCCCTTTGAAAATAATAATAAAACAACGACAATGATTTCTTTAAGAAAACGACGTAATTGCGATAATTTGAATTATTCTTCAAAGAACATTTTCGAATATTAATTATATATTTTATACACACTACTATAAGTAAATCTGGACATTTTATTTGGTCGACAGTTTTTACTTTCTTCTATATGTAATATAGAGAAAGTATTGGATTCGCGAAAATTTTCGAAGTCCATTTTTTGATGGATTTACATGTTTTGGGATATGGAGAACACGAATTAATAGTTTTTAAAAAATGTCTGTCTGTCTGTCTGTCTGTCTGTCTGTCTGTATCATTTTTTTGTGGACGCTGTATCTCACGAACCAATGAATGAAACTTAACCAAACTTGGTATTTAGTTGCACCCTGACATAAACTGGTGCTGATTAGATTTTGGGATCAATCGCTCAATAGGTGGCGTTGTGATCGCATTTTATGCAAATTTTTAACATGGCAGCATAGGACAAAATTCCGTATAAATGGGCATAAAGAGAGTTATTTTACACTTGTGATTGTAAAATTAATAGGATTTATTGATAATAGTAGTAGTTAGCTAGGAAAAAAATTTTGTGCATGGGGGGGCATCGGTTCCCCCCCTGGGGGGGAAAATCCCCCCCCGGGGAAGTAAATTTTCAAGATGGGTATCTTTCGAAAGGTCTCGTTGATAATAGTAATAGTTAACTTGGAAAAAATTTTTGTGCATGTGGGGGCATCGGTTGCCCCCCCACCGGGGGGGGAAGTTCCCACCCGGGGGGGCAAAATTTCAAGATGGGTATCTTTCGAAAGATCTCGTCAATACCTTTAAAACGAATGGTTGAACGATAAATCTGTGATAATTTAAACCAAAGTTATCGATTTTTTTAACTTTTAACAAAAAAAAACTTAGAAAAATATCGCAATTTTTTTTTTTTTTTTTTTTTTAACGAAATTTAACCAAACTTGGTATTTAGTTGGTCCCTGACATAAACTGGTGCTGATTATGTTTGGGGATCAATAGCTCAACAGGTGGCGCTGTGATAGCATTTTATCTAAATTTTTAACATGGCAGCATTGGACAAAAATTCGTATAAATGTGCATAATTAGAGTTGTTTTAAACTTGTGATTGTAAAATTAATATGAATTATTGATAATAGTAGTATGTAACTAGGAAAAAAATTTTTTGCATGGGGGGGCATCGCTTCCCCCCCCCCTAGGGGGGAAATACCCCCCCAGGGGGGGTAAATTTTCACATTGGGTATCTTTCGAAAGATCAGGTTGATAATAGTAGTAGTTAACTAGGAAAAAATTTTTGTGCATGTGGGGGCATCGGTTGCCCCCCCACCGGGGGGGGAAGTTCCCACCCGGGGGGGCAAAATTTCAAGATGGGTGTCTTTCGAAAGATCTCGTCAATACCTTTAAAACGAATGGTTGAACGATAAATCTGTGATAATTTAAACCAAAGTTATCGATTTTTTTCACTTTTAACAAAAAAAAAAAAAAAAAAAAAAAAAAAACTTAGAAAAAAAAAAAAACGTACTTTTTTTTTTTTTTTTTTTTTTTTAATATTGTTACTGATTGAATATGTATAGGTAAATATAGAAGAAAGTCTTGTGGTGGCCACAACATACTAGTTTCTTAAGAAAAACACCAATTTACACATTTATAATTTCTTCTATACGTAATATAGAGAAAGTATTGGATTCGTGAAAATTTTCGACCTCCGTTTTTTAATGGATTTACACGTTTTGAGATGTCCTGAACACGAATTGATATTTTTTTAGAAAATGTCTGTCTGTATCACGAATTTTGTGTTCACTGTATCTCACGAACCAATGAATGAAATTTAACCAAACTTGATATTTAGTTGGTCCCTGACATAAACTGGTGCTGATTACATTTGGGGATCAATCGCTCAACAGGTGGCGCTGTGATCGCATTTTTTCTAAATGTTTAACATGGCAGTATAGGACAAAATTTCGTATAAATGTACATAATGAGAGTTATTTTAAACTTGTGATTGTAAAATTAATATGAATTATTGATAATAGTAGTAGTTAACCAGGGAGCACAAATCCAGGGGAAGCACAAATCCATTTGGGGGCCCCCACTGACTTCTTGGTCTAAAGACGCAAACATCTCGAAAAATTTATAAATTTTTCATTCAATTTTGTAGTTACCTGGAATTGAGGACAAGTAAATTCGCTTAAAATATAGACATGCAAATTCACTTGATTTTTGTACCAAGATATAAACTGGTGAAAGCCTACATTCACCACAACATATGAAATTATTCCATTATAAATGAATGTGTAAAAGCTTTATTAGCATATATCCTATATAATCTAGAAATGATAGTTGTGCAGTCAGGTAGGACCGTGACGTTTTATAATCAGACAATGCTTTTAGACCACAAGCTTACAATTCGGGGCCCATTTTTTTGCTTAATTTGGGGCTTTTTCAAAAATTTTCAGGGGAAGCACATGCTTCTCGTGCCTATTGGGTAATCAAGGCCTGAATGAGTGCGATCACATACAAGTTCAGGAGACAGAAAAACCCACACCCACCCACATGAGCGATATATTGAGGGGTTATTGTACAACACTATACAAGTATGAAGTATTTTGTTAATAAATACTTAAAATGTTGTCAATTTTATATCTGGTTTAGCTATAACTGAAAGGAACAATGTTGAATAAAGAAGAAAATGTATTTAATGACAACTGAAATTGGTGGTTTCAACGACTAAAATTTAGAAAACATGAATTGGAATTTGTTGTTAATACGTTTCTAAATGAAAATATTGTTACAACAAGCTTGTTTAATACTATGGGCAATTACATTTTAACATTGAGGAATGGGGAGCCCCTAAGCGAAATCCCGGTTTGTCCGTCTGATAATATGGGCCTGCCCCTCCCTACACCAAGTTAAACAGAAAGTGCGAAGAGAAATAACACAAAATCATCACGTCCATGTTATCAGTAGCAATAACGGAATCTATAATCATAATATCACAATGTAGTATTTTCGACAAACGTTTCACGCAACATTGAAGACAACATGTTGTACATTATTTATAGAAGTCTAACAGTTAGCAATGAGCCGTGCATTGTTCAGGAAATAGGTTAATAACCAGAAAGGTTTATACTACTTGGTTTTTTTTTTTTTTCCAAAGCAGATGAGTGATGGATCAAAAATATGAATGGGCATTGTAAAAAGGTATAATTTTTCTAAGGTCATATGTTCTTCAAATCAATGTTGCATTTTAAAAACGCAATTCGAGAAAATTTTAAGATATTCTTGTTTAAATTTTTTATATAGACTAGTCGATCTTCGCACATCTAGCGTTTGATACAGGGCTAGGTCGAACCCAATGTGCTTTTCAAAAAATAATTAAATTTGAAAAGAAAAACAATAATTTTGCCCACTTTCGAGTTATTTCAATTTCATAAAATTTCCTTCGATAAAATAAATTCGTAAAATACTAAGCAACTGAAACTTGATTTTTATTCATTTATTTATGCATAGAACAAACCGCTTACATAAAAATTTAGATTTATTTTGAGTTTTAACAATTTTACGAATGTGAGATAAGATTTAGCATTATATTCAGATGCTTACAACAATTAATTACTGCTACAACCAAAAACTAGCTGGCGTAAGTTTGTTCAGTTCATACCACCGTATATTTGTTCACATAAATATTTACTATATTCAAGATCTAAACAATAAACTTTGCTGATGGCCATTTTCCAGTCAGAGATTGAAATGCCCCACCACCTTAAGCTTAAAATGGAAGAGAAATCTCGTGCCTTGATTCTGCTACAGAAGGGGAAATCTGTTATTGGTGTAGCCAGAGGTCTGGCAGATCTTTCTAGATGTAGCAGTTGTAGCCATCTGACAAACGTAGCCAAAGATCCGTGCCTAAACGTCTGCAGTTGGTAATAAAATGTAAAGATGAGATGACAAAATACTGACTGCAATGTGATATTTACAATAAACGACTAGAATGTTAAAATTTTGTCTTAAATGTTTACATTTTAATGACCTTGTAAAGATTTTCTACATCTGGCTACATCTAAAATCAGGCATGAGAGTGCAGAAAATTAAAAAAAGAGGAAACACGCGTGTTCATAAAATTAATTTCAAAAGAAAAATAACGTGCGCGGGGAAATCTATACAAATGTACGTTCATAAAATTTATTTCAAATGAAAAATAATGCTCACAGGAAAAAACTATACAAAATATTTTTAAAATGACAAATTAAACTAAATGAATAATGCCCATCAACACAATAAAACATGTATTAAAAAAAAAAAAAGTTAGCTAGCAATCAACATTTAATCATTGGCTGGTGGTGGAAAATGGGAAATAAGGGGGTGGGGGGGGGATGAAAAGTAGTTCATGAGAGAAATATTAAACACAATTCTACTTCTTTATGGGTAGAATTGTGTATCTAGAATATCATAAAGTAAATTTAAAATTAATATTGTGGATGGATAAATATTCAAAAATAAAAGGTTTCCCGCAGAATATTTGATCAGCAATGGTTAGAGATGAAAAGGGGGGGGGGGGACAAAAAAAATTACATGAGTGGGAAATATTGAATAATTCTGTTCTTTTATATGTTATAGAATCTGATAAAGCATGTTTAAAAGGAATATTGACATTTATATTTTGGATGGAAAAAGATTGAGAACCTAAAGTTTTTCATGGAGCGTTTGAACACTGATCATTATTGGAGTTTGATTTTAAAAAAATAAAAAACCGCGAAATTAACGAAAATAAAAAAAAGCGGAAAATCGCGGATCCGCGGAAAATTCTCATGCCTGTAAAATGATCTACCAGATCTCTAAGTACATCAATCACAGAGATTCCTTTTTTCTAGCAGAGTCAAAGCATGAGATTTCTCTTTCGTTTTAAGCTTTTTAAGACCCACTGTGTGGAGTGGTAATGGCGATGTAGGTTTACAAACTTTTGACAAATAAACGAAATATCGGCCGGCGGGAACAAAGAGGGTATAATCAGATTGTAGAAGTCCACGAAACGAACTGAGTGTTGATAGGAATAGGATATGGATAGGAATAGGATATGGAAAGGTCGTCTGTGACCGATTAATGCCACGCGTCATCACTAGGGTTCAGCACATTTTTATGGCGGAAACGGCAATTGACATGAAAGTTTTTTTTTTTTTTTTTTTTGCCGATCAAGTGTAAAGATTTTTTTTTTCTTTCCCGGTACTGTATAATACACGTTTTCTTAAGCATTTTCTCTTTATGAGAGACGTCTTTTATACATACAGAGACTAACCGTATAAAAATCTGATTTTCAGATTCAGGGACCTCAAAACATGCAAACACAAGAAAATCTCGATTTCAAACCTTCGACTTTAAAACAATATTTTCTCTATCATACATAGATAAAAGAAAGCGGTAAAAAGAAAAAAGTAGGGGGGAGGCTTTATAGTTTTTTTACCCCCTTAAATTTCGTTGCTATGAACAATATTCGAGTAATAACAATAGATGCTTCAAATTCTAACAATAGATGTTTCAAGTTTTAATTCGATTCTGCACATTACCTTGAATCAAATGGAACAGAGAGTTAAAAAAAAAAAAAAAAGATTGAATATTCTTTTCAGTTCTTTAAATTCACTCAGAATAAAGAGTGTTCATCATCTTTTGATTGATGACACGGCGGGATATCTTTCTTTGTTTTACATTCCTTTTTAAGGGCTTTTTCGTTCTTTCCTATCCAATACGCTTAATGGACTTTGAATGATTTATGGTTGTAACGATGCCAAAAATGTAAAATCTCCACCATTTAGAAGATATTCACTTTCAGCGGGAGAACTAAATATCTCATCAGTTTCTCCACCTGGAGTAATTTATATTCAATGCTCTCTATTGAAGTTGAAATACGCGATAAGTTTCATCAGTTTTAAGCAATAGAATTTTAATGAGTATTTCTAAATAAGTAACTTTTGAAATTTTAAGGCAAAAATCTTGTTTCGGGCTAACAACTAGGGCTATAATTACAATGGCAAATATTGTTTGCGGAAAAATAAAGAACAAATTAAATCTTATTTGATTTTCAATTGTCAAAAGCAGATAGAATATAGCAGGAAAAATACAAGCAACATTCATTGAGCTTACTAAAAATTGAAAGCATTGACATACATTTTTAATATAACGGCAGAAATATTTTTGAACAAACAAATGGAAATTACATTATATATTTATTCAAACAATCCTTCCAATAAAAAAGAAAATGAGCATAGAAAATATAATCATAGATGTAGCCTATAGGTATGATCAAATATTTGCAACATACATCAAGAATTGAACATTATACTAACAATTGTACGCATTACCAAAGTTAAAGTGACAGAATGACGCATAGTTGCATAATATTAACTTTCATAATACCTACGATATTTTGTTATTCTTCGTTGGCATAAAAAGCATAAATGAAAAATCACGCGTTTCGTATTGAATTGATTATTAATACTTTCCAACTTCGTTTAACCATCAAAGTTCTTTGCCTACGTTATCACACAACGGACAGACAGATGGACTAATTGAATTCAAAACCATTCTTAAACATAGTTAGAAAGTGTTAAAAACGCTTAACACAAACGGAAATGTAATTCAAACAATTTTCAATTGTAACCCTTAATATATCTAAATATATTAGCGTAGCCCTGTAAATCTGAAAGCTAAACATATCATATTATATACAAAGTATTTTCTTAGCACATTTACAATAAATATCAATTACATTATGATTTTTGCAGTAGAAAGTTATTTAACTATCTCTATACATTAAAAATTAAATTACTGCCAACGGAGTCTTTTTTTTTTTTTTTTTTTTTTTTTGTCTGCGACCTCATTTCCTAAGCGAATGAACAGGGTTCACCGCATCATGAGAAGTATCAATGTTTGTTGAATACTCCAAGGAAGACATTTCTCTTGGTTAAAAATTTCTATCGCCTTAATTAACGAAGTTATCGATAAAAAACCTCGCGTTAACAAAGGTACTCCATTTGCCAACTTGCAAACAGTTACTCTTATTACGTTGTTTTTTGTCTCTGACGTCACTTTTCCCAGGAAAATTAAAATGTGATCAATGGTGTAAAAAATAAATAAAATAAATGCCGATATTGCTATTAGTAACAAAAAAATGTATCGTCTTCAAATAAATAAAAAGCGTTATGTTCGATATTTTTCAATGAAAAAATTAATTTAGAATTGTAATTTATCGTCTGCGGATGCTACTTTTTTTTTATTTTTTTATTTATTATTTTTTTTTTTTTTTAATTCCCTCCTCTCCCCCCCCCCCTTTACTTTAAGAAAATTAAATGTAAAAAAAGGGAAAGAAAGGAAAGGAAAAGAAAGGAAAGAAAAGGGGAAAGGGAAAAGAAAGAAATTGAAAAAATGGCATCATTGAGGTGCTTGAGAAAAGAAAAAAAATATTTAGAATAGTGAAAACATTAAAAAAAATAATAATAATAATAATAACAATAACATATTTTTAAAATTTTAAGCAAAAATTTAATTTAGATTAAATGAAAATTCGTTTATTGTATTTTATTAATTTTATTTTAACGTCTGCTGAAAAAGATTTAGTAATGAATATTATGTTATAATGTTATGTTTAATGATTATGTTAAAACAGTTATTGCTATATAGAGTTTTAAATTAAGTCCAGAAAATTTTTAAATTAAATTTAAGAGACAACTTTTATTAGTTTATATAAAGATTTTTTTGTTTTTTTTAACTCGAAACATATTTAAACGATTGCCTAAATGGGAGCATCTTTACTATGACCAATTTAGCTATTTTTAAAATTTAGAGATGAAGTAGCTCGGACTTTTTTGTCAAAGAATTTATTTCCGCATTCACGACAGCCATTTTAACTCTAGCCATTATAAACTCTTATTTAACTCTAGCCTTAAATATATAGATAAATTATAAAATGGTATGATCAGAGCTGCCAACCTAATCCGGAAAATTGTTAGTAACGCCCCTTTTTCTACATCAGTCATTTTTTAGAGTTTTTTTCTTCTTAATTCATCGCAAATACATTTCAAGAAAGTTACTTCAAAAATTAAGTGGTGTAGAAAAAGGGGCGGTACTAGCAATTTGCCGGATTAGGTTGGCAGCTCTGTATGATGATGATGATGATGATGATGACGAAATGTTTAAAATATTTACAATAATCACATAAATTATTTATTTTCAATGTGTCTGACTATATCATATTAAAAAAAAAAAAAAAAAAAAAAAAAACCATGCACTATAAAAAGTTGCATCTTTACTGCTGCAAACAATATTTTAAATCCAGCTGTACACTGGAAATAAATATAGAGTATGACATATTGTCCTAAATTAACTAAAGAAATGAAATAGTAAAAAATATTGGCATTAGAAAAAATAAGTTCATAATTTCTTTATACCCACAAATTTATCGCCAAATACTGACAAAATTTTAGAAGTCTCCAAGGGGGTTATATATTACAGCTGTAGTGCTGAATGGTTTAGATATCAGGATTGGCAAGTTTTCTCCAAGGTGGAAAAAACCGGCTGGAAGAAATGGAAGAAACTGTTTTTCTTTAAAAAATTATCATATAGTAATAAGTTGCAGCTTTGTAAGATACAATGGATGTATTTTTCTTATAAATAATCTAAAGCAAACTTTATTATACCTATAAAAATTTAATTATTAATTATATATACTAAATTAATAATTACATGAGATTTTTAGCCAAGATCAGATCGCTCTCTAAAATACTCAAAATCCATTATAGAAATCAATTTCAATTTAATCAGTACTATAAAGTTTTATAATTTAAACAATTTTATTTCTTTAACTGGTAGTAAATAGTAAGGATCACTTGCTTACTTTCTTTAATTAACATTCACTTAATTAAAGGAACGGGTATGAAATAATTAATTGTATTACAGAACGTCATCAAAAATCTCATTTAAATGAAAAACTTTTTCAGCGGTTCAAAACTGCAATCCGTTTCTTAACTTAAAATACTATGAATACAAGACAGGGATTTTTTTTTTTTTTTTTTTTTTTAATCCTGGAGAACTTGCAGGGAGTTTAAAAAAATTCTGACGTATTGATACAGTTCATTGGTTATCAGCTTAGAGGCCGTACAAAGAATTTTTTTTTTTTTTTTTTTTTTTAAGTGAATAAATATTTTGTCTAAATTTTATAACTATTATCACTTGTACTACTTGAACATATAATATATTATATAATAATATGAGACAGTATATATGCAAAAAGTTCTAAAAATATTAAGCTTTAAAAAGTAGCATTGAATTATTAATGCTAGTACATATAAAAAATAGCTAACGTTTAATTAATTACTTTTTTTTTTTTTTTTTTTTAATACGTTGCACAGTAATCTAAATCTTTACATATAAAATTATGCATTTTTATACTTAAAAAACTTGTAGAGATTTCTTTTTCTTTTTCATAGAAATGGTAGAAATTGTTTATATATTAAAAAAAAAAAAAAAAAAAAAAAAAACACCATATCCATAAAGTAGTAAGAACACATCACCTGTATAAATTTATTTAAAGTTATTTTTCGAAAAATAATATTTTTAATATTAATTGGATTATAGTTTTGATCTGACACTATATTATGCTTTGAGTTAATATATAGTTAATACGTTTCAATTTTGAGCATCTGTTTTGTCTTTTTGTTGGTTTCTTCCACTTTCTTCTACTGCCCTGGAAGAAACCCAACCTTGTTAGATATTACAAATTGCTCGCTGTTCTTTTTAAAAAAAAAAAAAAAAAAGTTACTGCCGTCGTTGTTTATTTTGTGCGTCTGTCAAAAATGTTTCGGCCCAAAATAATTGCAAATTGTTATTAAGTTGGCGAGCGTTAAAACAGTTTGGCATATTATAAACAACATAACATTAAATATTGTGTTTCCAAAATGTATACAAAATGATATCAAATATGAGGATTTCTATAATATTGTTCTGCTTTTTTCTTGTGTTATGTAATATTACAATTCAATGAAAGGCAAAGCTGCGAATAAGTGGATAGAACACCGCAGGTGTTAATGTTATGAGTGAAGGAAATCGGGCGGGAAGCGGGTGAAGCCTCCCTTGGGGGTTGGTGAAAGTGTTGGTATTGTTTTGTATCTATTAATTGCTAAATTTTAAAGTTAAATTTTATTACGATATATATCATTTATATATATATATATATATATATATATATATATATGTGTGTGTGTGTGCAACATTCTAGCACTATGTCTATGCTAATGTAAAAAAATCCGATTCTTAAAGGGTTAAAATGACTTTTGCGTTTATGGGTTCCTATACAATTCTCAATCCTTGTGACGTTCTCATGTCTCACGACCTTTGAATATTCCTGTATATATTTTAACAACAGTTATATTTCGTTATTATAATCTTTTAATCGTAACAGCAAAACCACATATGCTTTATTATAGCATATATATGCATGTGTTCCACAACAAAATAAGATAGTTTTATATTACTATATGTAAAACAAAATTAATGAATTGCGCCGTAACCGTGAGTTTATAAAACTATATACGCTGAATTTGACATTTTAACCACGCAATATTTTCACATTCCATCTGCTCTTCATATCAATATTACATTTATTATTTTCCATAAATATAAAAATGGTTGTCCTCCTAACCTTATATTCAGTTTGCATTAATATAAAATAAATGTTTATACCTAAAAAAACAAATAACATATAATAGATTATGCTTAATCTTTAAGAATTACGAATTAGTTAAAGTCTAATTATTCTTAAAGGCACAAAGTGCGTGTTACTAGGTCATCTAAACTGCAAAAAAAAAAAAAAAAAAAAGGAGGAGAGAACTTGTTGCTTTTGCAATAAAAACCGGTTAATGTCTCTTTGATTTAAAAAAAAAAAAAAAGTGGTCAAGTTCAAAAATCTGTTTCACGTAATTATTTGTATTTCTATAACGTTATTCATTAAAACTGTTATTTATAAATATCCATAAATATCCATGATTAGGGATGTGGGTTTTCCGGAAAATTTTGAAATTGAAAATTTTCTACAAAAGTCTCTAAATTACGGAATGCTTTGTAAAATAAAACGAATACATTAAAAGCTACAAATAAACAAAACTATTCAAAAAAAAAAAAAAAAATATGAATAATTATTCAGTTCAAAAAGAAATTAATAAACAAAACATAGAAATTATGATGTAATAATTTTTAAATATGTATAAAACAAGAAAATTATAATAATTTTTCATGACTGTTTTTTGTTTGTATGATGGTTGAATAATCTATTTAAATAAGGTGCCTGTGTACGTTCTCTAGCTATCACAGACTCTCCACATACCATTGCCAACAGCTGAATTCCATTTCATTATATAGGGAAAATCGTTATGAGAAATAAAAAATTTTAATGTGCCACTATACACATTGCTAAGAATTGATTTTATGTGCCTGTTAAATATTTACTGTTTTAATATACTAATAAAGATGTAATAATTTGAAATATCGAAGACACGGAACCCTGCGTATTCGTTTCATGTTTGTTTATTGAAAAGTTTTAGAGTAGAAGTAGGAGTAGTTAATATATAGTATAGTAAAAGTAGAAGTAGAAGTATATACACAACAATTCTCCGACACTTAATTAAAACATTAAATATTTACATATATACAATTTAGTGAAACAATTTGAAATAAAGATTGAATTAATTTGAAATTAAAGTAGAATATTTTTTTTTTTTAAGTTCTATGAATATGTAAAATAGCTTTTAATGTTCTGTGAATAGTTTCAATATTATTATTATTAGAGATTTAATTTTATAACTGGTTTTCGTTGACGAGTTGATCTTCTTAATGGAACTAGTTGATCTGTTTTGCTGGAACTAGAAAATTTTGGGAGTTTAGTCTTTTGTGGTTCCGTTGAGCTTGCAGGAGATTGAGGTAAAGAATTTGAATCACTAATGTTTGCACTTTGAGGAGTCACTTTCATTGGTGGTTGATGTGAAGAATCCTGATTTTGTGAGGCTAGCTTATCTTGATGTCTGGGAATTGAGAAGTGAACTCTCCTTGGCCAGGAAAAATCTAAAGAGGGTAATACTTTTTCAACTTGACAGGATCTTAGTTGGTTGAAGTGTCGTTTGATTACATAGCCATCATCTAATTCTATTAGATAATGAAGTCGTCCAAGTTTCTCAACGACAGTGCCATATTTCCATTTGTTGGATGATGTGTAATTTCGAGATTGAACTCTTTCTCCCAATTTGTAACTTTTGTAAAAATCTGGCTGTGGAGCATTATTCTTGAGTCTTGGTGTTGGTTTGATTAGATCAAGTTCGGATCTTAAATTTCTTCCAAATAACAGTTCAGATGGAGTTTGTCCATTGTTGAGAGGAGTTATTCGAAATCGAAAAAGAAGTTTACACAACTTACTATGAATTGTGCCCGGATAAAATTTCATGCATTTTAATTTTGTTTTGAGAATCTGTACATACCTTTCTGCTTGTCCGTTTGTGGCAGGATATCCTGGAGCAGTAAGACGTTGCTGGATGCCGTTAGTTTTGCAATAATCTCGAAACTCTTCAGACTTAAATAATGAAGCATTGTCAGACACTAAAATTTCAGGTAGTCCATGTCGGCTGAAAATTTCTTCGAGGAAAGAAATTGTGCTTGCAGTAGTTGGAGATTTCTTTGTTGCAAAAATTTCAGGCCATTTTGAAAGTGCATCCACCACAATTAAAAAATGGTGTTCCATGAATGGGCCGGCGTAGTCAATATGCACTCTTTGCCAGTTCTTTTCTGGTGGTTCCCAGATGTGAAGAGGTGCCTTGTCTGGATTCTTTTTTATATTACAACATTCTCGGCAACTTTTAACAGTATTCTCAATATCGGAATCTATGTTCTTCCAATAGCAATAATTTCTAGAAAGGGCTTTCATTTTGACAATTCCTACATGTGTTGAATGTAATTGCTTGAGCATATCAGGTTGAAGGGATTTTGGAATGATCACTCGATTTCCTCTGAACAGGATTCCATCTTGAAGAGTTATAGTAGGGTCAAATACCTTCCCAAGAACAATGTCATATTTTATTTTTCTCAGCTCTGGGTCAAGCTCTGTTCCTTCTCTAATTTTCTGTGCTGTTAAGTTTTCTGCTGAAATGTAGTTGATAACGAATTGTTGGTAAGCTTGTGATTCATCAATGCAATTTATCTGATTAACTGATATTGGTAAAGGAAATCTTGAAAGATAATCTGCGTTTGAATGTTTCTCAGATTTTCTGTGTATAATTTTATAATCAAAGCTAGAAAGGAAATTAGCGTACCGTAACAATCTTGATGCAGACATGACCGGAAGGCTTTTCTCTGGATGGAAGATGGTGCAAATAGCCTTGTTATCAAGAATTAAAGTAAATTTTCTTCCAAATATGTAATCATAGAATTTTTTACAGGCCCACACTACAGCAGTTGCCTCTCGATCGAGTTGACTATAATTTTTCTCAGCAGCAGTCAAACTCCTGGATGCAAAAGCAATTGGGCGTTCCGTTCCATCAGGCATTGTATGAGATAAAACTCCTGAGAGTCCGAAGGGACTGGCATCAGTAGCTAAAGTAACTGGGAGGTCAGGATTATATGGCACAAGGACTTGGTTACTGGTAATAACTGATTTCGCATTTAGGAAAGCAGCTTCACATTGAGCTGTCCATTTGAAACGTCTGTTTTTACATAAGAGGTTATTTAATGGATGAAGAACACTGGAAGCATCTGGAATAAATTTTGAATAATACATTACTAGACCAATAAATTTACGGACATCATCAATGTTTTTAGGTCGAGGTGTTTCAGAGATGGCTTTGATTTTGTCTGGTGATTTCTGGAGTCCAGTAGCGCTGATAATGTGTCCTAAATACTGAACTTTTTCTTCAAAAAATTTGCATTTTGCAAGATTGAGATGCAATTTAAATTCTCTTAATTTATTTAATACATTGAATAGACGTTGTTGGCATTCCTGTCTGTCTTTACCTTGAATAATAATATCATCAAAATATGCAACAGTACCATCTAAATCTTGAACAAACTGATCTATAAATTTGTGGAATTCATTAGGAGCAGTTTTAATACCAAAGAATAGCCTTTTTGCTAAATATGTACCACGATGGGTTGAAAGGGTTTGAATTTTGGCACTTTCATTATCGACTTTCATGTGTAAGTATGCTTTATGAATGTCTAGAGTACAGAAAAATTTTCCGTCACGCAATTTATTAAAAATGTCCTCAATTCTAGGAATTGGGTGTCGTGCATTTTGAAGTTGATTATTAACTGTAACTTTAAAATCTGCACAAATACGTACAGAGCCATCTGGTTTTGATACAACTACAAGGGGTGTTCCCCATTCGGAAAAGTCAGTTTTTTCGATTATGTCTTCTGCCTCTAATTTATCAAGTTCTTGTTCAACTTTTTGTTTTAAAGCATATGGAACTGTACGAGCTTTAACAAAAACTGGCTTAGCGTCTGGCTCTAATTTTAATGAACATGTATAATCAGGAATACAACCAATCTTAGATTCAAACACATCAGAGTATAAATCAATAATTTTTGAAACAGAAATGTCAACATATGTGTCATTTGAAATTTGATTAAGATCATGTAAATTTATATTCAGATTCCGTATCCAATCACGTCCTAGAATGGAACTTTTTTGATTTGACACAACATATAAATCTTCATAACTAGACTTATTTTGATATGAAACATTTAATTTAACAATACCAAGTGGATTGAAAATTTGACCTGTATAACTGCGAAAAGACACATTTGTTCTCTGAATTGGAACTTTAAGCTTTAATTTTTTGAATTCATCAGCATTTATTATGCTTACTTTGCTTCCTGAATCACATTCAAACCGTTGTTCAACCCCATTTAATTTAACTGTAGCATACATCTTATCATCATTTGCATAATCATTAGAAAACACATCATAAATCTGATTTACAATTAAATTATCCGAATCATGCATTATGTTGTTGACAGTTTGATTGTTTACTTTATTTTTTATTAAGCTTGAAATACAAACTGAAGCCAAATGACCTTGTTTTTTGCAAGATTTGCAACGTAATTTATTGGTTAGAAAACATTTTTGAGTTTTATGATTAGATTTACCACAATGTAAACACAATCCTTCCAATCCAAGCTCTTTTAAATTAACACTTTTAGATTTCATGGGTGATTTTGATCTACTTTTGGTTTTGGAATTTTCATTTCTGGTTTGAGGAAGGCGTTTATTTTTATTAATGTTGGATATTTTATTAACAGAAGTTGAAAAAGCACTCTTGTACACTTCTTTGTTTTCAATTTTTGCAGCTTCAATGGCCAAAGCGATTTCTATTGTTTTTTCAAATGTTATATCACCTTGTTGTAATAATTTTTCTCGTATATCAGAATCGGATAAACCTCGAATAAATTGAGAACGTAATAACAAATTTAGCATCGATTTAGAACAATCATTTGAATGGCATGCAGATACGAATTCAGCATTTTTTGTTAGATCTTTAAGTGAAGAAATGAAATTTGATATTGACTCACCGGAATTCTGAAGTCTTGAAAAAAATTTATGTTGTTCTGTTAAAACATTTGGTTTTGGTGATAAATGCTGTTTGAGCAATGACAGAAGTTCATTGAATGTTTTCGTTGAAGGTAAATCAGGAGCAGTGAGACTTGAAAGTAGTTGATATTGTCTTGATCCAAGACAATTTATTAACACGAGAACTTTTAGTTCTTCGGTTTCGGCATCGTCGGCCGATAATCCTTTTAATTTGAAATAATTTTCCAGTCTCTGTGCATAACAGTCAAAAGTTTCAGATGATTCATCAAATTGATCAAAAGATAAATTTTGTGTAGCGAGAACATCTTTAGTACTACGTTTCGATTCTGGAGTACTTTTGATTTTATCGACGAATTCTTGAAGAGTTGCTATTAACTGCGTAAGTTCGGCCATTTCATTCTCCTATCGTCGCCAAATTGTTAAATATTTACTGTTTTAATATACTAATAAAGATGTAATAATTTGAAATATCGAAGACACGGAACCCTGCGTATTCGTTTCATGTTTGTTTATTGAAAAGTTTTAGAGTAGAAGTAGGAGTAGTTAATATATAGTATAGTAAAAGTAGAAGTAGAAGTATATACACAACAGTGCCTCTTTGTTCAAAACTGATTTTGTGAAGGTTACCTCTTTGCTGAAAGTTGATTTTGTGAAGGTACTTCATTGGCAAAAGTTGCCTTTGTGAAAAGTGCCTCCATGCGGCACTA
This sequence comes from Salticus scenicus, assembly GCA_963930645.1. Lineage (NCBI taxonomy): Eukaryota > Metazoa > Arthropoda > Arachnida > Araneae > Salticidae > Salticus > Salticus scenicus. Next base: position 116,551,909 of record OZ005661.1, read on the forward strand.
AATTTGTTTTGGATTAACATCTGAATGGTCATCTAATCTATCAAGTTTGGTGCACTTATATATTACAGAAGCTGAAGCAGTGGCGGATTTAAGGGGGGGGGGCTAGGGGGCTGAAGCCCCCCCCCCCCCCAAAACACTGACATTCACAATTGAATATTGCAATTGTAAATTTTTTATTGGTCTAAAATAACACTTTGAAAAATCTTAGCCCCCCCCCCCCCAAAAGTCAAGTTCTAGATCCGCCACTGAGCTGAAGACAATTAACACGCTGAGCGCTATGTCAGCCATTCTAGATTCTAGACATTTTGTCATATACACTAAGCGAAAAAAAAAAAAAAGCCGCACTTGGATATTTTCCTTTTCCCTTTTTCAACCGCCAATTTTATCACTTAAAAAGCAAATTTTCGAACAGGTTTTATTACGTCGCCTTCTATACGTACACTTTAGGATTGAGCCCAGTGTTAAAAATAAAATGCAACTGTTAGAAAAATTATAATTTTAGAAAATATTTCAAAAATGGCAAGTATAAGACATTTAAAGATGCCACAAGAAGTATTAATTTTAGAATGAAAGTCAAAAAATATTTTAATACGCGAGATGGCAAATTGATTAAATGTTAACGAAATATTCGTGAGATGATTTTTAGGAAGATATAAAATTTTTTGGCTGTTCAAACGGAAAATGTGTCTTTAGGCGGAAATGTTGCCCATCCAAGCGGGATAATGGCAAGTTAAGAAACAAAAGTTTAAAAAAAATAGATTTGTGCATGCTCATAACTTAGATAAGATTAATGCGGGAACAATTAAATAAAGTATGTTAAAAACCAGAAGATAGACCAAAAAAAAAAAAAAAAAAAAAAAAAAAAAAAGCCATTACTAAGGAAAAGAATTAAAAACAAGACCTTCCGGCTTTTTCGGAAGGGTAGGTTGATTTCTTTTTCCTTATCAAGTAGCCGTCATTTTGTTTCAAAATGGCGGCTACAAATTATTAATGCACTTGGTAGAAATATTGACGTAGGCTATGCACATATGGAGTTTTAAGCAAATCGGTTCATAAATACACTTTTATGTGAATTTAAAATTTTCAAGTGGCCGGCGCTAGGAAAAAAAATGGTGGGTAAAGTTGACAAATATATGAAATGCGTTTGTGAGATAAGTCTACTGTACACACATAGTTCGAATTAATTCAAAATCTCAAAAGTCATTGTGTTGAAAAATTAAGTGGCTGCCACTTCGATAAAAATGACAGAGAAAGTTGCTCATCTAAGATATCGTTGCAAATTTGAAATTTTTTTATTTTTTCTTTGTAGAAATTCTTTTAAAGAGGCTTAGTAAGTTGATAAAATGTTAGTTTCCTGCATTTCTAGTTTGTTTTAGCATTAAAATAGTCTAATTTTACCTTAAAAACGGATTAAAAAGATCCAGTAACGCATGTAATGGATTTGGCGCCAAAGTTATTATTATGGCAAATTTTCAAGTGGCAGTCTAAGTGGCTGCGACTTGTAAAACAAAATAGCAAAACAACTTGCCCATCGAAATCATCCAGTACATTTGTACGATAAGTTCATTGTCCTGTTCTAGTTTAAATTAAATCAGAATTTCAAAAATTATAATCATAAGAAATTTTCAGGTGGCACCACTTGTAAAAAAAAGTGGAGTGAGATGCCTAGCGAACTTATCTGAGATATTTGAATGATAAATCCACTACCCAAACTTGAAGCGAATTGATTCTGTCTTACTAAAGTTACCATAATGACAAATTTTCAAGTGGCCGCCACTTGAAAATAAAATTGCGGATCAAGTCATCAAGAGAACTTATCCTAGATATTTGAACCAAAAGTTCACTAACCAGCTTTTATTTGAATCAGTTTAGTATTTTAAAAGTTATCGTGATGGCATATTTTCAAGTGGCAGTGTGATTTCAAGTGGCTGGAACTTAGACACAAGATGTCGGGACAAGTTGCCTAGTGAAAACATTCAAGATAATTATATGATAATATCACTGTCAAAATTTGGTTCGATTTGAAGTATTATTTCAAAAGTTATCGTGATTTTAAATTTTCAAGTATGAGCCTGATTTCAAGTGACCGCGCTTAACTTAAGATATCTGCCACTTTATTAAAAGTGGAGGATATAGTTTATTAATAAACTTCATTGAGATCCTTATGTGGTCTGTATTTACATCAAAATTCAAACAATTTCGGAATACGCTTTTTACAATTTAAATTTGAAATTTTCAAGTTGTATCCACTTGAAAACAAAATGGCGGAGCAACTTGGTTAACAAACTCATCTAAGATATTTATAAGATAAGTTAAGACACTGTTCAAATTTGGTTCCATTTGGAGTATTATTTCGAAAGTTATCATGGTTTTAAATTTTCAAGTGGTGGCCTGATTTCAAGTGGTCACGCTTAACTTAAGATATCCACCACTTTATTAAAAATGGCGGGTAAAGTTCATTAATAAAGTTATTTGAGACACTTGTGTAATCTATGTATACATCAAAATTAAAAAAAAAATTCGGAATACGCTTTTTACAATTTGAATTTGAAATTTTCAAGTGGTCTCCACTTGAAAAGAAAATGGCGGAGCAACTTGGTTAACAAACTCATCCAAGATATTTATAAGATAAGTTAAGACACTATTCAAATTTGGTTCGATTTGGAGTATTATTTCGGAAGTTACAGGGATTTTAAATTTTCAAGTGGTAGCCTCATTTCAAGTGGTCCCGCTTAACCTAAGATATCTGCCACTTTATTAAAAATGGCGGATATAGTTTATTAATAAACTTCATTGAGATCCTTATGTGGTCTGTATTTACATCAAAATTCAAACAATTTCGGAATACGCTTTTTACAATTTAAATTTGAAATTTTCAAGTGGTCTCCACTTGAAAACAAAATGGCGGAGCAACTTGGTTAACAAACTCATCTAAGATATTTATAACATAAGTTAAGACACTGTTCAAATTTGGTTCCATTTGGAGTATTATTTCGGAAGTTATCATGGTTTTAAATTTTCAAGTGGTGGCCCAATTTCAAGTGGTCCCGTTTAACTTAAGATATCCGCCACTTTATTAAAAATGGCGGATAAAGTTCATTAATAAAGTTATTTGAGACACTTGTGTAATCTATGTATACATCAAAATTAAAAAAATTCGGAATACGCTTTTTACAATTTGAATTTGAAATTTTCAAGTGGTCTCCACCTGAAAACAAAATGGCGGAGCAACTTGGTTAACAAACTCATCTAAGATATTTATAAGATAAGTTAAGACACTGTTCAAATTTGGTTCGATTTGGAGTATTATTTCGGAAGTTATAGGGATTTTAATTTTTCAAGTGGTAGCCTGATTTCAAGTGGTCCCGTTTAACTTAAAATATCTGCCACTTTATTGAAAATGGCGGATAAACTTCATTAAAAAACATCATTGAGACCCTCATGTGTTCTGTATTTACAACAAAATTCAAGCAAATCTTGCTTTAAATATGCTTTTTACAATGTCGGTTTAAAATTTTCAAGTGGCTGCCACTTGAAAACAAAAAGTCGGAGCAACTTGGTTAACGAACTCATCCAAGATATTTATAAGATTAGTTCACTGTCCAAATTTGGTTCGATTTCGAGTATTATTTCGGGAGTTATCGTGATGACAAAATTTTCATTATAGATAGATAGATAGATAGATAGATAGATATATATATATATATAGATAAACGAAGTGATTGCAATAGGTCGATTTCTAAAGAAATCAACCTAAAACAAGACTTCAGTTGACCAAAAATTAAAAAAAATTATCAGTTAATTATTAGGCCGAATTGTTTTTCTCTGATGAGTCAAGTTTATTTTATTTCGGGTTTATAAAAAAAAAAACTAGTAAGATGATAAAAATGGGGCCGAATTATTGAAAATTGCATTCATAACACAGTGACACATTCTCCGTACATTATGGTACAGAGGTGCATAAATTTTCAATAAGTCGGGCCAATTTTTTGCTCAAAGGATCAATTAACTCGAAATAAAACGTGGCCATTATAAAAACGGCGCCTGACCGACTATTTTGAAGGTATCTCAGACTTTCCCGCAAACAGAATTTCAAGATGATATTGCACCATACTAAAGGGCGTCTGTGGTGCATTTATTCATTCAAATTGTTAAAACTACCTATCCTATCCCATGAGCACCTATAATTCTGTAAGCAATCATATCTTTTTTTTTTTAAGTTAAATCCCACAAAAAATATCGTAGAATTTTTTTTTCATCAGACTTGGAAATAGCCCTAATCTCAATCCGCTCGAAAATGTTTAGTCTATAAAAAAGCGCGGGAAAGGGGCGGAGATTAAGAAATTGCAACCTACAACTCTGCAAGGACTAGAAAAAATTATTCATGATATTTATATTAAAACACTGCATGATACTATGCCATTGCGCATTAAAGCAGTAATTCCATATAAAGGTGGAATAACTCAATGCAGAATACATATTTTTATTAAAAAATTGCTTAGATATAACAAATAAATAGTTTTATTTCATGTATTAAGATGTAACTTGTTTATATCATATAATAAATCATAATACAGTACAAAGTATATGTTTATTATATTACGTTTAAAAAGAATGTTTTATGTAGATTTTTAATAATTACTTCGTAGAGTGTAATAAAGTGAATTATTAAATCAAAAATGTACATAGGTATTTCATCTCTTTGATATTATTCAAACATGACAGTTTTATTTGCTTCAACCATTAGTTTTGAACTTATTACAAATAAAAAAGGCATAAGTCAATTTTTCTGCAGTGCGGCTTTTTTTTTTTTTTTTTTTTTTTTTTTTTTGTCGCTTAGTATATATCTCTAAGTAACTGAACGAATCATCTTGAAACTTTAGGAGTGTGCAGAACATGTTATATTTCAAACATTTCAGTGAAAGTGTCACCCCTAGAGTAAAAGCAGTACCAATAAAAAATTAAAACGTTGAGCGCCCTATCAGCCATCGGTGGCTGACAGTGTCAAATAGTATGATATAAAGCCGCGTCAACCATCGGTGGCGGATATAAAATAGGATATAAAACTAAAAATATTGCATTTAATGAATGAAAATTTATTACAAATTTGCTTAATTTTTATTTATTACAGGAGGAATCATGATGGAATTTTAATGGATTTCAAGAATTTGCGTGGCACTCAACGTGTTAAAGAAGTGCACTTGTCCCCTTAAGAATTGGGGGGGGGGGGGGGAAGTAAGCTAAACTATAATACTGCATTTTTATTTAAAAATTCGGAAAAAATTAATCTTAAAATTTAAAACTTTTTTTTAGTTTGTAAGAATAGGCTACAAGAATTTTTTTTTAATAAAAATAAAATTAGTTAAAATTGTGGAAATTTAAAATAAAGAAGTTTATTTACCGTGTTTTAGAAGGAAAAGAAAGCAAAGAAGTTAGCGGAGTCCTGCAAGGTCTATTAGACTTACTTTCGAGGTTGGGATTTCTGGATATAAATAATCACAAAATCTCTTTTAAAAACACCTGAAACCATATAAGATAAAATGTATTAATAAATTTATTGTGTCTACCAATTTTACTTTGTTTCCATTTTAAGATAATATTATGCACATAATGAATGTGAAATCGATTTATATAAGCTAAATTTTCTATATATCAAAACAATAACTGAGTAAAACATAATGATATTAACCCAAAGTGAATAGACTTTTTAAAAAGCGACATGTGTTAAAAAGGCAAATCTGACAGCACCACCGGAAAAGTATATCCGGTTGTCCTCTTTCCCTTCCCCTATTCTTCCGAAACAGCTACGTGGGAAAAGGAATACCTTTTTTGTGAACAAGGGCCGTGTCAAGGTTCGGCCCGCAAAAATTCCTAGAGATGACATGATCCAACATAAATCCTCATATTTCTATTTACTTCAGGCAAATTTTACTTATTTAGTTAAAAACATAATAGAACCTAAAGGGCACACCGAATGCGGACATTTATCAACAAATAAAAATAAATCATAGCATTAAATTAAATATTAAAATTAACCAGATATCTTTTTACGAACCGAAAAATTGTACCGGTGCTTTTTTCAGGCAAAAACATAAATAGGCCGATTTCTAAAGAAATTCCCACAAAATAGAGCTGTGTCACTTGTCCGGCACAACTATACGTAGGCATTACTTAGTGAAGTAAAAATTATATAATAATAATACATTCACTAAAAGAAAACTATATTTATTGAAATTTTATTTTTCCGACTGAGTGAAAATAATGGCTGGACCGGGAGTCGAACCCCGAATCTTTGACTTACAAGGTCAAGGCTCTACCAATTGAGCTATCCAGGCCGACAAACCGGTCGGCATTACTCACTCAGACAATCTTTAGGCAGAAAACATCTGGTCTATCATTTAGATAGCTCAACAGAAATAAGCCGTAGGTAAAGGAAAACACCATTAAACAATGGGAAAGAAATACAATTTTAATTAAAATCTAAGGCCTAATCTTTTCTGCCTAAAGGTTGTCTGAGTGAGTAATGCCGACCGGTTTGTCGGCCTGCATAGGCCTTGACCTTGTAAGTTAAAGATCCGGGGTTCGACTCCCGGTCCAGGCATTATTTTCCCTCAGTCGGAAAAATGAAATTTCAATAAATATGATTTTCTTCCAATCAGTTGATTGTGTGATTTTAATAAAAAAAAATATTTGAGAAAAGTTTAATAAATAAATAAATAAATAAAACGATAAATTGTATGAAATATTTTTGAAAATTAAGAGACTTATATCTTCATATTTTCTTTTGGTTTCAGGCAATAAATCGCAGACACTTAAAACTCAATATAAAATGATTATGTAAAATCAATTTATTAAATAAAGCTCTTTTTTTTTTTTCTTGAGGGGGGGGAAGGGGGAGATTTAGTTGATACTTTTAACACTGCAAACTTTTCACGCGAACATATTTTAACGTATCACATATTTATGGCGAGAAAACTTTTTGGACTCGATAAAATCTTTCAAAAACTAAATCAATACAATGTATTTTTAATACTGAGATTTGCATTCACTTACTTGCTATTTACAGAGTTACCAACTGCCCCCCCGATTTTGGCAAGAGACCTCACACCAGTATTTACATATAATAAAGTTTTGTATCAATTTTTTGAGATTAAATTTATCGGAAGTTACAACTAAAAAATAATGGTATTAATTCTTTAATTCTTTCAAAAAAAAAAAAAAAAAAAAAGAAAGAAAGAAAGATTCACAAATAATTCCAGGCTGTTATTAAATTCAAAAGTTTATTCCAAATTATTCAAATCAATTTCAACACACCACGTCGTGAAATTTAGGTACTTCTGAAGCGGCAGTCTCATGTGATCTTTTAAAATTCTTACATTTGAATTTTCGGCAATTATTTATGTTCAAGTTACACACTAATAACAGACCTACACACAGAACAACCACTAAAATTGTAACTTCCGTATTCAGGTAACCTCAAAACGCATAATCAAGACAAAAAAAAAAGCGTTGGAAATTGGACATAAAACAATATTTTGTCTACCGTTAAGTATATATAATATATATAGTATAAAAAAAAAAAAAAAAATCAATTTCTAAGCAGTTTTCTTGGTAAATTACAATAAAGCACTTCCGTCAATTGCATCTCGCTGACAGCAGTGGCCCAGTTATCCTGCGGAAATTTTGTTTCTATAATTACTCATTATATCTAATGTTCTTAACTCTTTTTTTTTTTTTTTTTTTTTTTTTTTTAATTCCGTTTTTGCATTCAGAAAATTCATAATCGTAAAAAAAAAATACTCATTTTTCAAAAATTGATTTTTTAAAATTTTTGTATTTCATTTTATGGGGAAAAAAAAAATACTCATTTTTTAAAAATTGATTTTTTTTTTTTTTTTATTATTTCATTTTACGGGGAAAGAAAAAAAAAAAAAAAAGAACAAAATGCACTTAAGGAAAATTCGCATTTTTGAACTCAAAATTAAAAAAAAAAAAAGAAAGAAAGAAAGAAAGATTTTGATGAAATTCTGGCAAAAGCAGAATTTAGTTTAGTACGGAGGACTCTTTCCCCCCCCCCCCCCCCCAAATTATAACATCGCTTTCAAATTATTCAATTATATTAGCGATAAATTTTAGATTTCGATAAATGTCCAACTATCGTAAAACTGGTATCGTAAAAATCCGTAGATTGAGACTAATAGTCCTCCGTCCTTAAAAAGAAAAAAAAAAAATATTTTTTCGGAAATGAGTATTCATTTAACGGTTATGAATTTTCTGAATGTGAAAACGGAACTTAAAAAAATGCATTAGGTAATGAATAACTGTGGAAACAAATTTTCCCATAAAATAACTTTGGCCATGATTGTAGGCGGGATTAGGTATTGTCCCCTCTTAATTTTGAATAACCCCGTATATTGGCTATAAATTATACACAACATACAGTCAGACTTTTCCGCAATCAGCATTTCAAGATGATAATGCATCTTGCTACAGGGTATCTGTGGTACGTTTATTTGATTCAAGGTATTAAAACTACCTATCCATTCCCCCATGAACACTTGTAATTCTGTCAGTCAGTAATCATAACTTTTTTCACTTTAAGTTAAATTTCACAAAGACTATAGAGAAGAAGAAATTAGAATAAGTAGAATTTCTTCTTTGCCAGACCTGGAAATAGTCCTAAAATGTCTACGCTCGAAAATGTTTAGTCTTGAAAAAGGGGGAGGCATTCGAAATTTTCAGCCTGCAACTTCTCAAGAACTAGAAAAAAATATTTATGATATTTGGCACAATAAAATTTCTGAGATTTATATTGAAAAACTGTAGTTGTTATTTCATATATTAAAATATAACGTGTTTATTTCATATAATAAATCGGAATATAATGCAAAGTATATGTTTATTATATTACGTATAAAAAAAAAAAAAAAGTTTTATGTAGATTTTTATTAAATACTTTATAGAGTGTAATAAAGCGAATTACTAAAGCGAAATTGTACATAGGTATCATTTCATCCCTTTGGTATTATACAAACATGTCAGTTTCATTTGTTTCAATGATTAGTTCTGAAGTTATGACAGATAAAAAAGATATAAGTCAATTTTTGAGTGTAGCTTTTTTTTTTTTTTTTTTATCCCATACTGTATTTGATTTCTCTTGAATGTCCTATGGTGCTATAGTTCTATGGTGAAATCATTCGTTTTAAAGGTATTGACTTTTGAAAGATATCCATATTGAAAATTTACATCCCCCGGGGAGGTACGATGCTCTTAAAATGCACGCATAAAATTAATAATTCATATTAATTTTACTATCATTCATTAAAATAAGTCTCATTATGTACATTTATACGAAATTGTAAAATATGCTGCTATATTAAAATTTATGAAAAAAAAAAAGGGTATGTTAGCGCCACCTGTTGAGCGATTAATCCCCAATTGTAATCAGCACCAGTTTAGGTCAGAATGCAACTAAATACTAAGTTTGGTTAAATTTCGTTATTTGGTTCGTGAGATACAGCGTCCTCAAAATTTGTGATACACACACCATTTTCTAAAAGCATTCAAATTTTCACGAATCCAATACTTTCTTCTTATATAGTACATATATACCGGGTGATTCAAAATAGATGTTACAGCGATTATCTCGTAAACTAAGAAAGATAGAAACAAACTTCCAATTACAAAATTGATGCAAATTAAGAGTAGATTTCAGATATGGCATTTTTTTGTGCAAGGGGCTGTATACATATTAAATACGAAATTTAATTTTTATACGGCCCCTCCTATCATATGACTTATATTTAGAAAAATATTCTCCTCGCTCTAACAATCAAAATAAAAAAAAAATCATCTCTCTAAGTCAAAATCTCGCTGAGTTATTGCAATTTGAAAATTCTAGCATTTTTCGCCAAGTCTTAAGGGGTTGTATCAAAAGTGAATTACTATTGCTTTTGTAATAAGGCACACGTTGATCAGCGTTTGGGGGGGGGGGGGGGGGGGAGAAAGAAAAAGAAATCATTCAGGGAAAGACGGCTATTTTAACCTTTTATGTCTTCTTTTCCCTGGTGAATACACAAGAGAATACTCATTTATAATTTAACAAATAAAATTTATGAATAATTTATGTACTGAAAGGGAATTTTCAAATTCATTTTTCTTTCTTTATACATTCTCTTACTCATATACACGGTGTAGAGAAAGAACTGTTTTCAGTCAAATTACCGAATTAGTCTTTTGTTATATTTGCACGTTTTCAGATCCTATGAATTCAAAAATCATGTTTTTAGTGGTTGGTCTCCCTCTCTCTCTCTCTCTCTCTGTGTGTGTGTATGTGTCTGTGTGTTATTAGAATATCTCAAGAACAAATAGTAGCAGAAAATCCAATTCGACATTCTAAATCCGTATCATATTGCGGTGCTACACTTAAGTATTCGTTATGATCAGATAATTGTTTGTTTACAGGGTCATCCAAAAGAATTCAAATACATTACGTCTGTGAGCGAAATTTCTCATATGTACAGTGTGACATGTACAGACTGCCTTAAACAAAATGAAAAGAACAAAATTTTTATACCCATAAAAGCATGTTTTATGTAGATTGTGGTATAGCAACCATTCATCATTCATTTACAGGGTTACCCAGAGTATTTCGATATATTGGAGCTATACTTGGGAATTGCTGGAAGTGTATTTCATTTTGTGCTACTTGTTTTACATATAACACTAAATTTACGTACACAAAGTCATGTGTATATAGTTTATAGACAATATACAGGACTACCCAAAATTAAGGTAATTTTTTTTTTTTTTATTATTATTAAATGTAATTGGTGTAAGTGTTTGCTGCATTTTTTTTCGAAGAACACTGCTGACACAGAACGCAAAATTAATTTCTCATACCCATACTGTAAACAAAGTAGCTTTTGGAGAGCGATTTTTTTTCTGTATATTATGACATTTGGAGGCCTCCTGAATACGGAAGGTAAATTTTTATTCGTTGAACTGTATATGTATGAATTAACAGCATAATTTAACAACAAATAATCTGGTGTGCCACTCACACGACTTTCTATTACCCTGAAATTTAATACCATAAATACAGGTTGGAAATTAAGAGGTAACATAAAGAGTACTGTTATGTAAACCTACGTTAAAATAATTGAAATTAGGCTTCGGAAGAGTTTTAATGATAATTAGTTCTGTGTGAGGGGGATCTCCGGAAATTATTCGTTTCCTGAAATTATTCGACGCAGGCAATAATCAAACATTAAAAAATATGGCTTTGGTAATAAGGAAGCCTTAAAACGTGTAAATACACAAAACACAAGCGATGTATATTTAACTTTAGAACATACATTATTTATCATGTCTATGAGGATTTCATTTCCATTCCTGAGCAGCTTTCCTGGAGCACTTTCACTAACAAAAAAAAAGATTATTATAGCTTAAATATTTGCAACCCTGTATATCTTTTGAAGAATATGTACAAACCACAAAGTGCACCTAAATATAAACCTATAGTAATAATATACGGCACAACCTAAAATGAACTTCCATCAATTTTCAGCTATTGTCGCATTATAATCTAGTTATTTTGTGTAGCCCTGTAAATGAACAGTGAATGATTTCCCTGCCATATTCTACATGAGGCATGTTTTTATGCATATAAAAATATATATTCATTTCATTTGGTTTAGTGCAGTCTATAGGTGTTAAACTCTACTTACCTGCAATTTTCCCCATAGACGTAATGTATTTGAATATTCTTGAGTGTCTCTGTACACGAACTATTTGCTTCATCTCAATGAAAAGCTTAGTGTAGCATCCCTATATGATACATATTTAAAATACCAAGTTTGGAATGTCTGCTGCTATTTGTTCTTGAGATAAACGGATAACAGACAGACACACACACAGACCAACCGCTAAAAACACGATTTTCATATTCAGGACACCTCAAAACGTCTAAATATAACAAAAACTTACTTTCGAAAATTTGGCCCAAAAACAATACTTTCTCTACCTTATGGGTATGAGAAGGTTGTTGCAAATTGAATTGTCTTTGCATCCTCTCAGGTGGCGCGACTAGTCGTCATTTTTCGACGCGCCGATGTACGATTACTGTCTAGTTAAGAATGTGATCTAAAAGGATTCGGTCATGCTTGACCGTTTAAAATATATAGCGCTTAAGAAATGTTTTTTTTATGTTTTTATTGTGAATCCGTTATATGTTGTTTTGTGAAGTGAATAAATAAAATGCAAAGACCAAAATTTCATCATTTATGGTTTATGAAAATTATTATTACGGAACATTGAAAGATTTATGAACACAATTTTGGTGACCCTAGGATGTGACTGTTTGCATTTATTTGGACGACATGCATTTTTTGGATAATTATGGAGTGAAATGAATCCGCTGAGCATGCATCGGATATGGGAGGTAGGCTTTTTCCCTTATTATTTCATTATTTTGGTTTGAGTTTGGGGGTTAAAAGTTATGGTTTCGTTTAACAGAAAAGTGTAGTTTTTGTTCTAAAATGGTTGCAGTCTGTGAGGACATCGAATTCATTTGGTTTATATATAATATTATTTATAATTTATAAATTTTGCTGTTATATGAAATAAATGCTTTCAAATTTGAATAATTAAAAAATAGTTTGGGTTTTAAATATAAATGGTTTCATTCAACATTTAAATAATTGAAAATTACTTTCGTTTCATAAAATGTTGTTTAAATGGTGTTTCTTTTTGTTTCTTTGAAAAAGAAATTGTTTTTTTTAATGGAATATTATTTAATTTTTTGTTTCTTGCAATGCTATTAAAATAGAGTTACTTCTGATTTAATACAAAATTATTTATTTAGTTTTGGTTTCATTAAAGGCTATTTTAAATTGATTTACTTCTGTTTTAACGATATTTATTTTTTTGTTCTTAAATGATATTTAAAGATGATGTTTACATTTTTTTGATATATAGATAATACATGTTTATTTTTATCTAATAAATATATGGATAGGAGTTATTATTAAGCAATTAGAAGGTTTCATAATTTTTATTTTTGTTCTCTTGTTACGATATTGGGTTTAAAATGGATCTAGAAAGATTGAAGGAAAAAAGAAGAGGTTTAAGAACCTCATTTACGAAATATTTGGGGAAAATAGAAACAATCCTGAACTCCGAAATTACGGAGGAGTACACGAAATTAATGAAAATTGAGGAGCTTCTTAGATTAAAGGCTCAACTCCTGGACAAACAGGCAGAACTCGTAAACATCGATTATGAAATACAAACAAAAATTAAAGTTAAGGATATAGCTGAAGATGTGGCAGGCTGTGAGGAATACAGGGAAAAAGGGATCGATGTAAAAACAAAATTAGAAAGGCTAGTGGATAATTTAAATGACAGGCCGTTGCCTGGTGTTATTCAGATCGCTAGATCAAGTGATCAAACAGGGATTGGTTCAGAGAACCTAACAGTTAGAACTGAAACCAGAAGTACAGTTAAACTTCCGAAATTACAAGTTGTAAATTTTCTTGGTGACTGTAGTTCATGGTTGGACTTCTGGAACTCTTTCGAGGTAGCGATACATAATAATAATTCTTTAAGCAAAATTGAGAAATTTTCGTATTTGAAATCTTTCTTAGGAGGTGTCGCCTTGAGCGCTGTATCTGGGTTTTCATTGACAGAATCTAATTACGATGCATCAATACAATTACTTAAGGAACGTTTTGGACGAAGTGACGTAATTATATCGTCCCACGTGCATAAGTTACTATTAATAGAGCCGGTGAAATCATGCGCGAATGTTACTGAATTAAGGAGAATGTACGACGCGATTGAGGTACAAATTCGTTCGTTACAATCATTAAATGTAGCAACAGGCACTTACAGTAATCTGTTATGCCCTGTAATATTACAAAAACTACCGGAAGAATTAAATTTAAGTTATAATAGACAGCGTAATTCAGATGAATTGTTTGATATTTCTAAATTAGTTGATTTTATACGTAAAGAATTAGAAATACGAGAAGCATCGATAATTTTAGCGAATCCCAGAAATAATAGCGCAAATGAAAATAATTTTCGGAATAAAATGACAGGCCACAATAAACCTTACTTAAATTCTAAAAGGAGCGAATATCATCCCCCTAAATCATCAGCTTCCGTTTTAGCGACTCAGGCGGAAAGAAATTTATCTGGTTATCATAATAGGTATTCTTATGATAATAATAGGCCTAAATTTAATAACAAAAGAAATACGAGTTCGTTTTCTCAAAATACTGGAGTTCAGGGCTGTTTGTTTTGTTCCTCGGCACATATGAATCATGATTGTTCCTTAAATGTTTATGATAAGAAAAAGGCTTTAATGGCCAAGGGATTATGTTTTATATGTTTTTCAAACCATTTGAGTAAATTTTGTTCTCGTAAGGATCATAAGTGCAAGTATTGCGCGTCTCCCTGGCATAACTCATTAATATGTAATACAGAAAGAAATGAATCCCGCTCAGTTGAGGATAAAAAACAAATACAGTCAGAAAGTTCTTTAAATTTAGTTTGTAATAAGAATAAAGAGCTTGAGGACACGCCGAATGATTCGGTGTTGTTGCAGACTGTAACGGCAAGTGTATTTAATGTTCAGGCCAAATGCCATTTATTGAGGTGTCTTATTGACAATGGAAGTTCTAGGACATTTGTATTGCGCGAAGTGTGCAATTTATTGGGATTAAAAACAATCGGAAGGGAAACCCTTTTAATTTATACTTTTGGCAATGAAAATACTGAAAGGAAAACTTATGATATTGTAGAAATAGTATTACATAATGTAAGAGAAACTAATAAGAAAATTAAATTAAGGGCTGTGGTAATTGATTCAATTACATTTGGGGAAATTAAAATTCCTTCACAATGGGTGCGTAATGTCGCACTAGAAAAAGGCATTGAATTGGCAGATAAGGGTAATTTAAGTAAAATTCATGTACTTATTGGATCGGATTACATTGGGGAAATTCTTGGAGAAAGGAACGTGAGAATTTCTAAACGATTAACGGCAACAGATACCTTATTTGGATTTGTGATACAAGGAAAGGAAAGGGACCCTAAAGCACTTAAGAATTGTCAGAAAGTGCGCGTTAATCATTTACATGTTGTTAAGGAGGAATTGGACCATCAAAGGGTTAAAAATTTATGGGAATTAGAGGCAATTGGAATTAATCCGGACAAAGAACATTCTAAATCAGATGATGAAATTTTAGAGTTATTTAGGCAAACCACTACTTATAGGAATAAAAGATATGAAACGCGATTGTTGTGGAAAAATAATGTTAAGGAATTGGACAGTAATTATGAGATAGCAAGACGACGCTTGTCTCATTTGAACACTGTTTTTGGTAGGAATCCGGACTTATATTTTAAATATAAGGAAATTATTGAGGAACATTTAAAGTTGGGCATCATAGAGGAAGTAGCGTCGGATTTAAATGAAAATACGGGTACAGGCTATTACATGCCGCATCATGCAGTAGTACGCGAACAAAAGAAAAGTTCTAAGGTTAGGATAGTTTTTGACGGTTCATGTAAGGGCAGGGATGAATTATCTCTTAACGATTGTTTAGAGAGCGGTCCTAATTTAAATCCAGATTTACTCAGGATAATTTTGAGGTTTAGGTTACACCCTGTAGCGTTTTGCGCAGACATTCAACGAGCTTTTCTAGAAGTAGGAATCGCGGATGAGGATAGGAATTTTTTGAAATTTTTATGGAATGATGGGGAGGGGCCCGATCTCCATTCCGATGCTGCTAAACGAATTAGGACATTACAATTCTGCAGAGTTCCCTTTGGGGTGAAATGTTCCCCATTTCTATTATCGGCAACAATCAGGCTTCATTTGAAAAAATTTGAGAATGACTACCCGGAAGCAACAGAAATATTAAGATCTCTATACGTCGATGATCTCATCTCTGGCACTGATGATGTGAACAAGGCATTACAATTGTCTAAAGAAATGATGTACATTTCAAGTGAAGCTAGCATGAATCTCAAGGCTTGGATTTCCAACTCTTCTAAACTTAATCAGTTGTGGAAGACAGACAATTTCGAATGTCGAGAAGATCCGGAGGAATCCAATGTTGAACTAAAAATATTAGGAATTATTTGGGACAATACGAATGACGAATTACTGATTGACACTTCACAATTTAACAAATTACCGGAGGACAGAATTATAACAAAGCGATATATTTTGGCTGTTTGCGGAATGTTATTTGATCCATTGGGGATCATGAATCCATTTTTGATTCGCATAAAAATTATATTACAATCAGTATGGGAAAATGGTAAACAGTGGGACGAACCTGTTCCACATGAAACTGAAATGTTGTTTTTAGAATGGCTAAATGAAGCTAAAAATTTGAAGTTCACTGGAATTCCTAGGCTGTATTTTAATGAATTCTGCTGGAACTCAGTAGAGGTACACATATTTTCCGATGCTAGCCCAAAATGCTATGGTTCAGTAGCTTATTTTCGATTTACGAATTCTGAAGAATGCAAAACAAGTTTTATAATTTCTAAGTCTCGACTAGCCCCTTTGAAGAAGATTACATTACCGAGACTTGAATTACTTGGCACTTTAGTCTCAGCAAGATTAGGATCATATCTTAAATCTGTTTTTCCTATGCTCGACCCCAGCAATATTTTTTATTGGACTGACTCTCAGATTTGCCTTCATTGGATAAAAGGTTCAGTTAACGATTATAAGCAATTTGTGAAAAACCGAGTGATTGAAATCAAGGAAAAAACTGATCCTGAAAAATGGCACTTTTGCAAAGGCAAGGTCAATCCGGCGGATAAATTAACGAGAGGTGTGAAAGCAAATTCCTTAATGAATGATAAGGTATGGAGTCAAGGACCAGCTTGGTTGTCAGAATTAAGTATACCATATGACTCTCTAATGGAATTTTCCTGTGACATGGACAGCGTGGTTGAAGAAAGACATGGAGTTACAACACTTCAGGTTAACGTAGAAGTTCCAATGCCATTATTAAATCTGGAGAATTACAGTACTTTGAATAGAGTTTTGAGAACAACCGCCTATGTTTTTAGATTTCTAAATAATATCAAATCTAGGTCTGAAAAACGTTCAGGAGCGCTGACAGCAAATGAAATATCTGCAGCAGAAAATTATTGGCTTCTATTTGTGCAGCAAAGTGAATTTAACAAAGAATATACTACATTAAAGGCAAAAAATTCAGTTTCTCCTGATTCTAAGTTATATAATTTGAATCCCATTTTGACAACAGAAGGTCTAATAGTATTAAAGGGAAGAATTCAAGGCTCTAATTTTTCTGATGAATCTAAGCATCCAATTATTTTGCCGAACAAGGCTCGATTTACTAATCTTTTGATCATGAAGGAACACGAAAATTTAGGTCATTCTGGTATATCTGACACACTCACTCAAATAAGAGAACGCTTTTGGATCATTAAGGGCAGGCAAGCTGTGAAATCCTGCTTGAACAAATGTTTTCTATGCAGAAGGTTTAAGGCCAAACAAGGACAGCAAATAACAGCTCCGCTACCCATAGCAAGAACTAGTGAGGCTCAACCCTTTGAAGTCGTTGGAATCGATTTTGCTGGACCCTTATTCACAAAAGACAAGAACAAATCTTACATTGCATTATTCACTTGTGCAGTCACTCGAGCAGTGCACTTGGAAATAGTCTCTAGTCTCAGTTCTGAACATTTTTTACTTGCATTCAGACGTTTCATCTCCAGAAGAGGTATGTGCAAGGTTGTGAATTCCGATAACGCTTTGACTTTTAAAGGTAGTGAAAAGGAACTAAAGAAACTTTATATGAACATTAAGAACTTTGAAATTCAGAACTATTTTGGTAATAAGGGTATCAAATGGAATTATATAGTAGAAAGAGCCTCATGGTGGGGGGGTTATTGGGAGCGAATGGTTCGTATGACAAAGGTCATTTTGAGGAAAATTCTTGGTAGGGCATTAGTTACATTTGAAGAACTGCAAACTATACTTGCAGAAATTGAATCTATTATTAACTCTCGACCTTTAACTTATGTATACAATGACCCTGTAGAGCCATTCCCTCTCACCCCAGCCCACTTCTTAATAGGAAAAAGGTCAACTGCATTGCCACCACAAAGTGGCCGTTTAGTGATAGCAAGCCAATCTAACTCTCAAAAATTTTTAATTAAACGATACTTGTATCGTGAGAGACTTCTTAACGAATTCTGGAAGCGCTGGAAATTTGAATATATTTTGCAGTTGAGAAATGCTAATGTTGTAAAACCTGTTAATCCAATTTCTAATTTTAATATAGGTGATATAGTCCTAATAGGTGATGACAAGGCCCCAAGACAAATTTGGAAGTTAGGAAAAGTAATTGAGACACATGTAGGACGTGACAATAAGGTAAGATCTGTAACCTTAAAAACTTCATCAGGAATGTTAAAAAGGCCCATTCAACTTCTTTGTAACTTGGAAGTCCAAGGGGACTTACCTTAATTAAACCAACTGTTCACCTGTAAGGTAATATTAATATTGTTTTAATTTTTCAATTGTATCCAGGTAACATTGATTTTTGTATTTGATATAATTTCTATTTTTCAGTATTATGTGGTTGTGAAATTTATTATTATGTACTATTTTTTATTGGTTGTAATTTTTTGAATTGTATTTGATTTGGATTTGTTCAAATTTTTGTATTGAACTTAACTTACCTTTCGGGGCGGGAGGATGTTGCAAATTGAATTGTCTTTGCATCCTCTCAGGTGGCGCGACTAGTCGTCATTTTTCGACGCGCCGATGTACGATTACTGTCTAGTTAAGAATGTGATCTAAAAGGATTCGGTCATGCTTGACCGTTTAAAATATATAGCGCTTAAGAAATGTTTTTTTTATGTTTTTATTGTGAATCCGTTATATGTTGTTTTGTGAAGTGAATAAATAAAATGCAAAGACCAAAATTTCATCATTTATGGTTTATGAAAATTATTATTACGGAACATTGAAAGATTTATGAACAAAGGTAATAAGTACAGGAAATGCGAATTTGGTACTTTTGATTCCATATCTAGTTGCCACTTGAAAAGTTGATGAAGGTTTGCAAGTTTCAAGGAAATTGATAACAGACTTGATTTTTGTTTTGATAAGTATAGGCACTATAATTAAACGGGGGTTGAGAAGGGCGGTAACCCCTGGCATAGAATTATACATCTATATCATATCATATTCTATACAAATCATTATTTTAGAATATTAATAATAAATATGAATTTCCTTATGATTTTTACAGTATAAAGTTATTTAAATGTAATTGATAAGAATATCTGTCCCAAAACGCAATACATTGGCATCTTTTGTGCGTTCCTGTACATAAACCATTTGTAAAGAATTAATTAATGCCATTTTAAATAGGGAATATCATATAGTAAACCTGAATAACATATATCATTTCTGAAAATTTCTGAAAATATTTACAGACGCTGGGGGCGGGCAGACGGACAGATGGACAGTCAGATAAAAAAAAAAAAAAAAAAAAAAAAAATGCAAATTGAAATCTTATTCACAGTTAAAAATTGTTAGAAAATGTTTAATGTAAACGAAAATACAATTCCAGCAAATGTCCAATAATAACCCTTAACGCAACTGAATATTTTTACGTGCCCCGTAAATCTAATGTTAGTCGTACTGTACAGTGTAGAAAGCATTCTTTTGTGCATATGAATAACATATTTCAATTTCATTAAGATTTATGCAAAGTAATTAAATTTTGGTTTATAGAAATATCTTCACATAGAACGCAATGCCTTGGAATACTTTCGGGTGTTCCTGTATACAAACCAGTGATGGTGTTTACTCCATTTTCTATAGAAAATATCCGATAGAAAACTATAATAACGTATTTCAATTTTATTAATATATGCATAAATTAAAGGTATTAAAATATGGTTTATAAAAATACCTCTCATAGAACACAATGCTTTGGAATACTTTCGGGTGTCCCTGTGCACAAGCTAGCAGATGTATTGACTCCATTTTCAATTAGGAACATCCGATAGTGACCTCAAATAACATATATCAGTTTCAGGAAATTCTATTTATATTCACGGGAGTTAGAGTGCAGACACACAGAAAGACGGATGGACAGACACACAAATCGAAGTCATTAACACTTTTCAATCTTGCTGGAATTGTTAAAGAGCCGAAGTCATTAAATTTATCAACCATGATGGAAAGTGGTAAAAATAAAGCGCGAAAATTTCACACGGTTTTGCTAGTCTTTTAGTTTTTTCCCTCGCTTAACGTGTTTTAATTTGCAGGTGACCCCCTCAGAAATTTAACTATTAAATTTTTTAACAATACGAAATAATGTAAATTTGCATTAAATTCTTAAAATTGTTGATTTCACACGTTTAAACGATTTTAGTTGCTATTTTAAAATAAAGGATCTTTTTTTAATTTTTCTCAACTCATAGATAACCCCCTGAAGTTAGCCCGTTGGCGTCGAAAAATAGATGCCAAAATTGAAAAAAAAGTGGTGTAAGTCATCATTTTCGAATTGCAATAACTCAGCGAGATTTTGACTTAGAGAGATGATTTTTTTTTTTATTTTGCTTGTTAGAGCGAGGAGAATATTTTTCTAAATATAAGTCACATGATAGGAGGGACCGTATAAAAATTAAATTTCGTATTTAATATGTATACAGCCCCTTTGACAAAAAAATGCCATATCTGAAATCTACTCTTAATTTGCTCTAATTTTGTAATTGGAAGTATGTTTCTATCTTTCTTAGTTTACGATATAATTGCTGTAACATCTATTTTGAATCACCCGGTATATATAGAAGAAAGTAAAAATTTTCTGAGAATTCATTTGTTAGAACATTGTTGTGGAAAATTTTTTTGAGAAACTTCAAATAAATTACACGCTTGCATTATTTTATTTTTATATACTTACATAATATTATTATTTTTATTATTATTATTTTCAAATAAGTTATCAGTCATAACGTAAAACATTATTTAAAATACGTAACTGGATCGCGAATCCATCCTTAGCACGCAAAAAAAAAAATGGTTTTAATGTAAATATTATCAAGTGCATTATCTTGTATATAGTTTGTTATAGATTTACATTTAGATTTTGATATCGTGTACTGAGATACTACCGTGCACTTTAAATATCGTGTACAGAGACTAACATACTACAACACATTCACAAGCTAACACCCTATAGTCAAACACCATACCGATTTTGTGATTTTCGAATTCCTCGCACTTCAGAACGTAAAAAAAAAAAAAAAAAAAACGAGGTCGAATTTTTTTACTATTTCTTAAGTACCTCATACCTATAGTATAATGGAGAATTATGATACGTTACTTACAAAAAAAGTTTGGAGTTCTGGCATTAAATCAGAACAATCATAAATGACTCTCGAAGAAAAATGTCACCGCATAAATCTATAATGAAACTCGGGTAATCAGAAACTGACACTACTAAAATATTTAAAAATACTTATCAACGATCTGTCACGTGCCCAAAAGTAAATCTCTTACGTTAAAACTGAAGATGTTTAAGACAATTATAGAATTGGGTCATTTCTAAAACAATATCGATACTATACGCTTTGTGTGAAAAATTATATGCTGCATTTATCTTACATTAAATCGATAATATATATGGTATATATTTTTTTTTTTTTTTTTACTCTTACAAGGAAACATTCAAAATCAAAAGGTGTCATCTTCACAAAGTATTGAAAAAAATATATGTCATTCTACTCTTTATAAAACACCAAAAAATGAAAAAATTATCGGCTGAAATTAATTAGAGCGACCACAAAAAATTATCAAAATTAAGCATATTTGGCGATTTAGCGCTGTTAGGCGATACGTTTGCTAAGACTGAGATTGCCATGTACGAACAGAACCGTGTTTTGCTTTTCCGCCAAGCACTCAAAATCAATCGCCTAACAATGCGAAATCGCCAAATATGCTTAATTTTGATAATTTTTTGTGGTCGCTGTAATTTCAGCCGATATTTTTTTCATTTTCTGGTGTTTTATAAAGAGTAGAACGCCCAATCCACGAAAAAGTGGACATGAGGATAAAAATTTAAATTTCCTTAAATATGGTTGAATTTTTGCGTATTAACTGTTAAGAGTTCATTATTTTATTTTTTATTGAAAAAAAAAATTTTTTTGTCAAATTGACATATTATTTTAATTAATAAAGTGACACTATGTATGTGTGAAATAAACTACTCCAAAAATGTTTATGTTTGATGGTCTGATACAGCTGAAGTAATAATTCTGCGAATCTCCAAGCTTAGATATATAATTTGACATCCATTACAGAGAGATTTTGCCTGCAAAGAAGTGTTCAGTAATCTTCATTACAAAAAGTAAGCATATTTAATTACTCTTAATTATTATGTCACACCCGCAACAAAAAGTGATATTTATATCTCTACAGAAAAATTCTTTTAACTATAAGATATGAAACTTTGTATTCAAAAATAGTTCATTTAGGGTACTTTGAATTACACAAACAA
The DNA here is from genome assembly GCA_963930645.1 of Salticus scenicus. Lineage (NCBI taxonomy): Eukaryota > Metazoa > Arthropoda > Arachnida > Araneae > Salticidae > Salticus > Salticus scenicus. Next base: position 116,574,486 of record OZ005661.1, read on the forward strand.
AAAAAGTTAATTAATATTTTAATTATAATTATTAAGCGTTGCGGGTGTGACATGTTCTTGTTGCGGGTGTGACATTTAATTGAAGTCACACCCGCAACATATTTTGAAATCGAATGTGGAAGAGGAAAATTGCATGTTAAGCTTGTGTTCCAATTGCCCAAATGTTTATGATGTCATAAAATCAAAAATTCCAGAGGAGGATCATAACTTTTTCATACATTGGAAACAGTGGAAAGATGTTGAAGGATGACCAAAATTAATCATTGAATCAGGTTCATATTTAGATGTTGCAACCGAAATATCTCATCAGTTTAAAGCATATAAAAAGCATTGTTATATTAAAGATGTCTAAGATCGTCATTTTCAATTTGTTAAAAATAATTTAGCAGAAGGGGAAGTGGCTTTGCAAGTAGATTTTGCCGAAAATTATGCCACGATAATACAAGATGAAATCCAAGCTGCTCATTGGGCACATGTGCAGATTACATTATTTACTGCTGTTGTAACATATTGTGATAAGAACCATCAATCTATATATATAAAAGAAGACTTCCTGAGTGAGGGGGTGATCTATCAACGCCCAGACCAAACCCCTGGACCTAGAAGCATGAAATTTTGTGACAATGTTCTTTCCATGACGTAGGCATCCACTAAGAAGCGATTTTACAAAATTCGCCCCCCAAGGGGGGGAGGGGGGGAAAAACGTGATTTCAAAAAATCCTTCATATCTCAAACAAAAAAAACAGATATCCGTAAAATTTTTGCTTTAAAATATAGCTAACACAAATGTCTAAAAACCAATTTCTGGAATTTTCAAAATTCGGTCCCCAAGGGGGGCGGGGGGGCAAAACGTGATTTCACATGCGTAAAAACGTGATTTCGCATAATCCTATATATCTCAAACAAAAAAATAGATATGCGTGAAATTTTTGCTCTAAAATATAGCTAATGCAAATATCTAAAAACCAATTTCTGGAATTTTAGAAATTCAGCCCCGAGGTGGGGCAGCAGGGGGGGGGGAGAGGGGGGGGGGCAAAAAATAAAAAGAGAGTTAGATCGTTCAAAATTGGTATATAGAGGTTTTCGATACCTGCAAATCGATTTCGGATATTTTCGAATTTATAAAATTATTAGGAGGTGCGGGAAGGGGGGGGGCGGCAAGGGGGGGCTATGGGGCAAAAACAAATAGAAATACAGTTAGGCCGTTCAAAATTGGTACAGTTAGGTTTTAGATGCCAGCAAGTCGAATGGGGATATTTTCGAAAGTGTAAAGTTATTAGGAGGGCCGGGAAAGGGGGAGGGGAGAGGGGGGGGAGGGGGGCAAAAAAATAAAAATAGAGTTAGATCGTTCAAAACTGGTATATAGATGTTTTCGATACTTACAAATCGATTGCGGATACTTTCGAATTTTTAAAATTATTAGGTGGGGCGGGAAGGGGGGGCGGTAAGGGGGGGGGCTATGGTAAAAAACAAATAGAAATACAGTTAGGCCGTTCAAAATTGGTACAGTTAGGTTTTAGATGCCTGCAAGTCGAATGGGGATATTTTCGAAAGTGTAAAGTTATTAGGAGGGCCGGGAAAGGGGGAGGGGAGGGGGAGGAGGGGGGCAAAAAAATAAAAATAGAGTTAGATCGCTCAAAATTGGTATATAGATGTTTTCGATACTTACAAATCGATTGCGGATACTTTCGAATTTTTAAAATTATTAGGTGGGGCGGGAAGGGGGGGCGGGAAGGGGGGGCTATGGTAAAAAACAAATAGAAATACAGTTAGGCCGTTCAAAATCGGTACAGATAGGTTTTAGAGGCCTGCAAGTCGAATGGGGATTTTTTTGAAAGTATAAAGTTATTAGGAGGGCCGGGAAGGGGGGGGGGCAGAGGGGCAAAAAAAAAAAAGAAAATAGAGTTAGATCATTCAAAATTGGTACATAGAGGTTTCCAATACCTACAATTCGATTGCGGATATTTTCGAATTTTTAAAATTATTGGGAGGGCGGGAAGGGGGGGGGAGTAGAGCGGTAAAAAAATAAAAATAGAGATATATCGTTCAAAACTGGTGCATAGATGTTTTTGATACTTACAAATCGATTGCGGATATTTCAAATTTGTAAAATTATTAGGATAGACAGGAGGGGGGGGGGCGAAGTGGGAAAATAATAGAAATAAGAGTTAGAGCATTTTGGGAATTTTTTCCGAAGGCAGTGAGAACCCGGTGCGACATTTTTCCTACTCAGATTTTGTTTCTCTTTTTTTTTCATGTGATAAAAATTAATGCAATTTTGAGAATTCATTATAGTGATTCATTTAAAAATAGGGACCAGCGAAGCGGGCGTTGCCTGCTAGTCGTATATAATTGTATCAGACAATTTAAATCATGGGAAATATGCAGTATGGAAATATTTGGATATTTTAATTAAAGACATAAAAAGAGTCTATAAATTAGAAACTCTGCATATTTGCAGCCCAATTTAAAAATAGGTATAATATGTTGTCTATGTCATATAGTCAAAGAAAGTATGGTATAAAAATCACATGGTCCTATTTTGCAACATCACATGGAAAAGGAGCAGCTGTGGATGGGGTCGGTGCAGTGGCAAAAAAAAAAAAAAAATGGTGTCACTAGCTGTACTGCAACGCTCCACAATAATAAATTCTGCATCAGATTTTGCAATATGTGCAGAAAAAGTTTAAAAAAAATCAAAGTACTGTATACTGCTGAAAGTGACATATCGGATGATGATAAGAAAAAGCTTGATACACGCTGGAATCAAGTACAACCAGTCCCAAATATACAATCAGTTCACCATGTTGTTCCAATTAATGTAGGAATAATTGAAATTGCTCTAACAAAAGAAAGTGTGCATAATAAAATTTGCTTATTGCCACATCCTGAAAAAGAAATAACACCTATGATAAATGCAGTCGGCGATTTTGTTGAAGTAGTTTTAGTTTCTTCTTAAAAAAAAAAACCAGTGAAAATTTTGTCGGACGAATCAAGCAAATCGATGGGGATGATATCCAGTTGGAATACCTAAAAAAAATTTCAGAAAATGTGTATGTTTGGCCAGATGAGCCAGATATATCTTGGGAAAAAACAAATGTAATTATAAAAAGGATGTCACAACCTGAAATCATTAATTCTAGGCTTGATATGAAATTTATTTCATAATTTTTCTGTTTCATATGTTATTAATATATTAATTTAATATTATAATGTATTATTTACTAATATGTTAATTAAAATTAATCTGTTTTGTAAGTAATTGTCTACGTTATTTTTTCCATTGACCATACATGTCACACCCGCAACGGTGTGTCACACCCGCAACACAAATTTTGAATATTTCCTGCACAAGCCAGAATTGAGTAAGTAGCTTAGTTTTTTCATAGATTAATTGTTTAAGTATTACTGTTTAACATAAAAAATAACCAGTTTACTCGGTTGTTATAATTCACAGAGTTTTGAGCTTTTGTATTGAAAGGTGAAAGTGCATGTCCTTTTTATGTCACACCCGCAACTGATAGAAATTATTTAAAAAAATAAATAAATAAAATATTGAGCAACTTGCAGATTTGTATTAATGTATGTATGAGTTGTCTGCATTGAAATCCATAAAAATTGAAATGAATGCTCTAAAATATTTTAGCCTATGGGAAATTTAATATGTGCAAATGTCACACCCGCAACTTTGGATTGGGCGAGAATCACATATATTTTTTTCAATACTTTTTGAAGGTGACACCTTTTGAATGTTTCCTTGTTAGATGAAAATATGGCCCCTTTTAACTGTTTCATAATAATTCATTAGGATGAATTAAGATCTCTATTCAATAACAACCAATACATTTTGGCTATATAACATACAGTGAAATAATATGGAATGGCCATAACACATACCAAATTTTGTGCACTTATACACTAGAGAAGCTAAAATATAGTCTTCATATTAATCAAGGAAATTGCAATATAGCAGCGCCACCTGTCGGTCGGTATTTTCCAACAGCTAATCAGCACCAATTTAATTTGAATCAAAGTGTAACTGAATACCAAGTTTGATTAAATTCCATCCATTGATTCGTGAGATGCAGTACCCACAAAATTTTGCTAACACACATAGCGACACTTAGACTAAATATGAAATAATATAAGGTTGCCGATTTGTTTGTAGCACTCGTGCCCACTTTGTTCGCCTGACGAAGAGTCGTGTCTTCTTTCGACCTGAAACAATTGTTGCGAGTTCTTGCATTTTATAGCGTTTATTGAAAGTTTTGTACTTATTACTTTCAAACGCCACTTCTGTGTTTTTTTTTTTTTTTTTTTAAATAATTATTTCCACATATTGTCGAATCGCGCTCAGGACATCTCAAAGTGTGTAAATCCACCAAAACACGAAATTTTTTCACGAATCCAATACTGTCCCTTAAATGTATATAGAAAAAAAAGTAATAAATAATAAATGTTGCCTTTTATCGATCAAGTAACGACAAAAAGAGAGATAAAGCAGATTTGAAAATATACTTTTTTTTTTTTTTTTTTTAATCGGATACAAGAGTTGTGCCATTTCCTATTTGTCTGTCAGATTATAGTATCTGATGAAAATATAAACCGAGGGTTTTAACCCTACAAGGCTCAAATTTTTTTTTTTAGTGTGTGACAAAAATATATAGGTTGTAATTAGTGATCAGAAGATAGGGAAAACTTATAAAAATAAAACCATATTTTACGGAAAAATCAACGTTTTAGCTCAACGTACCGTATGTGGAACATACATAAAAATATGATTTACTAATACGTTTACTATCATAATATTAAAAAAAAAAAAAAAAACTTACCTCTGCAAAATATACACTTCGTTATAACAACACAGTATTTTTTTTTTTTTTTTCGAGTCAAAACTGTTCAATAACTATTCTTTTTTTTTTTTTTTGAATTCAGACAAATGACTAACGTATCACTTTCATTCAAATTTCACACTGAGTGCACTATAACAAAAACACGAAAGACATCTTTAGGTAAAGATTCGTATTACTACATTGCTAAATGTCAGTAGCTTCTATCAAGATGTCAAGAGATGTCGCTACTTATAGTTTTATAGCTATAAGAACGATTAAAGTCGGTGTTCCACATATGGAACTGGGTGCCTTGTAGGGTTAACTTCGTGTTTGTCTCTAAAGTGAAAGAACAGCACAGGAAAATCTTCTTTCCTAATAACAGTTCAAATTGCCAAAAAAAAAAAAAAAAAAAAAAAAAAAAAAAAAATTTAGAAAATGGGTATCGTTAATCCTTTTTTCTCCAGAATTATGGTTTAACAAAGCATATGAAAAAGAAAATATTAAGATATATTTCAAATAGTCTATTATAGATGAAAAGCATCATTTTTTCAGACGCTAATTTATGAATCTTATCTAGTTTCTAAGAATATAAATAGAAGCTATGAACATTTTAAATTGATTTTAAAAATAAAAAATAACTAGTAAATTTTCTTCTATTCTAAATGACGACAATGCACATACCAGTTAACATGCAATGCATTGAATCAATATAGCTTTTAACGATAAAGGTTTTATATATGCAGCAGTTTGGTGCAATTTTATAGAATAGATGCTGATATACAGCTATCCGAAAAATCGCAGAAACAGATAAAAGCAGCACTGCATGCCAAACAATAAGCACCCAAATTAAATCAGCATAGTTTTTCATAATATCTTACTTATCAAATTTGCTGCACTCAAATGTTATGGAAGCTAGTGGTCTTCCATTACATGGGGAAATTTTACAGCCCAGTAGCGCCACATGCAGGGCGATATATATCAAAATCCAATCGGTACTAATTTAAATGAAGTTCCAACGAAATATAAAGTTTGTGGAATTTCGTTCATTATTTCCTGTGATACAGCGCCCACAAAATTTTGGTAACACACAAACAGGCATAGTAGTTTTTTAAAAATGGTCAGATCGGGTTCAGGATATCTCAAAACTTGTAAATATACCAAAAACCGGAAGTCGAAATTTTTCCCGAATCTAATATTTTCCTATATATAGAAAAAAGAAAATTAAATATAAAAGAATAGGCTTATAGGCTTATTATGCACGACATTTTTGATTAACTACAGTCAAATAAAAACGATTTTATACTTTTAGTAAAATCGGAGAAATTTTTTAATAACTATAGAGGAGCAAGATTTAAACTGCCATTATTTTTACTTTCCGAACACTATAGTGAGGAAAGTATTGTAATCATGTCAAAAATCCGAATTGGAGATTTTGATGTTTCTATACGTTTCGAGGTCCCCTGAGTTCGTTTTCACTAGTTTTACGATGATGTATGTATGTGTGTGTGTATGTGTGTCTGTATGTGTGTATGTCTGTGAGTGAACACGCTAGCGTCTAAACGCTTTGTTCGAATAAGCTGAAAGTTGGTACGTATATTGTAAGTCACCATAGTACGAACCCTATAGATTTTCGTGAATCTAGCACTTATAGTTTTTTGACAGGGACACAAAGAAAAATTCTTTATCATTATGGCCTATGGGAGCAAAATCTTAAAAGTGCGATAGCATCTAAACGCCTTATTCAATTGAGCTGAAAATTTATACACTTATTATAGGTCACGGATACTCAATCTATATATATTTTGGAGAATCTAGCACTTATAGTTTTTTTACAGGGACACAAAGAAAAATTCTTTATCATTATGGCCTATGGGGCGAAATTTTTAAAAGTGTGATAGCGTCTAAACGCCTTATTCATCTGAGCAAAAAAATTGTACACATGTTATAGGCCACAGTTGCACCAACTGTATAGATTTTGGTGAATCTAGCACTTACAGTTTTTTTACAGGGATACAAAGAAAAATTTTTTATCATTATGGCCTATGAGATCAAACTTTTAAAAGTGCGATAGCATCTAAACGCCTTATTCAATTGAGCTGAAAATTTGTATGAATATTATAAATCACTGTTGCACTAAATATAAGCATTTTTGTGAATCTAGCATTTATAGGTTTTTACAGGGACACAACGAAAAATTCTTTATCATTCTGATCTATGGGCTCAAAGTTCAGTAGTGTTAAATAAAACAATGTGTAATATATGGAGAAAAATACTCAAACACTCTATTATGGTTTTCTCTCTTTTGTTTGTTTAACAACTCCTCTTTCTTTACTTTATCTACAAAACTGTTAATTACTCAATGTTCGGAAAGTCGAGTGGAGTCACTCCAGATTTTTTTTTTTTTTTTATTATTATTATTTTTTATTCTGCTAAAAGATATTATATTTTGCTAAAATATGTCAGTAAGAATTTCGCTAAAAAGCAAAAACCAGATAGTTTCATTGAATATCTCTGTATAATAACTTCTAATTTTTATTCAGATATTCGCGGGTTAAAATTACGAAATCACTGAAAATATCGGGAATTGTTAATTATTTAGTGCATTTGGATTTAATTTCAATTTTTAATAGTTGAAATTAAATGCAAAAATATTTAAAAGTACGTCAGAATTCAGTTTTTTCTTCATAGAAACGTTCGTTTTTAGCACTAGCATTGCGCAATAATCCATTCCTACTCATTACTTCCCTTTTGAATCACCTTTGCACATAATAAGATAGCTGCTCCCTTTTCTACTGAAATCAAAACAAAGTTTCGCTGATTCATGTTTCTTACATCGCAAGTATGGATGCTTGGTTAAAATCATTAGTGAACTAAAGAAATAGAAATCAAAATCGGGGATAACCAAGTTATGAAAAAGAAATCAATAGTATCCAAAGAATTAAATTAACTTTCGAAAAAAGCTAATATACCGCTAGTGCATTTTAGTTAAAATGTTAAAGAAACTTTTTTGCCAGGTTAAACCCTGCTATAGAATGCACTTTTTTTAAAATATGTATTTTAATGATTATGTGTCTTTTTAAACTGTAATATTACTTAGCTGTCGTTTTGCCTCACATGTTAGGTAAAATTAGCGCAAATAATGTGTTAAATCATAAATGTTGTTCAGTCACTGAAAAAGATTATGCACAGGCAATTAAACCTCAACTATGCCATTTAAAATAAGTATTCAACCAACTGTTAAAGGAGTACAAGACAAGTAGAACAATATTATAGCAGTAGCTAACACCTTTAAAATACGGCTATTTGTTTGTTTATTATTATTATTATTATTAACGTTTTAACTGTAATTAATTTGTAAACATTCTTCAAAAATTAAATTTACAACAGCAAAATTACTGAAAGAAAAATGGCAGTCTCTCATTGCGACGTCACACTCTATTAGTTTATACTAACAACAAATTACTATTGATGTATAGTTTTACATTTTACATAGTTGTCACCGGAACAGGACAATTCCGCCGAGATTTTAATCCCCTATTCCCCTCATAGGACAATTCCGCCGAGAATTTTAACCCCCCTTTTCCCACAGAGCACAACTCCGCCGCGCCATTTTCCTGAGACGAAAAGAGGGGGTCTGCAGCAGTATTTCCATTTTTGGCGACGCATTGCACTTTGGCGGCACATCGAGCATTATATAAGAGCCCTCCTCCCTCGCTTTGGAAAGATGAGTAAAAGTAAAATAGATTTTAACCAAATTATGAGTAAAAATTTTTACTCATAAACAGGCATTTAATTTTATTTTTCATTATTATTATATGTTCTTTTATTTGACAATTATTTAATCGTATTAATAAATTCTGCTATTAATAAATTTATTTCTAATTTTCGTGTAGCACTTGAATATCATAATATTCAAGTAAAAATTAACTTAAGAAAAATTTACATCTTAGTTTAAATTATTCCGATTACATTTACAAAATTATTAAAGGATAAAAATTAAATTTTCTTTACTTAACATAATATTCAAATAAATATTACTTAACTTATATTAACTTATATTAAATTTTCTTTACTTATTTTCTTTAATTTAATTTCTTAATTTTTTTATTCAACAGTGATAAATAACAGTAATAACAACAGTAATAATCCTGTGCGATGAAAATCATCTCCATCTGTATTTATCGTGGAAAATAGATTTTATAAATATTAATTTTATTAAATAATTTGTATGGAAAAAATGTAGAAGAAAGTTTCATGGTGGTTACAACATACTAGCTGATATTGGAGGAGCATTCAGAAGAGAGGTTTTAGTAACATAGCTAATTTTGTTGGGAGACTGAAAAAAGAACCAAACAGAAAATTTTACCACAAAAAATATCCCCCCCCCCCAAAAAAAAAAAAAAAAAAAAAAACGAGCCCACATATTAATGTATATAGAATTTTATTATGGCATTCTGGCTCGATGAAGGAAGACAGATTATTATGGAACAGAAATGTCCGAAAATAACTCGTTTAAATGAACGACTTTCAGTAATAAGAATTATAAATTGATTATTATAGTTTCATTGATTATTATTTGCGTAACGATGCATATATCTATGAACGTTTGTATCCATTTACTTTCTTCTTCTGATCATTTCAATAACAAAGAATACTGTCTGTATCGAAATAATATGTCAACAGTTTAATAATAATTTTGTATGTTCCTCACACGTCTTACCGTACAATTTAATATTAGAAATACTAATTGGAACACTAACACGAATCATTTGCTTGATCTCAACGAAAACTTTAGTGCAGCTTTCATATACGATACAGATTTAGTACATCGAGTTAGATCTTTCTGCTGTTATTTGTTCTTAGAATATGCTAATAACAGGCACATAGATCAACCGCAAAAACATGATTTTCGGATTCAGGGGACTTCACAACGTATAACAAAAACTCAATTTCAAAATTTTGACCCAAAAACAGTATTTTCTCTACTATCTTTCATGATATCTACACTAAGCGACAAAAAAAAAGCCGCACTGCAGAAGAAGTGACTTATACCTTTTTTATTTGTAATAACTTTAAAATTAATGTTTGAAACAAATAAAACTGTCTTGTTTGCATAATACCAAAGGTATGAAATGATACCTATGTATATTTTCGATTTAATAATTCGCTTTATTGCACTTTACGAAGTACTTTTTAAAAATCTGCATAAAACTTTCTTTTTGAACATAATGCAATAACTATACACTTTGCATTCTATTATGATTTATTATATGAAATAAACAAGTTATATTTTAATATATGAAATAAAACTATTTATTTGTTAGATCTAAGCAATTTTTTGTTAAAAATATGAATTCTGCATTGGGTTAATTCCACCTTTATATGGAATTACTGCTTTAATGCGCAATGGCATAGTTTTATACAGTGTTTTAATATAAATCTCAGAAATTTCAATGTGCCAAATATCACAAATAAATTTTTCTAGTTCTGGCAGAGTTATAGGCTGCGAATTTCGAATCCTCTTCCCTCTCCCCCGCCATTTTATAGACGAAACATTTTCGAGCGGATCGCGATTTTGACCATTTAAAGGTCTGGTAAAGAAGAAATTCTACTATATCCTTTGTGGTATTTAACTTAAAGTGAAAAAAAGTATGATTGCTTACAGAATTATAGGTTCTCATGGGAATGTATAAGAAATTTTGACAATTTGAAGTGAATAAACTTACCACAGACGCCGTGTAGTAAGAGTAAGGTGCCTTATTATCTTCAAATGCTGTTTACGGAAATGTCTAAGATACTCCAAAATAGTCGGTCAGGCACCACTTTTATGCAGATTGTGCTTTATTTCGAGTTAATTGATCTCTTGAGCATAAAAATTTCCCCAAGTGTTTGAAAAGTTATGCAAATCCGTACCATAATGTACGGAGAATGTGTGACTGTTTTAAAAGTGCGATTTTCATTAAGTCGGTCACATTTTCGTCTTCATTCTAGCTTTTTTCAACTGCACGAAATAAAGAAAACTTGATTCATCAGAGAAAACCAGTTCAGCCTAATAATTAACTGATAATATTTTTAAATTTTGGTCAACTAAAGTATTGTTTTTTCTAATTCTTTTCCTTAATAATGGCTTTTTTCGCAGATCTTCCGTTCTTTAACCCGCTTTGTTTAATTGTTCCCGCATTGTTTTTGAAGAAAGTAATTTACTATACACATTTTTAAAAGCTTTTTTAAGTTCTGAACATGATACAAATCGGTTTTTTAAACTTTCGCATTTTAACTTGCGGTTACCTTGCTTGGATGAGCAACATGACCACCTAAAACCAAATTCCCAGTTTAAACGGCCAAAAAAATTTATATTTTGCTAAAATTCATTTTACCAATATTTCGTTAGCATTTAATTATTTTGCCATCTCACGTATTAAAATATTTTTTGATTTTCATTTAAAAATTAATACTTTTTGTGGCATCGTTAACTGCCTTATTCTTACCATTTTTGAAATAAATTCTAAAATTACAATTTTCCTCACAATTGCATTTTGTTTTTAACACTGGACTCAAAGCTAAAGTGTATGTGGAGGACAACATAATAAAATCTGTTCGAAAATTTGCTTTTTAAACGATAAAATTGGCGGTTGTAGAAGGCGAAAAGGAAAACATCCAAGTGCGGCTTTTTTTTTTTTTTTTTTTTTTTTTTTTTTTGTCGCTTAGTGTATTTTATATAGCAACTTTGTTGCCGGTATATATAGCATAAAAGCTGATACGGTCTTTCCGTAAATAGAGTTAAATTGCAGTACATAGCAGTGTCGTTTTTCGTCCAATATGCACTTATAATGAATCAGCATATAGTAATAAATACACTTTTTAAAAATAAGTAATCAAGTTTCAGTTAATTAGAATGCATTACGTTTTATATAAAAAAAATTTCCAATTATAGCTGACGTAAATCACCAAAAAAAAAAAATAAAATAAAATAAATAAATAAATACATAAATACATAAATAAATAAATAAATAATAAATAATAATAATTACATCATAGATAAATGAATAAATAATAATAATAATAATAACTAATAAATCATAAATTAAATCTTTTTTTTTTAATTTGCCTCCATGTTTAATAGTATTAAATTAAGGTTTTGCATTCGTTTAGTCAATAAGCATTTCTAACACTCTAAAGGTTGTTGCCTTATAAAATGAAAAATCTGTAGTTGAAAATATAGGGAAGTTACATCTATACAAATTACTGTGCCTATGCTTTTTATTGAATTTTAAGAAATTGACAAATTGAGCAACTTTCTTCTATAAAAAATTTTAATACAAAAGATTACGTGTATAAAATGAAAAAGTGCATAAAAATAAAGGTATTTTTGAATGCCTCTTTGAGATTCTATTAAGATATTTTCTTTTCTCTTAAATTCTCATTAACCATAACTTTCTAACAATGCTACTTTCAATCCTCTACTCCCATAATTAATATGTTAAAAACGTACAACAAATTTCATGTTTGCGAATTAATATATAGATTATTACCATTCTTTTGTGTATTTATTTTTAACAAAAGTTGAATGCCTGAAGTTTTAGCATTCTCGCCAACTTTTATTTCGCCAAAGGTAATGCCTTCCCCCCCTCATTCGGCGGAATTGTCCTATCGAGGGAAAACGGCAGAAAGGAATGCGGCGGAGTTGTCCTGCTGGGGGAAACAGCTGATAAATTTTTCGGCGGAGTTGTCCTATGCCCGTTGTCACAAGTCTTGCCGCCTGCCTCCTTCCTTCCTATCTTGTGTTTCTTATGTTATTTTTTCATTAATTTTGATACGTTTATGGTTTTAAGTTAAGATTTGTTGTGTTACTTTATTGATTCGTTTGTTTTGCAGGCTGTTAATTAATAGATCTGGTTTCTTTACATAAGTGTATTTCATCCACTGATATTTTTTTTTAATCTTATTGGTCATTGGTGTTTCAGTGATCTTGTATCTGTTGCTTGGCTTCTACTATGCTTAATAGATCATCTTTATTATATATATATATATTTATATTTTTTTTTCTTAATTTCTAGTACACTTAAAACACAGTGTTTCTTTAGAAAATTATGAACGCAAACATATGCATATCATATGCACAAGAAAAATTCGATTGTTTTCCAATAATTAATATAAAATGTTATATTCATATTATGGAAAATAAGTATGGCCGATCACGCAACACGGTCGCAGATTGAAATACTCAACGTAGTAGACTCCCCGTAATACTAGTATTACGGGGGTAGCGAAGCGATCCGATTCGATACAGGGTTACTTTAATAATAAGAAAGCACCACAGAACTGGCGTTTTAAAGTAATAATTAGAAAACTTCGAATAAAGCCGCTTTGACTGCAGTACTCGTGCAAATTTGTTCGCCTGACAAGGGTCGTGTGTTCTTTCGACCAGAAACAACTGTTACGAGTTTATTGTATTTTATGGTGTTTATTCAAAGTTTTGTAATGGGCTCTTCCCACCGTCGTCTGCTCAATCACGTGATAGAGGAAAACGAATAATCGAATTATGAGAATCGATTTCAATTAAATATTGTTCTTAAAAACAAAAATTTTAATATTTAATATAAAATAAAATAAATGTAAAATTGTGCATTTGTAAACAGTAGAATAATTGTATTTGTAAATTTAATAATTTTTAAAAAACATTTTATATGTACCTTTTATATAACATTTTATTTTTACCTATAATAATCGATTTTTGTATATTATAGTATAACTGTACCATTAACTGATCTAGCAATAAATAATAGCTTCTTGTGGAATGTTTACAGATTATAAATTGAAATTTTAAAATGGTTTCATTTAATTTAATTGCATAAAGGTGTAACAACAAGTTAATTAACTTAATTACTGGTCTAAATGGATTTACGCAGTACGATATTGCACTGTCACTGATTTAAGTACCAAAAATCAGAGTATTTAAACATGTCTTCATGAACATCAATAACAAATATAAACTAAATGATGATTGTAAATGTATACAGCAAACAAAAGATGACGAATAATGATATAAAATTGATTAAAAATGATGATGTATAAAAAATAACTCAGATTAAATACGATTGATCAAAAATAAGAATAGAAAATACGTTATTTCAGCAATCGCTTTAGGTAAACAAGACTTCGTCTGCTATTTGTTTTTCCTCTATCATGTGATCTCTGACGTCAGGTGGGAAGAGTCCATTATTACAGGGTTACTTTATCCTAATTTGCTGACTAATTTTATTAGGATTGTTTCTGTATTTTACTTTAAATGCAATTTTATATTATTTCCAGTGCAATTATGCCCAAAATGCAAGTTTGTGTGAAGTATTGCTCTATTTTTCCATGTAAAAATAAATAAATAAATAAATAAAATCTAAATTCCCAAAAACTTGCGAAGTTTTCGAATTAGAATATTCACAGGCAATAGTGTTCATAACAGTGTCATAAATGACATTTTAAAAGTGGTCTGGCATCTCTACCATGAAAATATTCTTCATAATGCATGTTTAAGCAAAATTCTGTCCTATTCTCCCCTGTTAAGAAAATTGTAACTTTTGAATAATTTTAATAAGTTTTTAGCATATTCATATCATAGTCAATGATTGTCATAAATGATATTTTTAATTCCTCAAACCTCAAAAACGTGTAGAGACGACAAAATATGGAATTCGAAAATTTTCACGATTACCTAAATTCCCCATACCTAAAAAAAAAAAAAAAAAAATCTGACATGAACAATAAATGAATACGTCATATGCCTATTTGATAATACATATTGTTGCATGGAATATATTACCAAATTATGTTTAGCTGATTTCAAGTTCGTAAACTCCAATTTAGTCGGAAAACACATACTTTATTTAAAAATCTTTTCATGACATCTAACTTTCCTTTTAAATAAGAAAAACAGGCTTTTGAAAAACAATACAAAATAATCGATACAGATGCAAGGTTACCTTATCCTTATATATAAATTCAATCAAATTGAATTCATTTTACAAACAGAATTAGAGTGTGGTTTCTTTACCTAATTTGTTTGTCTTTGGTTAATCAGTAAGAAAAAGAGCTCTTGACGAAACCTTTCCGTGCGAGACATCTACACTTCATGCACTATTTAACCACTAAATTCCTCCTCCCCCCTCCCCAAGACCTCGCACTTGACCTGCTCTGTTATTAGCGACAAATATTTCTTTTATCTTTACATAATACCAGACAATATAAAGATAGTATATAATATTAAAGTAAAGGGGTATATCCTCGCTTTATACCTAGCTTTTTATCATTAAGGGACCTTTGGCAAATTTTGACTTCGCCCCACTGAAAGTTTAATATAAAAGCTAATATTTCCATTTAATATTTATAAATTGGTTTTTTTTTCTTTTAATCCCCTAAAAAAATGTATATTCAGGCAACAATTCTTATGGTTTTTGATAGATTTTTAAACAGATTTGATAGCGTTAAATTGCTTTTTTTCAGTTTGCATATTTTTATGAAATCGTGGTCTTCAAAATGCCAAAACTTCCACAGATATTTAAAAAGACACTTTTTTTTTTTTCCCTCACATGTTAAGTAGATCTTACATAAAACAATTAGGAGTGGATTTTGCAATCCCTGTGAAAGAAAAAATATTAAAAATTTAAATACATCACAAATCATGTTTATTATTATTATTATTTTATATGGACATTCGCTATTAATTTTTACTTCCCGAACACTATAGTGAGGAAAGTATTGTAATCAAGTCAAAAATCCGAATTCCAGATTTTGATGTTTCTACACGTTTCGAGGTCCCCTGAGTCCGTTTCGACTCGATGTATGTATGTGTGTGTGTATGTCTGTGAGTGAACACGCTAGCGTCTAAACGCTTTGTTCGAATAAGCTGAAAGTTGGTACGTATATTGTAAGTCACCATAGTACGAACCCTATAGATTTTGGTGAATCTAGCACTTATAGTTTTTTACAGGAACACCAGGAAAAATTCTTTATCATTATGACCTATGGGGCCAAATTTTTAAAAGTGCGATTGCGTCCAAATGCTTTATTAATCTGAGCAAAAAATTTGTACACATATTATAGGTCACAGTTGCACGAACTGTATACATTTTGGTGAATTTAGCGCTTACAATTTTTTTACAGGGACACAAAGAAAAATTCTTTATCATTATGGCCTGTGGGACCAAATTTTTAAAAGTGCGATAGCATCTAAACGCCTTTATGAATATTATAAATCACTGTTGCACTAAATATAAGCATTTTCGTGAATCTAGATTTTATAGGTTTTTACAGGGACTCAACGAAAAATTCTTTATCATTATCATCTAAGGGCTCAAAGTTCAGTAGCGTTAAATAAAACTAAACATCGTGTAATATATGGAGAAAAATACTTACACTCTATTGCGGTTTTCTCTCTTATGTTTGTTTAACAACTCCTCTTTCTTTACTTTATCTACAAAAATGTTAATTACTCAATGTTCGTAAAGTCGAGTGCAGTTTACTCCAGATTTTTTACTTTCTCTTACCCATAAGGTAGAGAAAGTATTGTTTTTGGGTCAAATTTTCGAACGCGAGTTTTTGTTATATTTACATGTTCTAAGGTCCCCTGAATACGAAAATCATGTTTTTAGCAAATGGTCTGTGTGTATGTCTGTGTGTGTGTCTGTCTGTTATCAGCATATCTCAGAAACAAATTATGGCAGAAAGTTCAAACTTGGTATTCTAAATGTATATCATATAAGGATGCTACAGTACACTTTTCATTAAGATCAAGCAAATGGTTCGTGTACAGGACACTCAAAAGTATTCAAATACATTACATCTATGGGGGAAATTGCAGGTAAGTAGAGTTTAACATCTATAGACTGCACTAAACCAAATGAAACGAATATATATTTTTCGTAATAGAGTAAATAGGGGAAAAAATGTGTCCTCGCCTTCTCCCCTGGGGGGGGGGGGAGGAAGTCCTCCCTCGAGGGAAGTAAATTTTCATGATGGGTATCTTTCAAAAGAGCTCACCAATACCTTTAAAACGAATGGTTGAACCATCGATCTGCGATAATTTAAAACAAACTTATCGATTTTTTTTTACTCTTAACGAAAAAGAAACTTAGAAAAATTTATATATATATATATATATATATATATATATATATATTGAGAATAAAATTAACTTTTTTTGGATATTTAGTGTTATACTACTTCTCTAATATGGAAATCGTCTGCATTATCATAAAAGATATATTTTTTTAAATAATAATTTTAATAAATTATTTTTTAAAAGCAGAATTATTTTTTAATAGCCGAATTAAATTCTATATAAATGTAGGTGCATTAATGAAACGGGGGTTGAGGGGGGCGGTAGCCCCCTCACACAGAACTATTTATCATATAAAAGTCTTCCGAAGCTTAATTTGAATTGTTTAACATAGGTTTACATAACAGTACTCGTTATCTTACCTCTTAATCTGCAACCTGTATTTATAGTATTAAATTTCAGGGTAAGAGAAAGTCGTGTGAGTGACACACCAGATTATTTTTTCTCAAAAACTAATTAATAAATTTCAAAATACATCTCTAATTATTTTAAGTATATTAGAAAAAATATATAAAGTCTTTTCTTACATATCTGTCTGTAGGAGTTTTAGCATTTTGAAGATCATGAATTCATGAAAAATGCAAACTGAGAAAACGTAATTTAACCCTTTCAGGGGCAATGTAATTAAGTTCATTTAATATCATGTGTTTCCGGGGTGAATTTTCGAAAATGGGAATTAAAATTAGGTGGTACAAAATACATACCACCGCCCCTGAAAAGGTTAAAGATATCAAATCTGAAAAAATAAATAAATAAAATAAATAAATAATAATCAAAAACCATAAGAATTGTTGCCTGAATATACATTTTTATTGAACATACCAAGTATAGTTCAATTTATGAATATTAAATGGTAATGTAACATTCACTGGTGCCAAGTCCCCTTAAAGACGACAGTGGACTTTCAAAATGTCAAAATTGGATTTAAAATTCAATGTTTCGAATTTTACCAAACTATGAAAGCACATAACAGTAGTAGTGTATGACAAAAAGAATTTATTAATTTTTATCATCCTATGTCGAATTATAAACGTTTATATATGTAAACAAGCACTGAATCTATTGTAAAATGAAAACTTTAGACATCATTTTCTCAAAATTAATTTTTACGTAATTGCGTTAAATTCAAAATGTTCCATGCGTCGTACTTTTTGTTGAATCTTCATAAAACTTCATTTAGTGTTTATACATATCTTACAACAAAATTTAGCTACAATTTTTGATTTTTTTGTTTTTTAAAAACTTTAAAATTTTTAAATAAAAAAAAAAAAAACATAATAATGAAATAATAAATAAATGAAAATTTGAAAGTCTGAGTCAAAAATTAATTTGCAAAAAGTATTTTGAAATTTGATGATTAATCAATAACTTTAAAATTATGTGAAATTTAGTAACTCAAGTTCCCAGGAAAGGCTATTTATTTATATAAAATCTTTTTTTTTTTTTTTTTTTTTTTTTTTTTTTGTAGGGGGGGGGGGGAGGCAAGATAAAAATTCGAGCTGAATAAGAAAAAAAAGTTAATTTTTTCGTATATATTCACCACCTGAGCAATAAACTATACTTCAAAATTTATGAATACAGTACATACACACTTCAAAATTTATGAATACAAAAAAAAAAAAAAAAAAAACGGTAGATTTACAGCATAGTGTGCTGGCAATATGGGTGCATGGAGGGGGGAAAGTTAGAAAGAAGTAATTTACAGCAGAAACAACCGTAAAAGAGTCTTTCTTTACACATGTTTCCGCTGCAAATTGCCTTATTTAACAGCAGAATGTGCTAGCAATATCGGTGCCAGCATATTTTGCTGTAAAAGCTTCCGTTTTTTATTTTTATTTTATTTATTTATTTATTATTATTATTATTATTTTTTTTTTTTTTACAGTATAGGCTCGAGAATATAGGCTTCTCAATCTTATTAGGAAACAACTAATTGGGAATAAAATTTATATATCACACATGGCAGATATCAGAATTTTCCTCAGATTTAAAAAAGTACAGGGTGCTGCTAATAGAAAAATGGGCCCGACTTTCTTTACACTTCAATTTTGTTTGTTACTAATTGTATGAAAAACGTTGATCGTCATTCACAATATTTTTAATTATGTTCATAGCATTTATCTTCACTTTGAAGGTTATTTTCTACAAAAAAGCAGTAACGGATAGGTTTTTTTTTTTTTTTTTTTTTTTTTTTTTTTTTTGTGTGTGTGTGTGTGTATATATATATATATATATATATCAAGAAGGGTGCAATTTGTTTGGATGAAGAACAATAAGGATGCTGTTTTATCAGTCAAAAAGCAAGCAGAGCGCAGCACACGTCTGAAATTGTCTGAGGGAAATTGTTGATATCACACTAGTTTAATATACACTCGTGATACGTAATGTGAATTGTCTGTTTTGTAAAAATCAATTTCATTTAATAAAAATTATAATAAAAATAAATAAATAAATAAAAATAACTATATCAACTATTTTCCATTAACAAACTTAGTTTAAAGAATAAACAGCTCAAATTATAATACTTGCGACTTTTGAATTAACCCAAATCGACAAAATTAAATTGTGCTCCGTCAAAATAGCCCTTTCTATGGATAAAGATATAAACAGCAGTAATAATTCGTTATTACATAGGTTTTATTACATATATTACATTATATTTTATTACATAGGTTGAAAGCTAGATACATTGGGCAACTTTTGTCAAAAGTTCATTTGAATAGAGTAAAAATTAAGCAAATTGTCCGCACAAGAACGAGCTAGATTTTACGTATTTTCCAGAGTTGAAATTTTATAAGAGGTTTTTCACATGCCACGTATTTGAGTTGAAGATCCAATTTTTTCAACCCCGTTATAAAAGATCTTTTTTGTGAAAAACACCTCTTATATGCTTGTAACTCTAAAATATTTTTACTTATTTATTAAAATTTGTGAGTTCATAAAGATTTTTTTTTACAAAAAAAAAAAAAAAAAAAAAAAAAGCACCTTTTGTAAAGTGGTTGAAATAATTGAATTTTCAAATTAAATGAGCTCCATGTAAAAAAAATTCCTTATTAAATTTCAAGACTGGAAAGTACCTAAACTAAAATTTAGCTCTTTCTTTTACCGGCAATTTGCTTAATTTGTACTCTATTAAAATGAATTTTCGACAAAAGTTGCCCAATATATCTAGCTTTAAACCTATGTATAAAAAATTTTCTATCTTTCGCGCATGCGCAATAAAATATTTACTAATAAAAAATATAAATGTTCATAACTCAGCGAATATTAGGGGAAAGTGGGGCACCGTGGAACAAGGCCCAAATTGGGACACCTTAAATTTCAGATCTGATTTTGTAAATAGGAATTAGTTTTATTAGGACATCATAGTGGGCTGGACTGCATGGTCTACTCTTCAGTATAATTTGGAATTTCTCACATTAGCAGCTGAAGATTAATTCAGTTTTCTTTGTTTTGAAAGATTCAAAGTTACATTTAATCGGTGATTTCATAAATTTCTTGTGCAAGAAATGAAATAATTTAAATCTGAGCATGTTGGAATTAAAATATGGACTTTCATAATAATTTTAATGTTAAAAAATGCATTGTACTGCTAAGTCCAACTTTTTGAGAGTTATATTATGATAATGATCCATGTGGGGCAGGTTGGGACACACAGTGATGGAGCAGGTCGGGACATTCTTTCAACATGCCCTACTACTATGCAATGCAAAGAAAATAATATTTGCGTGCACTATATAAAATTATTGAGAGTTTAAATGTGCTACAATTGAGAAAACGGTTATTATTAATAAGAAAATTGTTTCTCCTTTAGAATTTACACGAAAGCAATTTTCGAATGTAAAATGCAATACATTTGTTAATGCAATACAGTAGTATACTATGCAATGCCATTTATTAGGCTCTATGTTAATAAAAAGAGATTTATTAATCAATTAGGATTAGTATTTTTTATGCATTAAAGTTTTGTTGTCAATATCCCAAGCTGCCCTACCCAGTGGGGCAGGTTAGGACATTGTAAAGATTTTTAAATATTTTTATTGAAATTAAATTTCATGGAATGCAGCATTCATTGGAATAAATTTAATTTTAATTGAAAGAAAAATGCTTAAACTTTATGCCAAACTAAGTTTAGTGAAAATTGAATAAAGATTAAATTTTCTAAAAATTATTATCTAAAAAGTGTCCCATCCTCTCTTTCCTTACACGTGTGAATTTTACGTTTCAGAATAATGTTTTTCTAATGTTTTGTCACATTTTCACATAAAATTTTATAAAAATTTTATGGAAATCTGTTCCAGTTATAAGCAAAAAACTTTTCAAAAAAATTAATAATTTTTGAAAAAATATATATATATAAATATATATTTTTGCCTAAATAATCGTGCAGTTTCCACAACAAAACATATAAATATTATCCATAGTATGTGCAAAAATGTGTTAAGATTACAAGTCATTTGTAGCTTTTTATGATACAGGGTGATCAAAAGTACTTGCGCTCTTCTTCAATTTGTGGTTGGTCCCCTAATTGCACTCTGAACTGAATCGATAGTGGAAAATGTGAGTTTTTAATTGTTCTTTGCATGTCTGAAGTTCCGGAGCATTTTGTCCTGCATTTTTTTAGAAAATCGAAAGAGTAAAAAAAAAAAAAAAAAAAATTAATAATTTGATTACTCACTGTATATATACACCAAATTTCCGTGCTTTGAACAAAAATAAATAAATAAACAAACCAATTATGATGAAACAAAGTCTACAGTGTGTAAAGTACACAAATATAGGTATACACAAAACCATGCTACGGACAAAATAAGGAAATACCCAAGAAATGAATTCTATAAAAAGAAAAAAAAACATCAAGGTGCATTTTCACCTATAAGACAATATTTGATCACAGAAACATTGTTCTTAATCCATCGGACACACGCATACTCTGCACACCTACACAATTTTCCGCAGGTGGAGAAGTGCAGAGAGTCACCAAGGAAGAAGTACGTGATGGGGCAGTCAATTATTATTTGCAGGACAGGACAACAATAGGTTTGATCCAGTCACGCTCGAAAATATGTTTTTCAGAATTCCGAAAACCGAAATTGAATTGTTATACTCACGTATACTCTTTGAATTAAGAGAAAAGAAAATATCTTACATATTGCCGAAAAAAAAAAAAAAATGTACATAGATGCCAACTTATACGGTTTTTTAACACCATTATTACTATGCAAAACATTATCAAGTTTAATCACAGAAAACTGATAAAAAAAACTTATTAAAAAGGAATTATTGCCCCTATAGTCTCTGTGTTTTGTCGTAGGTGCTGTCCAGTGGCGGATTCCGGGGGGGGGGGTCAATTCCGGGGAGGGGTCCCCCCCCCGAAAAAAAAAAATTACTGACATTCACAACTGACTATTATAATTGTAAACTTTTCTTTGATCTGGAATAACACCTTGAAAAATCTTAGCCCCCCCCCCCCCAAAGTTAAGTTCTGGATCTGCCACTGGTGCTGTCATAGGAATAGTTCACTGTCTCTGGCTCCCAGAATTTTTTTTTTTTTTTTTTTTTTTTTGACTCCTAAGACATTGGAACTTTTGTTAGTCCCTGGTCATAGCTTAGTTTAGTATTTAAGAAACTCAAAACAGAACCCACACAGGAAAAGGGACAGAAAAACAAACTCATTATTTACCAATTTTCATATAAGTGTCGATTAACTTTTTAACTAAAATATTTTTTTTTTTTTTTTTTGTTAAAAAGTAATGTGCATATATATACAATATGTGCATGTGCATTATATTATAAATTATTCCTGCGTTTAGAGAATCTTTTCACAGAAAACTCCATCATATTTTGGAAGTTGATTTTACCTTAATGCATTCACTCATTAATTTTCATTTCATATTATCATCCTTTTCATTTTATCTATTTTATGTATGTATTTTCTCTAATGTTGATAACTGCATGATTAATGTGATTACCAAAGTCAGTTCCTATGATTACTAAAATTTTAATAATCTGACATGATCTTTTCTTTTGAAATCGATGTGGTATTAATATTATTCACTGATTAACACGTTAACTGCCGTGTCACCCGTATTCGGGTGACAGCAAAAGTTCTCATCAGGCCACGTCACCCGTATTCGGGTGACAGCAAGAGTTCTCATCAGGCCACGTCGGGTGACTCCTTCCAAAGGATTTCCGAACATATTTAGATAAATATATGACAGGAGATAATAATACTGTTGAATTTTTTATTATGAAACTAGAATGTATTTGGCAGATTCTGAAAGTGATTGCGATCACTAGACTCTTTTGGTTGCTTTGGAATCGGATTTTGAAAAAAATTCAGTGAAACTCAAAAAAGGTTTGGGGGCGGAGTAACAGCAGGCGAAGGTCTTCACGAAAAAGGCCCCTGGCCAAATGGTTCAACGTGCAAATTTCCCGATTGTTTTATTATGAAACTAGAATGTATTTGGCAGATTCAGAAAGTGATTGCGATCACTAGACTCTTTTGGTTGCTTTGGAATCGGATTTTGAATAAAATTCAGTGAAACTCAAAAAAGGTTTGGGGGCGGAGTAACAGCAGGCGAAGGTGGCCTGACGGGGATTTTGTTGTAAACACGCGTGGCAGTCAACGTGTTAAACATTTATTTACAATAAATTATATATACGTAATGAATGGAGTCGCTGTATGTCTCTACTTATAAAAAGTTCTTTTTATCTTGTAATTATTTTTATACATTACACTAGTATGTTGTGGCCACCACATGACTTTCTTCTATCTTTTCCTATACAAATTCACTCAGCAACAATAATTTTAAAAAAAAAAAAGTGGAACTTTGACAAAATTTTGGGTAAAATATGAAAATTATTCTAAGTTTGTCAAAACACGGAAACCGTGGGACTTTGACAAAATTAGGGGAAAAAAGCAAAAATTAGTTTAAGTTTGTCAGAACACGGAAACCGTGGGAGTTTGATAGAATTAAGGGGAGAGGGGGAAAAAAAATAAGTGGGACTTTAACAATTTTTCACATTTTACCCAAAATTTTGTCAAAGTCCCACTTCTTTTTTTTTTTTCCTCCCCCCTTAATTCTATCAAACTCCCACGGTTTCCGTGTTCTGACAAACTCAAACAAATTTTTGCATTTCCCCCCCAATTTTGTCAAAGTCCCACGGTTTCCGTGTTTTGACAAATTTAGAATAATTTTCACATTTACCCAAAATTTTGTCAAAGTTTGTCAAAACACGGAAACATTGGAACTTTGACAAAATTAGGGGAAAAATGCAAAAATATGTTAAAGTTTGTCAAGACACGGAAACCGTAGGACTTTGACAAAATTAGGGGAAAAAAGCAAAAATTAGTTTAAGTTTGTCAGAACACGGAAACCGTGGGAGTTTGATAAAATTAAGGGGAGAGAAAAAAAAAAAAAAAAAAGATTTTTTTTCTAAGTTTTTTTTCGTAAAAAGTAAAAAAAAATCGATAACTTTGTTTTAAATTATCACAAATTTATAGTTCAACCATTCGTTTTAAAGGTACTGACGAGACCTTTCGAAAGATACCCATCTTGAAAATTTTTGCCTTTATCACCCTGTTGAAAATTTAGAAAAAGCGGGATGGCAACGCAACCTGTAAGACGATTTTTACCAAAAGTTGATAGGCACTAATTTATGTCAAGGTGCAACTACATACCAATCTGTATGAAATTCTGTGCAGTAGTTCCAGAGATACAGTTGCCACAAAATTTTGTCACACACACACACACAGACAGACAGACAGACAGACAGACAGACAGACAGACAGACATTTTCTAAAAATGGTAAAATCGTGTTCTACATCTCTCAAAACGTGTAAATCCATCAAAAACCCGAAATCGAAAATTTTTACGAATCCAATACTTTCTTCTATTGAAGATAGAAGAAAGTAATAATGCATATTTTCAAATTCCGTTTTTACTTTCCTCTATATGTAATATAGAGAAAGTATTGGATTCGCGAAAATTTTCGAAGTCCATTTTTTGATGGATTTACATGTTTTGGGATATGGAGAACACGAATTAATAGTTTTTAAAAAATGTCTGTCTGTCTGTCTGTCTGTCTGTCTGTCTGTCTGTCTGTATCATTTTTTTGTGGACGCTGTATCTCACGAACCAATGAATGAAACTTAACCAAACTTGGTATTTAGTTGCACCCTGACATAAACTGGTGCTGATTAGATTTTGGGATCAATCGCTCAATAGGTGGCGTTGTGATCGCATTTTATGCAAATTTTTAACATGGCAGCATAGGACAAAATTCCGTATAAATGGGCATAAAGAGAGTTATTTTACACTTGTGATTGTAAAATTAATAGGATTTATTGATAATAGTAGTAGTTAGCTAGGAAAAAAAATTTGTGCATGGGGGGGCATCGGTTCCCCCCCTGGGGGGGAAAATCCCCCCCCGGGGAAGTAAATTTTCAAGATGGGTATCTTTCGAAAGGTCTCGTTGATAATAGTAGTAGTTAACTTGGAAAAAATTTTTGTGCATGTGGGGGCATCGGTTGCCCCCCCACCGGGGGGGGAAGTTCCCACCCGGGGGGGCAAAATTTCAAGATGGGTATCTTTCGAAAGATCTCGTCAATACCTTTAAAACGAATGGTTGAACGATAAATCTGTGATAATTTAAACCAAAGTTATCGATTTTTTTTACTTTTAACAAAAAAAAACTTAGAAAAATATCGCAATTTTTTTTTTTTTTTTTTTTTAACGAAATTTAACCAAACTTGGTATTTAGTTGGTCCCCGACATAAACTGGTCCTGATTATGTTTGGGGATCAATAGCTCAACAGGTGGCGCTGTGATAGCATTTTATCTAAATTTTTAACATGGCAGCATAGGACAAAAATTCGTATAAATGTGCATAATTAGAGTTGTTTTAAACTTGTGATTGTAAAATTAATATGAATTATTGATAATAGTAGTATGTAACTAGGAAAAAAATTTTCTGCATGGGGGGGCATCGCTTCCCCCCCCTAGGGGAAAAATACCCCCCCAGGGGGGGTAAATTTTCACATTGGGTATCTTTCGAAATATCAGGTTGATAATAGTAGTAGTTAACTAGGAAAAAATTTTTGTGCATGTGGGGGCATCGGTTGCCCCCCCACCGGGGGGGGAAGTTCCCACCCGGGGGGGCAAAATTTCAAGATGGGTATCTTTCGAAAGATCTCGTCAATACCTTTAAAACGAATGGTTGAACGATAAATCTGTGATAATTTAAACCAAAGTTATCGATTTTTTTTACTTTTAACAAAAAAAAACTTAGAAAAATATCGCAATTTTTTTTTTTTTTTTTTTTTTTTAACGAAATTTAACCAAACTTGGTATTTAGTTGGTCCCCGACATAAACTGGTACTGATTATGTTTGGGGATCAATAGCTCAACAGGTGGCGCTGTGATAGCATTTTATCTAAATTTTTAACATGGCAGCATAGGACAAAAATTCGTATAAATGTGCATAATTAGAGTTGTTTTAAACTTGTGATTGTAAAATTAATATGAATTATTGATAATAGTAGTATGTAACTAGGAAAAAAAATTTCTGCATGGGGGGGCATCGCTTCCCCCCCTGGGGGGGGGAAGTACCCCCCCGGGGGGGATAAATTTTCAAGATGGGTATCTTTCGAAAGGTCTCGTCAATACCTTTAAAACGAATGGTTGAACTATAAATCTGTGATAATTTAAAAAAAAGTTATCGATTTTTTTCACTTTTAACAAAAAAAAAAAAAAAAAAAAACGGAAAAAAAAAAATCGTACTTTTTTTTTTTTTTTTTTTTTTTTTAATATTGTTACTGATTGAATATGTATAGGTAAATATAGAAGAAAGTCTTGTGGTGGCCACAACATACTAGTTAGATTTAGAAAATTGGTGACCTTTTAAAAATCTGTATTCTATTTCTTTTTTCTGACGATTTAAAACGAAAAATGTTACTAGGTAAAATTTCGTATTTTACATTTTAAAAATAACTTTAAAAAAAAAAAAAAAAAAAAAAAAAAAAACATCTTTTGGAAACAAAGACTGATTTAATGATATAGAATTTTCTGAATGCGAAAACGGAATTTAAATCGTGCATTATGTAATGAAGTACAATAACCCATTGCTTAACACGAGTTTTGGCCGTCTTGAATATAAAAAGGAAGATCCGAATAAGCGACATGATAGAGGACAATTGTATTTCAAATGATTTGTCGCAGCACATCTGAATCATTTTTATATGCACACACACTACTAGCGAGCCTACACAGACTGGTTTGAGAATCTGAGATACGTATTGTTTTAGAAGTGCGAAGAATTCATTATTATTTACAAGCTGATGTAATTGATTTATATCATTTTTGCATTCCATTATCTTACACTCTTGAACTTAACTGACAAACATAAAGAACGTATTCTCTGTATTTGTCTGAATACGTTATTTCCTTCTTCTTTGGCTATATCTAAAACAATCTCAAATAACGCCACAGACAGAAAACAAAACATAAGATAACAAACCAGTTCCTATATTCTGGCACTTCTTTTGTTACCATTCGTATTGTTTATTTTTGTACGTAAGGTGAACCAATTGTAATGAAAAAAAAAAAAAAAAAAAACTTCTATCAAAAGCAAGGCTAGTTTTCTCACTTAAATGGCGAAACGTGAGCCAAGATATAAAAAGGTACCTGACCTATTTTGAATATTTTATCAGTTCACATGCTGAATTCCAAAATAAGCATAACTATGAAAAAATAAGCAACGGAATAGAAAAGAAAATAGCCTGTTCGCTATTCGAGGTAAACTGATTGTTTCTCTAGCACATTTTAATTTAAATTACTCAAGTTCTTTCAAATTAGAGATATTTAACTTTTATAACGTGCAAAGCAAATAAACTTCACAGGCATTCATTCTACTTTTCTCGATATGCATAAGAAGGTACTACTAAATTTGTTAAATTGCCGCTCTACTTTACTTAAACATCACGTTCCATGAAGCCCAGTAGCAGAAACAGTGCAACATGGAATCAAACATTACAGATTAACTCTTTAACGCAGATGGGACACCGGTGTCCCTTTTGCTTATTTATTTTTTGACGCTCTTATTACAAATATTATTATTATATGATAGTTTTTTATTATAAAAGAGAGTCTAATAGTTACTATAAAAAATCTATTAGATTATCAGAGTAATTTTTTTACTAAAATAAAAATGTTAAATAAAAGTAGTTTGAAAAATTTTTATCAACCAATTTCAAAAATGTATTTCTAATTAAATTTGATTATTTAAAAAAGATCAGTAATGAATTATTGTTACTCATATATCTAAGTAATTGTAAATAAGTGCAATTTGTAAAAATATTTATTCATGGGACGCCCGTGTCCCATGATGAATTTACCTTTAACGCAGAAAGGGACACCAGTGCCCCACTCTATATTTTAGAACCAAAATTAATTAAAATTTTAAATATAACATTTTCCACTTATTTAGATCTAAAATAACTTAAAACTATCAAAAAAGTGTAAAAATTATGTTTGATGAGAAATCTGCTTCAAAGGGTTAACAACTGAAAAAGAAATACCGGGTTAAAAAATACTAATAGAATTTGCTTCATGTCTCCAGGTGAGACTACTCTATTTATTGTATTCTTTATAACTGATTTTCATTTTATATGCAAATTTTACGCATTTCATAAATTGCTAATATTTCTTGCGATACTGGATTTGGTAAGGCATTAATGGATTACAGACAAATTTTGTTTTCCTGCAGATTGATATAAGAAATTCTGGCACTGGGCAAAGCAGTAGCTATATCTGTTGTGGCAGTGGTAAAAGTAAGTAATAAATTTGTTAAATTGCCGCTCTACTTTACTTAAACATCACGTTCCATGAAGCCCAGTAGCAGAAACAGTGCAGCATGGAAGCAGACATTACAGATTAACAACTGAAAAAGAAATACAGAGTTAAAAAATACTAATAGAATTTACTGTTTTGCTGCAGATTGATATAAGAAATTATGGTACTGGGCAAGGCAGTAGCTAATATCTGTTGTGGCAGTGGTAAAAGTATGTAGGCAGAACGGACACCATGTATAATTAAAAGTAATTGCATACTTTAAAGTTTTTAAAGAAGAATAAATAAACTAGTACGTAAACTTTCTTCGATATACAAATTCACGCAATACAAATTATTCATTAAAATTATTATTTATTAAAATCAATTTTTATGATAAATGCAGACTACTTTCATTTTCCTCTCAGAGAAGAAAAACACTAAATATTTAAAAAAAAAAAAAAAAAAAAAAAAAAAAAATTCGATTAATTTGTTCTAAATTATCTAAGATTTATGATTCAACTAAACGTATTTAAGGCATTCACGAGTTCTCTTGAAAGACACCTATACTGAAAATTTATTTATTTACAGCCCCAAGAGCGGTGATTTTGGGGGGGGGGCGGAAGTGATGCGATGCATACATGTACAAAAAAAACTTCATCTTTGTTGACTATTACAAATCTATTTTTAACACTTTCCAACGAAGTTGAAAAGTGTTTATGACTTGTTTGTCTGTCTGACTGTGCGTGCCCTAACTCGCATAAATATTCATGCAATTCCTCGAACTTACAGATGTTGGTCAAGTTTACAACTATGGTATGTTCCATATTGAAAATGGGGTAAATACCATCATTTTTCCTGGTTGACTATTACTACCATTCATATATATACATATATTAATTTCCTATTGAATAGTTAAAAGTATTCTTAAGTGTATTTATACGAAATTTTGTCCTACACTGCCCTATTAAAAATTATATTTAAAAGTGTGTGTGGGGGGGAGGGGGGGAGGAGGGGGAGAGCAGTGCCATTCGTTGAGCGATTTTTTACTCCCATTTTTTCCTGCTTGACAATTACTATCGTAAATGTTTATTTTATTTTATTTATTTATTTTAATTTCACATTGAAAAGTTAAAAATAATTCTGATTATGTGCGTTTATAAGAAATTTTTCCCTATACCGCCAAATTAAAAATTATTAATAAAATGGTATAACAGTGCTACCTGTTGTTGCGCGATAGAAACTCAAATGTAATCAGAACCAATTTAAGTCATGGTCCAATCAAATATCAAGTTTGGTTAAATTTCGCCCACTGGTTCGGGAGATATGGACGTCAGATAGGGTCCATGAAATTTTTGATACATACATATCCCACACACATTTTCTAAAAACGTGTTTCAAATCGTGTTTGGGACATCCCAAAACGTGTTAATCCATCGAAAACCGGATGTCGAAAATTTTTGCGAATCTAATAGTTTCTCCTTATATAGAAAGTGACGAAAGTAAAAACTAAAATAAGTGGTAGGTAAAAAAATTAAATTATAATGTAGAATAATAATAAACGTCCCTCCACGGTATTGAAATATCTTCCTTTCATTGCATGCGTCTCGTTAAATATGAAACTATTTCAGTAAAGGATTAGATTAGGTGAATTCAGTCTGAAGTTCACTCTCATTAGTTGAATTCCCCCCCCCCCTCCCCCCCCCAAAAAAAAAGATGTAGGGAATGAAAAATGCGAAGTTTCTGAGGGAACGTGTGCTGTAAGCTAAAAAATAAGCCCCCAGCTCCCGACTTCTCAAAGATGAAAGCTAAAATATATACACACATCGAATTCAAAATTAGTACAAAACATTAATCTAAAGAATATAATTTTTAAATAAAATACATTAGTATAAGATAATACATCAATATAAAAATATATATAGAGAAATTTATAAAACAAGCTGAACGAAAATAATTATAAGATAAAAAACTTTTTATAAACCATGTTTTAGTTCCCCATCATACTATAGGTATGGGGAACTTAGGTAATCGTGAAAATTTTCTACCTCGGTTTTTTGACTTTTCTACACGTTATCAGGTGTGAGGAATCCGAAAATGACAAAATTTGTATGGTGTCTGTCTGTAGGGTGTCTGTTAGTGTGTCAGTCCGTTAGTGTGTCAGTGTGTTAGTCCGTTAGTTTGTTAGTCTGTTAACACGATATCTCACGAACAAATGATCGCAGAGAGGTCAGATCAGTTTTAAAATATTACTTTCGATACTGGCAAGAACCCTATTCTTTTGCAACATTCGAATTAAAAAACTTCGTAAGTTACGAGAAATTTACGATTTTCTTAACATGGGAGAATAGGACAAAAATTCACTTAAACGTGCATTAAATGGAAACTTTTTACTGTAAAAATGTCAGACCAGTTTTAAAATATCAGGTTTGATGCCGGAATGTACATTAGTAACTATAAATGTGCTACTTTGAAAATTTCGCAAGTTATGGGAAATTTACGAATTTCTTAACATGGCAGTATAGGGCAAAATTTCACATAAACGTCAATTTTGAGAGATATTTTCATCGTAAAGATATCAGACTACTTTTGAAATATTATTTAGAACACTGGCATGAATATTAATGACTATGAATTTTGCAATATAAAAATTTCGTAAGTTATTGGAAAATTACGAATTTCTTAACATGGCAGCATAGAGCCAAATTTCACATAAACGTCAATCTTGTGGGATATTTTCATCGTAAAGATATCAAGCCACTTTCGAAATATTATTTAGGATACTGGCATGAATATCATACACTATGATTTTTTCAATTTAAAAAATTCGTAAGTTATTTGGAATTTACGATTTACTTAACATGTCAGAATAAGGCAAAATTGAGCATTAATTTCCATTTTGAGGATCATAAATACATTAGACAACTTCAAAATTACATTTATGATATTTGTTTGAACATGATTGAATACAAATATTCTAATAGGAAAATTTCGTAAATCATTCGTAATTTACGATTTTATCAACATAGCGAAATTTGTAAATTTTTCATATATATATATGAATTTTGAGGATTATTGCATTGTAAATAGTAGCATGAAAACTAAACAACGGAATTGACCCTGATAAAATAAATTAATAGATTATAATAAGATATATATATCGAAGTTAACGGTGGATAGCCTATTAGGCGGGGATTTCATTCTGTTACTATATCAAGCTTTGGTCAAATTCATTTCTTTTAACATGATTATAATATGTCTCGCACTAGAAATTTATGAGAACATAAATATGATGGGGAACTGAGCAAAGTCCACCTATGCCAACTAGTTTAAATTTTCTGTTGAATCATAGCTATAGAACTGACTACATTAGCACTTTATCAATGCGTATGAAATCTTTAAACCGATAGTGACGTCAATTTTTGTGAGATACTTAATTTAACTTTTTACAATTTCTTAACTCTCACGTTTAATTAAATTATTCAATCACGTTTATTTATTTTTATGTCGAAAGAAAATGAACTCGTATGTGTTTTTTTTTTTTTTTTTTTTTTTTTTTGGCAACAATTAAATTATAGCTAAAACTTTAAGTATTTTAAAGGTTATTTTTATTGCTATTAGGAGCTTATTATTCGTGAAAAATTTCCACCTCGGTTTTTTGACTTTTTTATACGTTTTCAGGTGTGAGGAATCCGAAAATGACAAAATTTGTGTGGTGTCTGTCTGTAGGGTGTCTGTTAGTGTGTCAGTGTGTCAGTCCGTTAGTGTGTTAGTCTGTTAACACGATATCTCACGAACAAATGATCACAGAGGGGTCAAATCAGTTTTAAAATATTACTTTCGACACTGGCAAGAACCCTATTCATTTGCAACATTCGAATTAAAAAACTTCGTAAGTTATGAGAAATTTACGATTTTCTTAACATGGGAGAATAGGACAAAATTTCACTTAAACGTGCATTAAATGGAAACTTTTTACTGTAAAAATGTCGGACCAGTTTTAAAATATCAGTTTTGATGCCGGAATGAACATCAGTAACTATAAATATGCTACTTTGAAAATTTCGCAAGTTATTGGAAATTTACGAATTTCTTAACATGGCAGTATAGGGCAAAATTTCACATAAACGTTAATTTTGAGAGATATTTTTATCGTAAAGATGTCAGACTACTTTTGAAATATTATTTAGGACACTGGCATGAATATTAATGACTATGAATTTTCCAATATAAAAATTTCGTTAGTTATTGGAAAAATACGAATTTCTTAACATGGCAGAATAGAGCAAAATTTCACATAAACGTCAATCTTGAGGGATATTTTCATCGTAAAGATGTCAAACCACTTTTTGGATACTGGCATGAATATCATAGACTATGATTTTTCCAATTTAAAAAATTCGTAAGTTATTTGGAATTTACGATTTACTTAAAATGGCAGAATAAACAAATTTGAGCATAAACTTCCATTTTGAGGATCATAAATACATTAGACAACTTCAAAATTATATTTATGATATTTGTTTGAACATGACTGAATACAAATATTCTAATAGGAAAATTTCGTAAATTATTCGTAATTTACGATTTTATCAACATAGCGAAATTGTAAATTTTTCATATAAATATGAATTTTGAGGATTATTGCATTGGAAATAGTGGCATGAAAACTAAACAACAGAATTGACCCTGATAAAATAAATTAATAGATTAGAATAAGATAACTATATCGAAGGGAACGGTGGATAGCCTATTAGGCGAGGATTTCATTCTGTCACTGTATCAAGCTTTGGTCAAATTCATTTCTTTTAACATGATTATAATATGTCTCCCACTAGAAGTTTATGAGAACATAAATATGATGGGGAACTGAGCAGAGTCCACCTATGCCAACTAGTTTTCATATTTTAATTAATTATAAGAAAACTATTCGAAAATCGGACTTAGAAGTATTGTATTGTCATCGGGTTGTGAGCTATTGTGAAAGTTTCAAATGTCTAGCTAGTAGGGAAGTTAGTTAAAATTCGATTGCAAGATTTGTACCGGACAAACAAACAAAAATAGAAGTTAATAAAAACATGGTAAAATGAACTAATTTTTCATTCCTTACTTGGGGGTGGGGGGGCTCCCTTGAAGAAGACCCCATGTGTTTTGGGATTTTTATTTATTTATTTATTTAATCAGTTTATCAATCTATTTTCGTATTATATTTCTTTCTGCTGCATTTTGCGCATTGGTTTATAAATACTTAGTTTCAAAATTTTTCGTAATTCATTTTAAATTTAAATTTTATATACTATATATATATATATATATATATATATATGAATAATGTACAGTCGAGGGGGAAAAACCCCACAACACTCGGTGTAACTTCGTTGGTAATCGATGCACAAAAATGTAATGGGTATCATTCGACTAGGAATTGTTAGTGAGTAGTGCTTTTAGAAAATGAATTGAAATTTTGAATTGGATGTCGTCTACATATTAAAACATGTGAATAATAAATATCAATTTCAGTATACACAGTGCAATACAAATAATGCATATCAAAATACTTCTCATGTAACGCAGTGCCTTTGAATTCTTTTGAGGGTCCCTGTACACAAACCACTAGAAGTATTTATACCCTTTTAGGGACCATGCCATAGTGAACTTGAATAACGTATATCAGTTTGAAGGAATCTTATGAAAATTTACGGAAATTAGAGCGGGACAGACAGACGAACAGCAGCCATAAATACTTTTTATCTTAGTTGAGAAAAAAATGACAAGCTAGATGTAAATATCGCTATTGATAAAAATGACTACAGCCGCTAATTTCATATAATGTTCTTCTAGGAAGGGAAAAACAAAAATAAATTAATTAATAATAATAATTTTAAAAAATTATTTTTTTAAATACATATGTAAGGTTGGGATGAGGAACTATTAGTAAAATATCGCAAAAGAGTGGACAATATTACATTTCCAAAAAAAAAAAAAGTTTAAAGATTTCAATTTTTCCAAATGAAAGACATTTCCAATGATTTTCGCTTACCTAAATTAGAAACTGGATTTCTCAGAAAATGAATATTTTACAAAAACGTTAATGATCACTTTTCAAAATAACATTAAAACTAAATTTAATTAATTGAAGAGCCTCCGAGAGAGCATTAAATAAATGAAGTTAAAGCTTTTTTCAATTTAAAGGCATTAGGAATTCAATGGAACATAATTTGCTTCGAAAACACGTCATTTTGATATTGCATCTGATAATTATTCCAATAAGGACCTTTCTAAAAATATGACGTAAAATATTTTTTAAAAGTGCAAAATTAATTAATTCAAACACTATATTGATTATGCATATTACAATAATTCAATAATTTATTTATAGCATTTTAAAATTATTATGAGCACTATACACTAACTATATAATTAAATGGGATATTAAAGAATCTGAAAAATGTCATACTTCTGTAAGAGCTTCATGTACTGTAAGAGCTTCTACTATTACTGAGTACTACTACTGTAAGAGCTCCATGTAAATATTTTTTTTTTCTAATTGATTGAAATCTTAAACGATTATTATTATTTTATTTATTTATTTTACAATTTTTACTTATGGTGTCATAAAATTTAATAATAGGATACAGTGAGGTCTCTCTAATCCGCCAAACTTGGGACCGAAGCCTTGGCGGATTAGAGGGACTTTTTTTTTTTTTTTTTTTTTTTTTAAACATTTTTCACTTTTAAACAGACTATAAATTAACACTAATTTGTAAAAGAATTATAATTTTAGTAAAAATACAATACTATAATAAAGAAATACAAGTAGGAATATTTCAAAAGGCACACATAAATGCAATTTAGAAGTAAACAATTTTTTGAACATGGATGTAATTGTTGCTTGTTTGAGTTTTTGCTTGTTATACATTATTTTTTTCTGTATTCTGTTTATTGTCATTATTTCTTGTTCAGTTATATAGCTTTGCTGCTGAAGAAAAGTTAAGTACTTATATCCTAATTCTAAACCCTGCTCATATTTAATTTTATTTTCATCAATATCAGATTCATTGTCTTCTGAATCAGAATCATTTGTGTCTAGAACACTTGAAATTATTTCAGCATCAGTTATTGTTTCAGTAGTGGGAGCCTCATCTTCACATTCCAACCACTCTGATACAACTTCCTCTTCCAAACATAAGGGTACATTACTCATTGTGGACTTGGCATAATTAAATAACTTAGCAGCATTTTCTTTCGTGGGATTAATGAGCCATCAAACTCATCATTATGGCTGTTTTCACTTTCAAAAAATAATGATGCTGGCCAGAGATTGTGCCAGGCATTAATAAGTGTATCTTGTGGTAGTGTGTTCCATGCCTCTGCCCTCCCCCCTCCCTCCAAAAAAAATACAGTCTTTGATGGTGAAAGAATTTTTATAATCATTTAAAGTATCAGTAGTACGATTCAAGGCTAATAATCTATGTATAAATTCCATCCTATATACAGACTTAAGGCAACAAATAATGCCTTAATCCATTGGTTGGATAAATGAAGTGGTGTTTGGGGGCAAGAACATTACTGAAACATTATCTTTCTCCAAATGCTGTGGATGTGCTGGGCAATTGTCTAGTAAAAGCAAAAATCTCTAAAATCCAGACGATTTTTCAATTTTAATTTTAAAATAAGACTTAGCTGTATCTTATTTCCATATTTCTTGTGCAATGCAGTTTAAAATTTGTTTAATTGAACACTGAATACATAAATTTGAACATAATCTGACGTATTTTTAAATTGTTTGATTGTGAATTAATTTTTTTTTTTTTTTTTTTTACAAAAAAAGGTAGGTTATATACATTAAAAAATAAAAATAATCATAGTGAAAAATAATTACTGAAAAATTACTGAAATGTTTAAAAAAAAAAAAAAAGTTTCCGTAGTTTATTAGCAATTATTTAGCAGGCATTATCAGTTGTTTATTATATTTTAGTGTAATATATCTGTTTTAACTTAACATAAGTGTTTTATTATATTTCTATTTTATATTTTAATTAACCAATTTTATTTGTTGTTTATTTTCATTAACATAAAATTGCAGTTTGTATGTTATAATATCACAAAAAATTAGTTTTCAATAAATCTCTAAAATCTGGAATCACCGTGGTCCTGCCAAATCCTGATTTTCGAGATTCAACTGTAATTTTAATACAATTTAACATGTAGAGTAACTAAGTTTTTTGCAATAACTTCTGATCCCATAGAGATCCCACTCTAAAAGTTTCAGGCTATATAGCGTTTAGTATAACCAAAAACATATTTTTTTTTTCAAATTTTTTAAAAAACACTATCTTCGAAATTTTTAAAATTTAATAATTTTTAAAATTTTTACCTAACACAATGATGTTGCATACCAAATTAAACTTTGGAAACTACTCTTTAAAATGAGGGGTCATAAACTTCTCTATCCCTTATAGAACTTGAGATTGAATATGCTTACACAAGCTAAAAAATGCCGATTTTTCGAATTAAAAAAAATTAATTTTAAAAAAAATCGAAAGAGATAAAAAATTTCTAAAAATATATTTTCATTTATATCATCAAGGAGAATGATTCCTGCAAGTTTCATAGAAATCTGAGGTGGTCAGGTTGAAAATTGAAATTTTTTGGGTGATTTGGCACATGAGATTTCTTTTGCAAAATTTAATTGATAACTGCAAGTTTCACTGTTTACAAAATTATTATTGAAACCGAAACTAATTTTACCGCGAGCGTGGATAATAGGGTCGCGGAATAGAGAGACTCGGCCGCTGGTGGGCATCTGTATGTGAATATTACAAAAATTGGAGGTCGAAAATTTCCGTGTGTCTAAAACTATTTTCTTAAGAATAAACACAGAAGGAAATTATAATACTAATGAACTTGGCTCTCAAAATGTAGTCGCTTATTATCATAAAATCTTTATACGTGTACTGACAAATCTTCACCAGAAATTATAAAGATGACATGAAATATAAAACAGACGTTGAGATAGCTTTTCTTCGAGAAGACTGTTCTGAAAGCACACACGAGATTTAAGATCAAAATATTCTTCACGACTTTGTTTTTATACAAGATTTGCTATCTTTTACACAAAAGCCGTATGCTCCTGCACACAATCCATCTTATTGTCACAAAAGAAAATACATGAAAAACGAGAAATACGCAAATCTAAATCAACTTTTCACGTATACACGAAATAAACAAAATAAAAAGTTTTTTTTTTTTTTTTTTTTTTTTTTTTTACGAAAACCTTGTTAGAACAAATAAGTATAGAGCAATACAGATAGAGATGTAAGCGATAGAAAATAATCTGGTGTGTCACTCACAAGACTTTCTCTCTTACCTGGCATTTCTATACTATTGGGTTATTCGGAAAGTCATTTCGTTTTTCTCAGCAGAGGACTTAATTGTATTTTTTTCAGACCTTCTTCACATTTAAGTTGCATTGCCATTACATATTGTGACAGCTGATATAGCAAGGCTTGCTTGTGAAAAAGGTCGTTTTATTCTGCTCAATAGTTTTTGATTGGTGCCCTATCAAATAAAGAAAATCAGAAGCGACATTCTCGGCATATTTTGTTTTTGCTATCAAAAATGCGAAAATACTATTCAAACAAGGAAAAAAAGTATACGATGTGTGCACAGAAAATTTATTTAAAGAACGCTATTGTCAAAACTGGTTTACCAAATTTTGTTCTGGCAATTTTGAGTTGAAGATGCATAACCCCAGCAGCACATCTTCTCCGAAAAGCATCCCCAGGATGTCCTGTGAATAAAAGGGAAATCCTATGGACCTCTTCAAGATGTTCTGTGGACAAATGTGCTACTAGGGAACGTTCTAGAAAACCAGTTTGTGCTAATGAAGACAAAATGAAGTACTGATTTATGAAAAACTGCCAAATAACAACTCGTGAGATCGCTAAGAAACCGATCAAAGTGGAGAATATATAATTCATTAAAATATTTATACAATATAAGAAAATCGTCTTTCATTTTCGAAGGAAAAAACGAAATTACTTTCCGAACAACCCAATATAAAGTCAGATTGCAGATTAAGACATAAGATCAATAATAAGAAAATAAGAATCAATTTGCTTTAAAAATAATCTAAAACAGGCTTAGGAACAGTTTTATACTGTCTAAAAAAATTTCAGTCCAAAATTTCAATTTCATTTCTTCTCTAAAACATAATTGCAGATTTTCCGTTTACTTCCAATCAGAATAAGCCCTGAATCGCTTTTCAAAATGGGTATGAATTATTCAGTGCAGAGACCTTACCTGCTAACTGAACTATGTATTAAATGTTTAGAGAAGCGAGTTTCTTTACCACTGTTTATTGAGGATTTGTCACAATTAGCTTTTTTACTTTCTCTTACCCATAGGGTCGAGAAAGTATAGTTTTAGGGTAAAATTTTCGACCGTGAGTTTTTGTTATATTTACATGTTCTGAGGTCCCCTGAATACGAAAATCATATTTTTAAAGAATGGTCTGTGTGTCTATTTGTGTGGATGGATGTCTGTGTGTCTGTTATCAGCATACCTCAAGAACAAATAGTAGCAGAAATTCCAAATTCGGTATTCTAAATGTGTATCATATAGGGATGCTACACTAAGCTTTTCGTTGAGATGAAGCAAATGGTTCGTGTACAGGGACACTCAAAAGTATTCAAATACATTACGTCTATTGGGAAAATTGCAGGTAAGTAGAGTGTAACATCTATAGACTGCACTAAACCAAATGAAACGAATATTTATTTTTTGCAATAGAGATAGTCAACTTGAAAAAAAATTTTGTGTATGTAGGATCCCCGCCTCTCCCCTGGGGTGGTAAGTCCCCCCTCGAGAGGAGAAAATTTTCATGATGGGTATCTTTCAAAAGAGCTCGCCAGTGCCTTTAAAACGAATGGTTGAACCATCGATCTGCGATAATTTAAAATAAAGTTATGGATTTTTTTCATTTTTAACCAAAAAAAAAAAATTTTTTTTAATGTAATATTGAGAATAAATGTAACTTTTTTTATATATATATATTTAGTGTTATACTTCTTCTTTAATACGGAAATCGTCTGCATTATCATAAAAGATAATTTTTTTTAATAATAATTTTAATAAATTATTTTTTGAAAACAGAATTATTTTTTAATAACTGAATTAAATTCTATATAAATGTAGGTGCATTAATGAAACGGGGGGTTGAGAGGGGCGGTAGCCCCCCCCCCCCCTCACACAGAACTAATTATCATATAAAACTCTTCCTAAGCCTAATTTGAATAATTTAACACAGGTTTACATAACAGTACTCGTTATCTTACCTCTTAATCTGCAACCTATATTTATAGTATTAAATTTCATGGTAAGAGAAAGCCGTGTGAGTGGCACACCAGATTATTAATAACCTACACTAAAAATACATTTTTATAATTATACATATTTAACTGTTTATATTAAAAAATGCTTACGAATACGAATTAAAAATAAATTATGTCCATAAGTAAAGAGACTAAAATAACAAATAACTCCATAAATTTTAAATACCATTATGCAGAGTTATTAATAAAAAGAAATCTTAGAATTGTCTCAAAAACAAAGAAAAGGAAAAGGAAAAATAAAAGAAAAAAATTACATTCTGTTGAAAAGATGTAACAATTTACAAGCCAACAATGGAACAAGAAAGAGCGTGAATAAAGAAGTAAGAGTATGAATAAAGATGACCCAGAACGAAAAGAGCGAAGCGTGATTTCCATAACACACATACACACCTACAGGGTAACCGGATCTTGAAGTCCCGTAGACTCATCAAAAAGCGAATTAATAATCTTGGAATTCCTCTCTCTGACAAACGAATGCGAGTTAAAGTACTCAAAACATATTCATAAGCCTTATAATAAAATTAAAGTAACTAGTGTAAGTACAGTAAAACTTGGATAATTCGAAGCTGGAGGGACCAGTGAAAAATTCGAAATATCCAAAACTTCGAATTACATATACTATTTTGTCAAAAAGAAGAGATAAATTAAAAAAATAAAAATAAAACTCTACGATCAAAGATTTAACACATAAACTTTATATCTAAGAATACTGCTACATCCTCCCCCCCCCCCCCTCATTAAATCAATATTTTTTTACGAGCTAAATTATTCAACACTTTTTAAAAAATAGTCAGATATTTTTGGTTGCTTCTTTAAGTACAATCTTTGTGTCATAGCATATGTCTTCAAGCTATCAATTGATACAAAAACAGAATATTCTACATTAGACATGGATTTCAATCAGGGTTGTAGTGATTTAAATCAATTGATTTAAATCGCTGATTTAAATCAATTGATTTTTTTGAAAAAAATCACTGATTTAAATCACTTTTTTTAAATACCAAAGTTATTGGCTTCAATGGAATGAAATTGTTTATCTAACTTTAAAAAATGAGATTTTTAACTATTTCTTATGTAAATTTTTAAAAAAAGTTCGTAAAATATAACAAAATATTTCATTAGACAAACTAATATTTCTCATTTCTTAACTTTAGTTTCATCTCTACTAAGCAACATTAATAAACACAAAAATAAATTATACCTTAACTTTTTTTTAAATTATTTTTATACATATTATATATTTTAATTATTTATACAAGCACTGGTGTATGAATTGTAAATATTTAATTAGTATACAATGCATTAATTGATGTTATACATATATTCCAGTTCGCCTTTGCCCACCTTGTGGGTCATATTTCAAAAAGAAAATATTTCCTTGTTTATTTAGCTCTCATACCAGTTTATGTCATTTAACAATGTTTCATATGAATGATATTTTAAAAATAATACCATATTTTACATTGTAGTGTTTAAAAAGCCCTGAAGGCTCCAAAAAGTTTTAAAAACATCATAACCTTATAATTTAACAACATACAACCAGTTAACTATAATTCGAGGCTGCTCTCACTGCTTGTTTAATGAATTGTACCCTCTAAATACAGGGGTCTGTCCAGACTTTTCACACAGGGTCCTGTTTTTGTGAAATTGTGAAAATTTCTACACGTAATTTCGTAAATCTAAATTTAGTGTGAAAATAATGTTCTTCACAAACTTTTGGCTAGGGTTTTCTTTTTGTGAAATTGTGAAAAATGTAATTTTGCAAAATAAAATTACAATTAAGATTTAATTTTTGACAATGACAGTTCAGTTTTATATAACTAAACTCACACACATGCACAGAAGTCCTGTATAAATTAGAAATTGAGTATCAGCTTTTCGGGAGAAATACAACAAAAACATCCCATTATTCAGGCAGTCTATGTTCGTTCCACTGAAGATTAATTTTGAAAATGAGAGATTTATCAAAGGTCTAAGGAGAAAAATTTTGTAAAGGGATCTTTTTTAGGCTAAAAATTTTTGTGAGTGGTGTGATTTTGTGATAAAAATTTTGTGAAGGGTCCTGTTTTGGGATAAATAATTTTGTGAAGGGTCCTTTTTTTAAGATATAAAATTTTATGAAAGGTTCTTTAATGGACCCAGGTTTGCCTCTGAACAGACCCCTGAAATATAAAAAAAGATAAAAGAGTAAGTGAAAGTATTAAGACGGTAATGAAAACATGAATTCTGTTAATGGGTAAAGTGTGAAAAAATTTTCTTGATTCAAATGATATTTGTTAAACTTAAGTAAGAATTTTTTAGGATATAATTTTTTTTTTCTCCCTTTAATTCCCTATTATTTTTATTTTGATTAGAAACTATGAATAAAAATTTCTTTTTCTTAATCCATTGCTTCAGTTTTATGTCATTTTTCCTATTGAATTATCCTTTTCCAAAGTTATTTTACGTGTTCAATACTGTGGGTAAGATTTTACTTTATTTCAATACATTATTGTAGCTACAAGTCAAAGTTACAAGTTGAGTGGCTCATACTACCGCATTTATGATTGCCATAAAATTACACTTTTTACGAAGATACCATGTTGAATAAAAATATTGGTAATAAATGCCTACATGGATTTTTTCTATGGGAATAGAATACTATTTTTATTTTTATAATTTAAGCAAAATAATTGATAGTGTGTATATTGTGCATATATATATATATATATATATACACACACATATATACACATAATAAAATACAAATGTTGTACAATAATGTATGATTACATAATAAAAATCATTAAAATCAAATAAATCTTGATTTAAATAAAAAAAAATCCAATTTAAATAAAAAAAATCGATTTTTTTGAAAAAAATAAAAAAAATCAACAACCCTGATTTCAATTAAAAAAAAACCTCGAAGTTCATGTATATTTTCTTCTGATGCACTAGGTAAGAAATACTCATGTATTTCCTCATCCTTCTTTTGAAAGACTGTTAAAAAAAAATAATGCACTTCAGCTGAGAATAATCTCGGGAACAAATTTTATTGTAATATTTTAAAGGTAATCGTATGAAAAATTCGAATTATCCAAAATAGAATTCGAATTATCCATGAATTTTTAATATTATTTTAATACAAAATTCAAGGGACCGAGGAAAAAATTCGAATTATCCAGAATTTCGAATTAAGCAAGTCGAATTATTCAAGTTTCACTGTATCAGGCATGAGAGTGGGAAAAGGACAAAAAGTCTGAAAATATGCGTAAACTCAAATTCGACTAAAAAAAAAAAAAAAATGACGTGGCACCAACATATTTCGCATTAAAAAGAAAAATATTTAAGAACTATATCGTTCAGGTAAATTACAAAGTAGTTTTAAAAGTAAAATAAAAATGCAAATAATGTCTGATAAAAATTCAACAATAATACATTAAAATAATGTTATTGCAAAAATAAATTTATCTACTTACTTATTTAAAATTTTCTAAATCATATGTACAAGCTCAACTAAGTGTACAGACTCATTTATTGTCATGCAAATTTATACAAACAATCTGATTATCACTATTTGAAATACTCAAGCCTAGTTATTGTATTACTTGGCATGAAATGGCTATCATTAAAAAAAAAAAAAAAAAAGAGAGAGAGAGAGAGAGAATATCTCCCTTTCCTTATTTTTATTTTAATGCAATTTTAATATTATTTTAGTTTAAAACATTAGACAATGTTGATAAGTGAACTTATAGTATGGAGATTAGCTGTATTGGAAAAGGTATAAAATTGCATGAAAACTAAAATATGAAAAAGGCCTTAATAAAAATAATGAGTAAATTAAAACAAGGTAAATGGTTCAAACTGAATGGTGGATAGCCTACTAGGAGGAGCATTTCAGTCTGAAACTATTGATTGATTTGCCAAATCTATTATACTCTTTTCTTTA
This sequence comes from Salticus scenicus, assembly GCA_963930645.1. Classification (NCBI taxonomy): domain Eukaryota; kingdom Metazoa; phylum Arthropoda; class Arachnida; order Araneae; family Salticidae; genus Salticus; species Salticus scenicus. The sequence goes on from OZ005661.1 coordinate 116,618,585, forward strand.
TTTTTAAAAAGGTTTTTCCATCCCCCCCCCTTTTTTTTTCTAGCAATCAATGTAAGCCAGAGAAAAAAATAAAAAAAGGACAATACTGAAAAAGTACTGTCCTAGTTCAAAGTACTGACCAATACTGGTAGACAATAACAGGCATGAGAGTGCAGAAAATAAAAAAAAGAGGAAACATGTGTGTTCAAAAAATTAATTTTAAAAGAAAAGTAATTCGCGTGGGGAAAACTATAGAAATGTACGTTCATAAAATTTATTTCAAATGAAAAATAATGCTCACAGGAAAAACTATACAAAATATTTTAAAAGACAAGAAAAACTAAAAGAATAATGCACATCAACACAATAAAACCTGTGTTTATTTAAAAAAAAAAAAAAAAAAAAAAAGTAAGCTAGCAATCAACATTTAATCATTGGCTGGTATTAGAAAATGGGGGGAAAAAGGGGGGGGGGTAAAAAATAGTTCATGAGAGAAATATTAAACACAATTTTACTTCTTTATGGGTTCTAGAATATCATAAAGAAGTTTAAAATTAACATTGTGGATGGATAAATATTAAAAAATAAAAGGCTTCCTGCAGAATGTTTGTTCGGTTAGAAATGAAAAGGGGGGGGGGGACAAAAATAAAATTACATGAGTGAGAAATATTGATTAATTCTGTTCTTTTATATGTTATAGAATCTAATAAAGCATATTTAAAATGAATATTGACATTAATATTTTGGATGGAAAAAGATTAAGAATCTAAAGTTTTTTGTGGAGCGTTTGAACACTGATCGTTTCTGGACGCGGAATTTTAGGTTTTGGAATTTATTTTTTCATGATAAAAATCTGAAATTCTTAGTAAAATTTTAAAAAAGTCGGAAATTCCGACGAAAGTCGGAAAAATCTCATCCCTGCTGTATTAATAATTACTAATTTCTTCTATAATGAACAGAATAAAGTATCGGATTCGTAGTAAAAATTTTCGACTTTTGGTTTTCGATGGATTTACAAGTTTTGAAATGGCTTGAACACGATTAGACAATTGTTAGAAAAATGTCCCCTTGTCTCTTTCTTTTTTGTGTGTGTACATGTACGTTACAAAAAATTTCCACCAACTTTACCTCGAGAACTAATGCACTGAATTTTATAAAAAGTTATAGTCAGTTGCACCTTGATATAAAATTGGGGCCCATCAACCAGGGTCTGAGGGGGGGAGGGGCATCCTTTTTTTTTTTTTTTTTTAAGAATTGAAAAAAGAAAAGAAAAACCTTAGCAGATTTTTTTGCGTTTTAGAAGGTTTCTACCAAGATCTTTCGGTTTTTTTTTTTTTTTTTTTTACATAGCTAGGGGCCAGTTGTAACAGGGGTAAGAAGCAACAAGCAATTTACATAATAGTTTGCAACATTTTTGATTAGATATTTTGAGATAAACATAACTCTTATGACACGTCTTATTATGTAAGCACAAACAGTGTTCCGCAGAAACGGTTAATGAGAAGTTTTGTACGTGTGCTACATTTTAGCTAGTTAGTGTAAAAAAGCATATATCGTAAATTTTGATTAAAGGTAAATTAATTATTATTTTATAGCTATTTATTTTTAATTGATTTTTTATCTCATTTTTTGACCGTAAATCTGGGCCACGTACTTTTTAAAAGTTGCCAAGGCCATTATCTGCCCTGGTGAAGCTTTTTAACGGGTTTTTAAAGGAAAATGAGCTACTTTGACGTCAAAGCAAGCTAGAAATGCAGAAAATAAACAACCGAGCGGGCAAAAACAAATAGAAATACAGTTAGGCCGTTCAAAATTGGTACAGATAGGTTTAAGAGGCCTGCAAGTCGAATGGGGATATTTTCGATTGTGTAAAGTTATTAGGAGGGGCGAGAAGAGGGGGGGGAGGCAAAAAAATAAAAATAGTGTCAGATCGTTCAAAATTGGTACATAGAGGTTTTCGATACTTACAAATCGATTGCGGATGATTTTGAATTTGTAAAATTATTAGGAGGGGAGGGTAGGGGGTGGAGCGGTAAGGGGGGGCTATGGGGTAAAAACAAATAGAAATACAGTTAGGCCGTTCAAAATTGGTACAGATAGGTTTAAGAGGCCTGCAAGTCGAATGGGGATATTTTCGATTGTGTAAAGTTATTAGGAGGGGCGAGACGGGGGGAGGGGAGGGGGGGCAAAAAAATAAAAATAGTGTCAGATCGTTCAAAATTGGTACAAAGAGGTACCTAATTTCAATTGTATTGTTCAATTCAAACGAGATACTGTTTCAAAAGGTGGGGTAGCTATTTACCAAAATAATAATAATGTTACTAATATTATGACTCCGAATATTGAAATAAATATTGCACACGTCAGCAATGTTAATGTTAGGCGCTCATTTGTTGGAGATATTTGTGCGTGCTTATGCAAATTTAGAAATGGCCTACACATAGTCATGGTAGCAATTTACATTTCTCCGAATCCAAAATTGGACGAGGTAGAGCATTTTATTCATCGCACTTTACTGGAATACACTGAAGAAGGGTCGAAAATACTTGGTACAAATGGTAATAAATTTCCACTTATCTTGGCTGGCGATTTCAACATCAACTTCGCTGATAAAAAATCAGAGCGGTTGACAACTTTTCTTTCGGAAAAATTGAATTTGAAAATGAATAATGATCCACAAGAATCCACAACAAAATATGGGACCACCATTGACGCGGTATTTTCCAGATATTTAAAGGATATCAAGTCTCAAACTTATGTTTCTTATTTCAGTTACCATAAACCTATAGTTTCAATGATAAAAATTTCTGAATAACCTACATGTATTGTAAGATAATAAAAATATTTTAAACAATATTAACTTCTCATTTATTCAATAAAAGAAAAAAATTTGTTTTCTTATCGGTCACCACGCTCAACTAGTATGTTGTGGCCACCACAAGACTTTCTTCTATATTTTCCTATACATATTCAATCAGTAACAATATTAAAAAAAAAAAAAAAAAAAAAAAAAAAATACGATTTTTTTTTCTAGATTTTTTTTTTTTTTTTTTTTTTTTTTTGTTAAAAGTAATACATATTCAATCAGTAACAATATTTAAAAAAAAAAAAAAAAAAAAAAAAAAAAGAGTACGATTTTTTTTTTTTTTTTTTTGTTAAAAGTAAAAAAAAAAATCGATAACTTTGTTTCAAATTATCACAGATTTATAGTTCAACCATTCGTTTTAAAGGTATTGACGAGATCTTTCGAAAGATACCCATCTTGAAAATTTACTCCTCTCGAGGGGGGACTTCCCCCCCCCAGGGGGGAAGCGATGCCCCCAGATGCACAGAAATTTTTTCCTAGTTAACTATTACTATTATCAATAACTCATATTAATTGTACAATCACAAGTTAAAAATAACTCTCATTATGTACATTTATACGAAAATTTGTCCTATACTGCCATGTTAAAAATTTAGAAAAAATACGATCACAGCGCCACCTGTTGAGCTATTGATCCCCAAATGTAATCAGCACCACTTTATGTCGGGGACCAACTAAATACCAAGTTTGGTAAAATTTCGTTTAAAAAAAAATCGACAACTTTTTTTTAAATTATCACAGATTTATGGTTCAACCTTTCGTTTTAAAGGTATTGACGAGACCTTTCGAAAGATACCCATCTTGAAACTTTCCCCCCCCCCCCGGGTGGGTACTTCCGATGCCCCCACATGCACAAATTTTTTTTCCCAGTTAACTATTACTATTATCAACGAGACCTTTCGAAAGATACCCATCTTGAAAATTTACTTCCCCGGGGGGCTACTTCCCCCCAGGGGGGGGGGGGGACCGATGCCCCCACATGCACAAAATTTTTTTCCTAGTTAACTACTACTATTATCAATAATTCATATTAATTTTACAATCACAAGTTTAAAATAACTCTCATTATGCCCATTTATACGGAATTTTGTCCTATGCTGCCATGTTAAAAATTTGCATAAAATGCTATCACAGCGCCACCTGTTGAGCTACTGATCCCCAAATCTAATCAGCACCAGTTCATGTCAGGGTGCAACTAAATACCAAATTTGGTTAAATTTCATTCATTGGTTCGTGAGATACAGTGTCCACAAAAAAATTATACAGACAGACAGACATTTTCTAAAAACTATCAATTCGTGTTCAGGACACCCCAAAACGTGTAGATCCGTCAAAAAACGGAGGTCGAAAATTTTCGCGAATCCAATACTTTCTCTATATTACATATAGAAGAAAGTAAAAAGTGTAACTTGAATTAATATCAAAGAAAAAACTTGAATTAATATCAAAGAAAAAAAAAATACTGCATAAATAAAATAAATAAATAATTATAATTGCATAAGTTGATAAAAAATGCTATGCAATAGCTTTACCGCGGCAGTCCCCGAGTGCCACACGTATTGTTTTTTTTTTTTTTTTTTTCTTCTTCTTCTTCTTTTTACCCTGATTTATTTATTACTAATTACTTTCTCTTACCCATAAGGTAGAGAAAGTATTGTTTTTGGGTCAAATTTTCGAACGCGAGATTTTGTTATATTTACACGTTTTGAGGTCCCCTGAATACGAAAATCATGTTTTTAGCAAATGGTCTGTGTGTATGTCTGTGTGTCTATGTCTGTGTGTGTGTCTGTATGTCTGTGTGTGTGTCTGTCTGTTATCAGCATATCTCAAAAACAAATTATGGCAGAAAGTTAAAACTTGGTATTCTAAATGTGTATCATATACGGATGCTACAGTAAGCTTTTCGTTAAGATCAATCAAATGGTTCGTGTACAGGGACAATCAAGAGAATTCTAATACATTACGTCTATGGGGGAAATTGCAGGTAAGTAGAGTTTAACGTCTATAGACTGCACTAAACCAAATGAAACGAATATATATTTTTTTTTAACAGAGATAGTTAACTGGGGTTGGTTGGTTGGTTGAATAGCTTTTTTTGGCGCAAGGTCCAAAGTAGGACATGCTGCGCCAAACAAAAGGGTAAAAGAGAAAGTAGCTTATGGATGGGTCTACCCATCCAGAAAGTCATTAAAAAATCACAGTAAAAAATGAATCAAAACAAACAAGATAAAATCAAAAATAATAAAAACAGTGTATATAATAAAACAGATGTAAAACAGGATGAACAATGTAAAGAATAAAATCAGATGTCGAAGTAAAAACCAGCCTCCTTCAAGAAGTTTGTCAGATGATAATGAGGATTTACACCTAAAAGGCTCGTCAGAGTGGGTGAAGATGAATTAAAATTTTGTCGATAAAGATGACGAAGGCAAGGGCAGTCGGTGAGGACATGACGAATGGTTAAAGCACTATTATGACATTTTGGACACTCAGGTTCCTGTTGTCCAAGTAGTAAGTATTTATGGGTAAATCTTGAATGCCCGTTTCGTAGTCGTGTAATAAGAACATCATATTTTCTAGGGTTAAGTGTAGGCCAGACTGAAATTTGAGGTTTTATTTCATGTAATTTATTATTATTTTGGTTATTCCACTCCCTTTGCCACATATTCTTAAGATAGTTTTTAAGTGTGTGCTTAATGTCATCATAAGGAACAGAACAGTTTAAGAGTATGGAAGCCTGCCTTGCGGCTTTGTCTGCTGCTTCGTTGCCTTTAATGCCTACGTGGCCAGGAACCCAGCAAAACAAAATGTCAAATCCCTTTTTCAAAAGGTCGTTGTAAGTTTTTAAAATTGAAATGAAAGTCAGGTTACAAGAGCTAGAAGAGAGAGAATCAAGAACACTCTTTGAGTCTGTATATATAATGAATTTTCTACTGTGCTGAGACGAAATAATGTTAAGGGCAACCTCAATAGCAAAAAACTCTGCAGAGAAGATGGAAAATGAATTAGGGAGTTGATAGCTAAAACTGGTGTTACCAAGGACAACACCACAACCGACTTTATTGCTTGTCTTAGAGCCGTCTGTAAAAATCTCGACGTAGTCCTTGTAATGAGAGCGATGAGATGAGTAAAGAGCCTGAAAAATAGAAGCATCTGTATTAGGTTTGTCAAATCCTTTAAACGGATGAAGAGAAGAAATTAATTGGAAATTCCAAGGTGTCATGTTTATAAGAGACCGAAACCGAACTTTGGTATGAATATGAGAGGTGCCAGCAAGAAAGTTTTTCACTCTAAGGGCAAAATGTGGAATGCAAGATGGGCGATTCACATATAGATTATGATCGTTACTATTTAAATGAGAGTGAAGTGGATGATTAGGATGTGAGAGGATGCGATAGTACAAATCAAGTGAAAGCCTTTGTCTAATGTCAGTGAGAGAAGGCTCCACACAGTCAGCATATAAACTGAGGACAGGAGTAGTGCGGAAAGCTCCTGAGCAAACTCTAAGCGCACTATGATGTGTTGTGTCAAGTTTCTTAATGTAAGAAGGAGGGGCTGAACCATAAACCTGACAAGCATAATCAAGTTTAGAACGAATAGCAGCTCGATAGATTTTCAGCAGAGATGGACGATCAGCACCCCAACAAGTGTTAGAAAGGACTTTTAGAATATTAAGTGCTTTGTCACATTTAGTTCTTAAGTTTAAAATATGAGGTTTAAAAGTTAGTTTTCTGTCAAAGATAACACCCAGAAAGCGAGCAGTGTCAACAACTGAAAGTGGTCTGTTGTTCATTAAAATCTCTGGATCAGGATGAAGCCCTCGTTTTCGGCAAAAATGCACACACTGTGTTTTGTCAGTAGAAAAAGTAAAACCGTTTTTATTTGTCCATTTAATTATACTGTTTATAGCAAGTTGTAATTGGCGTTCTATGAAGCGCATGTCATTTCCCTGGCAAGAAATTTGCAGGTCGTCAACATATAAACTCCCATGGACACTTTGCGGCAGCTGTTTTAGAATATCATTTATTTTCAAGGAAAAAAGCGTAACGCTCAAAACACTGCCTTGAGGCACACCTTCCTCTTGAAAATAAAAGTCGGAATAAACTGATCCAATACGAGTTTGAAAGCGTCTGACTCTTAAAAAATTATCAATAAAAATAGGGAGATTTCCTCGAAAGTTCAAATTATATAAATCTCTTAAAATTCCATAGCGCCAAGTCTTGTCATAGGCTTTTTCCATGTCAAAAAAAATTGAAACCAAATGGTTACGTCTCACATAAGCTCTTCGAATATTAGTCTCCAGTAATAAAATATTATCAACCGTTGAACGGCCTCGTCGGAAACCACTCTGCCATGGTGAAATCAAATTACTTTTTTCTAAAATATAGACAAGCCTAGTATTTACAATTTTTTCTAGCAGCTTACAGAGGCAGCTTGTGAGGGCAATGGGTCTGTAATTCTTGGGATCAGAAGCATCTTTGCCAGGTTTAGGAAAAGGAATGACAAAAGCATCGTGCCAAGCAGTAGGGAAAATATGTTCAGTCCAGATTCTATTGTAGAGTTGAAGGAGATTTTTAAGAGACTGTTTTGATAAATGTTTAATCATAATGTAGGTAACACCATCGGGACCGGGAGCAGAGTTATGACAATTTTTCAAACTATTTTTTAATTCACTTTCAGTTAAAGGACTATTGTACTCTTGTGAAGAACGGGAGTGAAAATTGATTGATGAGCGTTCAGAGTAACGTTTATAAGACAAAAAAGGTTCAGAATAGGAATTAGAGCTGGAGATGTCGGATAAAGTTCTACCAATGATGTTTGCAATATTTTTAGTAGAAGTTATAGTTTGGCCATTATCTTTTAAAAACGAAATACTGTGATTAGAATATATTCCCATTGATTTCTTTACACGACGCCAAAGCTGTTTGCTGCTGACATTGGAGGTAATGCTGGACACATACTTAATCCAAGAATCCTTTTGGCATTTTCTACGGATTCTTCGTGCGGCTGCCCTTGCTTTTTTGAATGCGATATAATTAGCTGTAGTTGGGTACCTCCTAAAAATTCCCCATGCTTTTTGTTGTTGTCTTTTTGCAATATTGCATTCATCATTCCACCATGGCTTTGAATGTTTATAGCACCCAGAAGATTTTGGAATAGTAATATTAGCTGCATTTATAATACAATTAGTGATGTCTGAAATTGCTCTGTTTATATCACCCTCAATCATTTCATGTGTAATAGTTGCTTTTATAGTAAAAGCGGTCCAGTTGGCCTTGTCATAAATGTAATGTGGATTTCCATAATGACGATCATTAAAATTATAAAAAGATAAAAATAGAGGAAAATGGTCACTATTATGTAGATCGTTACTAACAAAGAAATTGAAATACGGATACAAAGATGGAGAGCAGATAGCCAGGTCTATTGCATGAAAAGTTCTGGAAGGTTCATGGAAGTAGGTATTGTCACCATTATTTAAAATACATAAATTATTGTCAGTGATTAAGTCTTCAATATTTTGTCCACGAGGATTAATATCGGGACTACCCCAAAGTGGACTGTGCCCGTTTAAATCACCAAGAATTAAAAAAGGTGTCGGCAGTTGTGAAATAAGCCTATTTAGGTCACTTGGGCGAATGGACAGATTTGGCGGTAAATAGACAGTGCAGATAGTGATTAAGTATGTGTATATGGATCTGAACTGCAATAGCCTGGATATCGGTATTTAAAGTGATACATGAATGTGGAATATTATTAGAGATTAAAATGGCTACACCACCTGTAGCTCTATCAGAATGTGTAAAATCTTTCCTGAAACACTGATAGCCACGGATTTTAACAATATCGTTTTGTCTTAGGTATGTTTCTTGGAAAGCGAAGCATACAGGTCGATGATCAGAGATTATTTCTCTTATTTCTTCTCGTTTATTAATAAAACCTCGGCAATTCCATGAGATGAAATTAGTCATGATTTTTTTTTTTAGATTATAACATCCACGTCATTATCCTCTGATGCAGTAGACATACCGTCTTCTCCATCAGAAGGATGGAGGCAAATCATATCATCTTGTTTTGGAAGATTTCCTTTATTATTTTTATTTGTAGTGGGAGTGGGCAATTTTGTTAGTTTCTTTTTCTTGATGATATTGAGACGAGAGGGTGAATTAGAATGCTTTAGAGAGGCAGAGTTAAGACTTTTTCCAGACAATAAGGTTTTAGCAGTTTGTGGAATTTTCTTTAAATTTCTTGATTTTGATGAAGAGGACTGTGAAGAGTTAGAAGACTGATTTGGTTTGGATTGTAAGTTTTGGGAATTGTTCACTGTAGTTTCGAGTGGAGAGCTAGTATTGGGTATTTTTGTAGAATTACGTGAAACAGTTTCAACTGGGGGGCTGGTATTGATTAGAGAGTCAGTTTGTGTAGCTATTGTTTTACAAATTTTTTTGGTGGAAGTAACAGCAGCATATGATTTACCAACGATGGGTGTTCTAGATTCTACTATTTTTCTGGCTTCTGGGTATGATATATTTTGTTTTGTTTTAATGGTTTGAATCTCTTTTTCTATTTTCCATTTCTCACAAGACTTAGAATATGACGGGTGATCTTTTTTACAATTTACACAACATACTGTGGCTTCGCAATTTTGACTGTCATGACCAATGGCACTGCAACGGGCACATGTCTGTTTTCCACGACAGGATGTTTTAGAATGGCCAAAACGTTGGCAGTTGAAGCAGCGTAACGGATTTGGTATGTATTGTCTGACGGGGCATTCAAGATACCCAGCTTTTATTGATGTTGGGAGTTTTGGGGAATTTATAGTTAAGATGATGTGTTTAGTTGGAATTGGTTTATTGTCGCGAAATATGGATATACGTTTTACTCCGATAACTTTTTGCTCTTTGAGGTTTTCAAGAATTTCGGCTTCTGGTATAAACTGGAGGTCAGGTTCAGATATGACACCACGGCAAGTATTTAATGTTCTATGGACATCAATAGTGACTGGAATATTTGCAAATTGATTACATTTTTTTAAGTTGTTAGCTTGTTTGGCATTTTCGACTTCAATTAAAAGTTCGCCCGATCTCAGTTTTTTTATAGACTTTGGATCGCCCATTATTGATTGACATGCTTTCTGTATAAGAAAAGGCGATGTCCTTAGAAAATCACCCTCTTTTCTTTTAATCACAAAAAATCTAGCTTCTAAGGTCATAAATACATTGCTCTCATTCAGAGTGGAAGAAAATTCTTCCATTCTGTCCGCCCAAGTTTTCGCCTTTGAATTTTCACTAGTTTGGCCCGAGCCAGACGCATTATTCGTATTTCCTTTGTTTGTCGCCATATTGAGATAAGTAAAAAGGGTCGAGGGTTTCCTTAGTCCCACAAGTCAGCCCATTTCTTGAATGGACGGAAAGCAAAGGGTTTTCAGAATCGCTCCCTGGGACACCCATAACCACTCACCAGCTACCAGACCGTCGACCCAGATCAGGAATCACATGTGGTAGTCGTGTTAGTCCGGTGTTTCTCGTTCGAGTAGTCACCGTTGTCTCACCTTCACCAAGGGCACCAGTCTCCCAGTGTGCTCCCAAGGCTAGACTACCGTGAGACTCTCACCAAATCGCCAACCCAATAACCAGCGCCACATCTACACCGTTTTCAGCTTGGTTAATGTTTTAGAAGTTAAGTAATATTAGTATAAACAACAAGAACAAGACCAAAAAATAAAGGTGAGTGAAAATAAACAAGGTAAGTAGAAACCAAAAAGGTGAGTAAAGCAAGGTAAGTATAGTTTCATTTTTTTGTAAATTTTTCAAATTTTTTATTTTTTTTCCAATTTTTTTTTTTTTTCAAGAACAATAAACAAGAACAAGTACCAAACCCTTGTTGGCCGTAAAAACCAAAAATACAAGCAAGAAAAAATGCCAAAAACTTATAAGCAAAAATAATAATAATAAAAAAAGAAAAAAGAAAAAAAGAAAAAGAAAAAAGAAAAATTCAAAAAAAAAATTAGAAGAAATAAAAGGAAGGGAGAAGGACAAAAAAAAAAAAAAAAGAAGAGAAAGAAAGATCACTCGGGCCCGGGGTGCGTGACTCCCCCTGAATACCTGAAGAAGGTACCCCCCTGGGGGGTAGTTAACTGGGGAAAAAAAAAAAAATTGTGTATGTAGGAGCCTCGCCTCCCCCCCTGGGGGGAAGTCCCCCTTCGAGGGGAGTAAATTTTCATGATGGGTATCGTTCAAAAGAGCTCGCTAATACCTTTAAAACGAATGGTTGAACCATCGATCTGCGATAATTTAAAACAAAGTTATCGATTTTTTTTACTTTTAATAAAAAAAAAATTAGATTTTTTTTTTTTTTTTTTTTTTTTTTAATATTGAGAATAAAATGGACTTTTTTTTTGATATTTGGTGTTATACTACTTCTCTAAGATGGAAATCGTCTGCATTATCATAAAAGATAATTTTTTTAAATAAGAATTTTAATAAATTATTTTTTAAAAACACAATTATTTTTTAATAACCGAATTAAATTCTATATAAATGAAGGTGCATTAATGAAACGGGGGGTTGAGGGGGGCGGTAGCCCCCCTCACACAGAATTAATTATCATATAAAACTCTTCAGAAGCCTAAAATGAATTGTTTAACACAGGTTTACATAACAGTACTCGTTATCTTACCTTTTAATGTGCAACCTGTATTTATAGTATTAAATTTCAGGGTAAGAGAAAGTCGTGTGAGTGTCACACCAGATTATTTTTTTAATTTCTTGGTACAAAACTTCATTATATGCGGCATTAAATTTTGCAATCCGTATATTTTAATTCGTAGAATTTGGGTGAGATCCTTGGAGGACTCCAAATCATCTTCCTACAATCTATTTAAATAAGTTAAAATATTTCAACAAAATATAAATGGAATTTTTAAAATATATAAAAGTTGCAATACAATAACATAAAAAATGACTATTTATGTGTAAAAAAAAAAATACTATTTTTATTTGAAATAGTTCTATAAATAAGTTTTGTTTACCCATAATTCAAACTAAATACATATTTAAAAAATAAGCTTTTCCTTATTAAAAGCTTTATTTTAAAATTTAAAAAAAAGTTTGAAATTTTTTTATTTATAAAATGTAATATTTTGTCAAAATAAATTAAATATTCCCCCCTCCCCCAGGAAAGACAAACGCTATTTACATTACAAACATATATCATCTTTATTTCTATCCCATTTAAATTATTTTTCTTATTAAAAATAAAATTAATTTAAGTAAACGGTCGTGTCTCTTTAATTTTTTTTTTTTTTTTTATTCTAACTGTTTTGAAACAATTACTCTTTCTTAAAAGCTTAATGATTGGCGTCGGTTATATCATTCTTGGCAACTTTATCGCCTTGCCGGCAAAATGGAAAAATATCGAATAAATTGACGCTGCAAATTTCCTTTTCTTTTCTTTCTAAGAAAAGAAACAGAAAAAACGATTTTGATGAAATTCTGGTAAAAGCAGAATTTAGTTTAGTATGGAGGACTTTTTTTTTTTTTTTTTTTTTTTTCAAATGATAACATCGCTTTCAAATTATTCAATTATATTTTCGATAAATTTTCGATTTCGATAAATGCCCAACTATCGTAAAACTGGCGACAACGTTTTATCCGTAGATTGAGACTAACACTCCCCCGTACAAAAAACGATTTTGATGAAATTCTGGCAAAAGCAGCATTTAGTTTAGTATGGAGGACTATTAGTTTTTTTTTTTTTTTTTTTTTTTTTTTTCCCAAATTATAACATCGCTTCAAATTATTCAATTTTTCGATAAACTTTCGATTTCGATAAATGTCCAAATATTGTAAAGCTGGTATCGTAAAAATCCGTAGATTGAGACTAATAATCCTCCGTACTAAAAATAAATAATATTGAATCAATACATTTGCATATATATTAAATGCAACAAACACCCAATTTAATATGGCAGTTGAGGTACATTTCAAACATCTTACTAGTAAAGATTTATACTCCATCAATTAGATTAAAGGATAGATTGCGAAATAGATTGCTATGTTGATACACTTTATCACAACAGACAAAAATTTACTTTTTATTCTTTAGATGGGACGACTTCTTTTTTTTCGGTTTAGTTCACTTGCTTTGACTTTGACTGTAGTTCAGCGTAAGTTTTTTCCATGGCCAAACTTGCTATTCCGAGATAAAAGTCAGATACACTTTCCTTTGTGTAATCTCTCTTTCCAATAATAGCTATCATATTTCATACAGTTTCCTGCGTGTGATTCATTTCCATTCTCCCGATGCGCGCCATATGATACAAAATAAACTGAACACACCAGGGATATACATGCAAATATAGAAGTTCTCTGGTTACCTCTTAAGAATATGAAGCAGACACATTTTAAAAAATTTCTCAAGGTATTACTGCCACTGAACTTACTAAATATAAAAATTCCCCGTTTGGTTGAAAAATCAAGGGCGTATCGCAGTTTATCCAAAAAATAATCTGACAAGCCATTCTCAACATTCCAAAAAAGAAGTACTGCGGCGTTTGAATTATTTCTCATGTGTAGGCAATTTTCGGAAAGAATAAAAATTGTATCACAGACTAGTGCAATAAAGTTTCATAAGCTTTGAAAAATTTGGACGATTGAACGAGGCGGAGTTTCCCTTTGTTTGTGAAGAAAAGCTGCGCTATGATGGGCTATAGTCCTTTATTTGTGGGCTAAATTAACACTCCTATAGGTTAAATTTCATCATGACGTCGAATGACGACAGAAAGTCAAGTCGTCAACAGATAAAAAAAAACTTATATACCTTTATATACCATGTTTTAAATTTTCTGATGAATCATAGAGCACAACTTTTTATAATGGACAATATTCCCGCTTTGGGTTCGAGGCTACAAGAATATCAGCTGGTTAGGCAAACAATCCTCAACTCTACCATAGAAAAGCATTGTGGCTTGAAAATTTTTATCTTGCAATATTATTTATAAGAGTTACAGATTATATGAAATTGAAGTAAGAGTGATATAGTGATACCTTTGTTTTGTTTTTAATCCAGTTTTAGTAATATACTTTAATATTAATCAACATATGTAATATTAAAAGTTGCCATGTGAACTGTGGCGATGTTAAGAAATTTAAATGAATGTTCCATTTAATAAATTCCTTTATTATTTCTATGAGTTTTAATATAACATATTTCATTACAACACTATGCAGAAACTAGGAAACAAATCTTGATAAAAATCATTAAAAATTTAAAATACAACCAAGAAACTAAATTTTACATATTGGGAAAAAAAAAAAAAAGTAATACAAAAGAAAATTTTTTAAAGTCTACTTGCAAACACCATCGAAAAAGTTTTTTTTTTTTTTTTTTTTTTTTAATAATTTTGAATTAGGAAATAAAAAGCGCAAAATGAAATAAAAATAATTATAAGATTAAAAAAAAAAACTTTTTCTATACCATGTTTTAAATTTTCTGATGAATCATAGAGCTCTTATCAATGTGCCTAAAATTTTTAAAATGACAATGGCGTCAATTTTTGTGAGATGCATAATTTAATTTTTTATAATTTTTTAATGCACATGTTTAGCTAAATGTATTTATTTTTATGTCGAAAGAAAATGAACTCCTATTTTTTTTTTTTTTTTTTTTTTTTTTTTTTTTCAACAATTAAATTATAGCTAATATTTTAATGGCTAGTTTAACGCTATTAGGATGTTATTATTTTCATATTTTAATTTATTATACGAAAACTAATCAAAAATTCGAAAATCGGACTTCGAAGTATTGTGTTGTCACCGTGTTCTGAGCAATCCTGAAAGTTTCAAATTTCTAGCTAGTTGGGAAGTTAGTTAAAAATCGATTGCAAAATTTATACAAGATATATATATAGAGAGAGAGTGAACGAAAGATGGTGAAAAAAATTAAAAACCAAGTAACTTTGAAAAAATTTCAAAAATGCATCCATAACGTCGTCAGGCGGGGGGGGGGGGGGTACTTATAGCTGGAGAGTTATAAAATGACAATTGTTTCTTTGAAAACGAATGCTTTTCGCAAAAATTTACCAACAGCACACAACAATGTCACAAATAAACAAAAAGGATGTTACTAAATGAGAAACAAATTAAATTATTATTAAACTGAAAAATAAAACAAATATGAAAATTACATGATAAAAATACAATACCTTGCAAAAGCATGCGGGAGATGCATGCAAATTCAAAACCTCGGGTTTATTTTGCACAATTTTTTTAATATTTTACTTTAAAAATATTTTTGATAGAGCTTAAAATTTTTATTAATTTCATCTTAATTTGAAACCTAATATTATGCTAGATACTACAAGCAATTTTGGTAAATTAGAACAAAAATTGTAACTCAAATTTAATATCAATCTTTTATAAATGAGCAATATTTTTTGATAATATGTTTTATAAAAATTCCGGTCTATCTATTAGAAAAGATAAAATATAATTTAGTCTGCAAAGTTTCATTTCACTTGGAAAAAAATTTAACAAACTTTGGCGGCATAGTTTATGAGACAGCCAATTTTTCTTGGAAGATATTTTAGGCTACCACCCCCCCCCCCTCAACCCCCCGTTTCATTAATGCACCTACATTTATATAGAATTTAATTCGGTTATTAAAAAACTATATTCTGTTTTTAAAAAATAATTTATTAAAATTATTTAAAAAAATTATCTTCCATGATATAATACAGACAATTTCCATATTAGAGAAGTAGTATAACACTAAATATATATTTAAAAAAAAAAAAAAAAAGTTGAATTTATTCTCAATATTACATTAATTTTTTTTTTTTTTTTTTTTTTTTTAAATGAAAAAAATCGATAACTTTATTTTAAATTACCGCAGATCGATTGTTCTACCATTCATTTTAAAGGTACTGGTCTTTTAAAAGATACCCATCATGAAAATTTACTCCCCTTGAGGGGGTACTTACCCCCCAGGGGGGGAGGCGGAGATCCTACATACACAAAAAAAATTGTCCAGTTGACTATCTCTATTACAAAAAATATATATTCGTTTCATTTGGTTTAGTGTAGTCTCTAGATGTTAAACTCTACTTACCTGCAATTTCCCCCATAGACGTAAAGTATTTGAATGCTTTTGAGTGTCCCTGTATACGAACCATTTGCTTCATCTCAACCAAAAGCTTACTGTAGCATCCCTATATGATACACATTTAGAATACAGAGTTTGGAATTTCTGCTACTATTCGTTCTTGAGGTATGCTGATAACAGACAGATACACAGACCGTTCGCTAAAAACATGATTTTCGTATTCAGGGGACCTCAGAACATGTAAATATATCAAAAACTCACGTTCGAAAATTTGACCCTAAAACAATACTTTCTCGACCTTATGGGTAAGAGAAAGTAAAAAATGGGGGTAATGTTTATATTAATTTATAAGAATAAACGTTTTCCAACACGCTAAAAAAGATGCACTTGGCCAATACTAAGACTAAGCATTCCAATTGCCTTTTCAAGGAATAACATGCCCCCCCCCCCCCCAAAAAAAAAAAAAAAAAAAAGAAAGAAAAAAAAAAAATCATCGTTTACATTTTTAAGATCTACAAAATACAATAATTAGCTTTAAAGTCTATACACAGAAAATACACAAACAATCAATTAAAAAAAAAAAGCGATATATATTTTTTTTTCTTTTTATGTGTGTGTGTGTGAATCGAAACTAAGTATCCCGCTATTCCCATCATCATCATCATCTACTTTCCTTTTAGCCCCCATATGGACTGTGGCGATACGGAAGTATATCTATTTAAAGTTTTGGACGAGTCATGCTTCTTGGAGTGGAACCAACAATCAAGGTCAGTGACATCTACAAGAATCGGGATAGAATACTTCAATCCTTTGTTTCCGATGACCGGAAGTTTTTGATGGACAGTTATGACGCAGACATTGGGGCAAAAAACTTTTGTTTCATTAACGCGTAAGAGCTTTAATAATAAGATATTAATTGAATGCACTTCTTCCTTTATTTTTTTTTTTTTTCCACCTCTAATCTTCCGTCGCGCGCAACATTGCGAGTCTGGAAATCGGAGAAATGTGCCCTAAAAGCCCACTTTAAAATGCTTAAAAGTTTCTGCAAGGAAAAAGTACTTTTCATTTAACAAAAATGTCATTTTTACACAGTTCTTCGGTATAGTTAAAAAAAAAAAAAAAATTATAAAATAAGAAAAAGTTTTCTAAAAATAGCTGAAAGTAAATTCAATCAGATCAAAAGACCTGAACCTGACAGGCTAGTTACTCCTGACGGAAAGTTAAACGATTTGACAACCTCTTATAAAAGCATTTACAGAATACTTCACTCATTTAATCACTTTTCTTAAAGATTAATTGTTAATAATTTTAAATTTTTAACTTATAATAACAATGGAGCAATAATTTAATTACTATGTAATAACTGAACATATTCACAAGTGAATTTAAAGGAACTAATTAACGCTCCCCCCTCCCACTCCTTAATCTTCCTTTATCTCTCTCATTTATTTATTTATTTGAACAAAGACAAGACTATTGCTTTCAAACCAAATAAAAACAGCTTTGACCTGTTTGCCTTGTTTTTTAAAAACAGCTTTTCTTTTGACAATTCAAAATATATATATAGATATAGATATTAAAGATAAATCAAGTTTAAAAAATATATTGAAAATAAAATTGGGAGAAAATGTGCAAAGGAAATTTTTGAAAATGAATATAGTAACCGTTGTTTATGTTTTAAAGTAAAGATTTTTTTTTTTTTTTTTTTTTTTGCTTCCATTACCCGACTACCGTAGGTAATGAAAGTATTGTATTCGGTCCAAAAATCCAATATCGACATTTCACCTGATTTACATGTTTTAAAATCTCCTGGGTCCAAAAAAATGATTTTTAGCAATTGGTCAGTGTGTGTGTGTATGTGTGTATGTATGTATGTATGTGGAGAATTTTCTGACTATTATATCTCCGAAACTAAAAAAGATAGAACTACGAAACTTCAGAATGGAAATAGGTCTGGTGTACAGATGACTTTTACAAATTTTGGTGACATTTGGAAAACCGGAAGTGGAACATCCGAAACCGGAAGTGGGGCCGTAAGTCCGTATCTCAAAAACGTCTCTAACGATTTTCTTCAGAATTACTGTATAAACACTCTATTGGATGTCCTTTCGAATGATATAGTTGGTTAGTTCAGAAAAATTGATAGGCGACCTGTATAAATAACTGAATTTCAGGTACTACAAGTACGTTCCTTTCAAAACGGCTGTATGATTTTTTTTTTTTTTTCAAACTTGCCATATTAACCCTCTTTTAAGAATACAAAGTTTGTCGTCAAGGCCAACCTGACAGGAAATGAATGGAAATGCCATTTACTTTCACTTTAACTGTAAAGCTACTTTCACTGCAACAGTCCAATTGAGGCAAAAAAGAGATGTAACCCGTTGCAACAATATATGCATATGGAAAGTGTCAGAGACAAAGGTGAAAGTTTTCTAAAGAATTTGATTTTTTTTTTTTTTTTAAGTCTTAAATTTTAATGAATGCAAGTACAATATTCAAATCCCCACAAAAAGAAGGAAAAGAATTATTATAAATAAAAAAATCTGGTGTGAAACAACCACACGACTTCCATTACCCACTATTACAGGTATTATAGGCATTTTTGAGAGATAACGTGATCACAAAACATAAAAGTGACTTAAAGAGAAAATCGTTAGAGCCGTTTTTGAGACACCAATTTTTACAAAAAATCAATTATTGACCAGAAAACAATAATTACATACAAAAGCATATTTAAAAGTGAGTTAAAATGGCGAGTTTGAAAAAAATCCGTACAGTCGTTTTCAAAGGAACGCGCTTAGAAGACCTGAAATTTAACTACTTATACAGGAAGCCTATCAATTTTCCAGAACTAACCAACTATATCATTCGAAAGGACATCTAATAGCGTATTTATATAGCAAATTTGAAGAAAATCGTTAGAGCCGTTTTTGAGATACGGACTTACGGTCCCACTTCCGGTTTCCGATGTCCCACTTCCGGTTTTTCAATTTTCACCAAAATTTGGAAATTTCATCTGTACACCAGACGTATTTCAATTCTAAAGTTTCGTAGCTCTATCTTTATTAGTTTCTGAGCTATAATAGCCAGAAGATTCTCCACATACATACACACTGACCAATTGCCAAAAACCACTTTTTTGGACTCAGGGGGCCTTAAAACGTGTAAATCAGGTGAAAGCCTGATATCGAATTTTCAGACCGAATACAATACTTCCATTACCTACGGTAGTAGGGTAATGGAAGTAACTAGTATTTATAAAACTAGCAAGAAAATCTGGTGTGAAACAACCACACGACTTCCATTACCCACTATTACACATATTATATGCATTTTTGAGAGATAATGCGATCAGAAAACATAAAAGTGAACTAAAGAGAAAATCGTTGGAGCCGTTTTTGAGATACCAACTTTTTAAAAAAAATCAATTATTGACCGGAAAACAATAATTACATACAAAAGGATATTTAAAAGTGAGTTAATATGGCGAGTTTGAAAAAAATCCGTACAGCTGTTTTTAAAGGAACGCCCTTGGGAGACCTGAAATTGAGCTATTTATACAGGACGCCTATCAATTTTCCTGAAATAACCAACTATATCATTCGAAAGGACATCTAATAGAGTGTTTATATAGAAAATTTGAAGAAAATCGTTAGAGCCGTTTTTGAGATACGGACTTACGGTCCCACTTCCGGTTTCCGATGTTCCACTTCCGGTTTTTCAATTTTCACCAAAATTTGGAAATTTCATCTGTAGACCAGACGTATTTCAATTCTAAAGTTTCGTAGCTCTATCTTTATTAGTTTCTGAGCTATAATAGCCAGAAGATTCTCCACATACATACACACACACACATACATACACACTGACCAATTGCCAAAAACCACTTTTTTGGACTCAGGGGGCCTTAAAACGTGTAAATCAGGTGAAAGCCCGATATCGAATTTTCAGACCGAATACAATACTTCCATTACCTACGGTAGTAGGGTAATGGAAGTAACTAGTATTTATAAAACTAGCAAGAAAATCTGGTGTGAAACAACCACACGACTTCCATTACCCACTATTACACATATTATATGCATTTTTGAGAGATAATGCGATCAGAAAACATAAAAGTGAACTAAAGAGAAAATCGTTGGAGCCGTTTTTGAGATACCAACTTTTTAAAAAAAATCAATTATTGACCGGAAAACAATAATTACATACAAAAGGATATTTAAAAGTGAGTTAATATGGCGAGTTTGAAAAAAATCCGTACAGCTGTTTTTAAAGGAACGCCCTTGGGAGACCTGAAATTGAGCTATTTATACAGGACGCCTATCAATTTTCCTGAAATAACCAACTATATCATTCGAAAGGACATCTAATAGAGTGTTTATATAGAAAATTTGAAGAAAATCGTTAGAGCCGTTTTTGAGATACGGACTTACGGTCCCACTTCCGGTTTCCGATGTTCCACTTCCGGTTTTTCAATTTTCACCAAAATTTGGAAATTTCATCTGTAGACCAGACGTATTTCAATTCTAAAGTTTCGTAGCTCTATCTTTATTAGTTTCTGAGCTATAATAGCCAGAAGATTCTCCACATACATACACACACACACACACACATACATACACACTGACCAATTACCAAAAACCACTTTTTTGGACTCAGGGGACCTTAAAACGTGTAAATCAGGTGAAAACCCGATATCGAATTTTCAGACCGAATACAATACTTCCATTACCCTACTACCGTAGGGTAATGGAAGTAATAAGAGAAGGTCGTATGGATATGACACCTGATTTTTACTTCCATTACCCTACTACCGTACGTAATGGAAGTATTGTATTCGGTCTGAAAATTCGATATCGGGTTTTCACCTGATTTACACGTTTTAAGGTCCCCTGAGTCCAAAAAAGTGGTTTTTGGCAATTGGTCAGTGTGTATGTATGTGTGTGTGTGTGTGTGTGTGTGTGTATGTATGTGGAGAATCTTCTGGCTATTATAGCTCAGAAACTAATAAAGATAGAGCTACGAAACTTTAGAATTGAAATACGTTTGGTGTACAGATGAAATTTCCAAATTTTGGTGAAAATTGAAAAACCGGAAGTGGGACATCGGAAACCGGAAGTGGGACCGTAAGTCCGTATATCAAAAACGGCTCTAACGATTTTCTTCAAACTTGCTATATAAACACTCTATTAGATGTCCTTTCGAATGATATAGTTGGTTAGTTCAGGAAAATTAATAGGCGTCCTGTATAAATAGCTCAATTTCAGGCCTCGCAAAGGCGTTCCTTTAAAAACAGTTGTACGGATTTTTTTTAAACTCGCCATATTAACTCACTTTTAAATATCCTTTTGTATGTAATTATTGTTTTCCGGTCAATAGTTGATTTTTTGTAAAAGTTGGTATCTCAAAAACGGCTCTAACGATTTTCTCTTTAGTTCACTTTTATGTTTTCTGATCGCATTATCTCTCAAAAATGCATATATTATGTGTAATAGTGGGTAATGGAAGTCGTGTGGTTGTTTCACACCAGATTTTTTTTTTTTCTTTTTCTTCTTTTAGGAAATAAACTAATAACGTGTCTGTATTTACTGATTTCACCCAAAAAAGCCTGTAATTTCTACAATCCAAATCATATTTTTATAATAATGGTATGAGAGATAACACCTTAATTGTCAAAATAATAATGAAGATAAACCCGAACATCCTTTTTACACTTAGGTGAAAGTTGAAAATGAAAAACATGCATCACGACACATCATATAAAACGTAACCTTATAAAAGAAAAAAAAAAATAAAAGTGTTAAAAAAGGGAAATACCTGAAGCTTCCATATACAATGAGAAGGATGGAAATGAGGAAGGTCGAAACCCGTGACGAATCTACAAGAGAATACGCCCTGAAACAGAAAATAAATAAGTGATACATAATTACACATTAAAAAGAAAGAAGAAAAAGTAAAGATAAAAAACAAGGTAGGGAAGGTTTTGGACACTATGGTAAAAACCACGGTATAAACCATGGTTTTTACCGTACTGTCCAAAACCTTGGCGTCTTAAACTGTCCAAAACTATATTTTTTAGTAGAATTATATTTCATTAAAATTATGCAAATATTTGAACATTTTACAAAATTATTGTTGTTTTGTAACATTTTCCAGTATATTCCATTAAGTTCTAATAAAATAATAATGTTTAGTGAAAGATGCATATTATATTAACAATTATATAATATTCAAAAGCAAAAGTTTATTACTGAAGCTTTAATGGAAAAATGTGGATGAAAATTGTGCCTCAAATATTGATATTTATAATATTTGCACACACCTACACAGATATAAAGCAACATGAATAAATATATGAAGAGAACAAAATAATATACAATTATTATTATTATATATAAGATTTACAATAAATTATCTTGAAATAAATATTAAAAATGTGCAGCTACACAAACATATTTTATTTTTGAATAAATGAGAAAATATATATGTAAAAATATTAAATGGTATACACTTTAAATATATTTATATATATATATATAATATATATTTATATATATATTATATATTTATATATATATGTAAATATATATGTAAATATATATGTAAAAATATTAAATGGTATACACTTTAAATAAATATTTTTTTATATATAAAAATATTATATATTTTCATATATAATATTTTTATAAAAATAAAAGACAAATTATTCATTTTGAATATCCTTTTTTATTTTAAGAAAATTTTTTGAGCCATTGAAATTAAAATTTTTTATAGCTATTATTAAAAATTGTAAATTTCTTTTAACTTAAATGTCTAAATTTTCAATATAAAATACTTTTAATTACTAATTATAATTGCTACTGAGAATGTAGGAAATAGAATTTCTTATAATTTTAGGTTTTGGACACTTTCAGACAGTTTTGTACAGTTTTAGACAGTTTATGACACTTTTGGACGGTAAAAACCACCTGTCCTGTCCAAAACCAGTTTCAGACGTCCTAAACTCCAACCCTGATAAAAAAAAATATAGGGGAAAATTTTGGCTACCTTAGTTTTCAAGATTTGTAATGTAAATAGACATTCATAGGCAGGGATAATCTTAAATTATTCTGTAACTGGCGCAATGAACTTAGAAATAGATTAAAAATGAATAACCAAGGGTGGAGGAGTCCAGGTTTTAATTTTTGGGGCTCATTTTTGGTGAAATTTTTATTTATTTTTGTGAAAAACAAAATATTTATGTGAAATTTCCTTTTAATTTGCGAAAATATGTACAATATATATGTTTTAACCATTACTATATATAATGTTGAATATCAAGTTAATAGTATTCCATTGAACCAAGTATAGGTAATCATTTGAAATAATACTGAAAACATAGCAAAGTTCTATAAAGGAATGATTTTTATAAAACAAAATCTTATAAAAGGGCGTTTTCGGTGATTTTTTTTTTTTTTTTTTTTTTGTGCGTGTGTGTGAAGGGGCCCTTCTTATGATGTGGATTTTTGTGAAGGTTCAGCAAAACGGCCTCAATTTTTGCCTCGATGGATACCGTATAATATTCAGTTTTGACAAAATTGCAATAATATTACTGTGTAATAATTTACATATATATTTTTTAAAAAAGGTATTCTAAAAAATATATAATATACATTTTTAAGAGTATTCAGCACTTTTGAAATTTCAAAATTTAACAAAAATATTAATTTTAAGATTTTTCAACTAAACCATTCTCGAATCTTAAAGTACATCCTGACAAATCTTCAGATGCATATTTTTATTAGAACTCTTGCTACAACTGTTTTAACAAACGGTCTGCTGTCTCTTATTTCGCCCTTTAAATCGAATTTTTAAACTCATTTAATCCAGTTCACGTTCTTTTGATGCCTTAAAAATGCAAATGCATTATCAAACATGCTTAAGATTGCTTGCATTTCCCCCCCCCCCCTTTAATGAACCTCACACTATATGTAAGAGTTTTGAGGATAAGATATGTGTTATTTCTAAATATTTAAATATGAATGATAATAATAATATGCGCAATCATAATTTTTTTTCTATTTTTTCACGTACGATTACGCCATTACGGCTTTTTCTCCCCTCCAAAAACTAATAATATAAAAGAAGATCCTATACTAAAATTTGTTCAATATTCATTAAATAAAATAATCAAGACAAAATAAAATAAAATAAAATAAAATAGGAGTAGCACTTTACATTGAGTTCTTTATTTATTTATTTTTGTTTTTTCTATCTTTATTATTAATTTTATTAATTTTATTTTATTTTATTTATTTATTTATGTATTTATTTATTTATTTATGTATTTATTTATTTATTTTAATTTTTTTTTTTTCGCACTTCAGTATTTGTACTTGACACTGTTTTAAATATTTACCAAAAATATTTTTTAAAGTGAATAATAAATTTATTTTTTCCTTGAAGTACTGAATTCTCTTAATGCTTAATAAGTATTAAAAAGTTCATTGTTGACCAAAACCTAAGAAGTGGATATTGTCAAAAAAAGAAAAAAGAAAAGAAGAAAAGAATGGGGAAGGCAGACTGGACATAAAATAAAGTTCAGATATAGTCAGTTCTGCGGATAAAAAAAAGGATATTAACAGTATTTAGAATCTTCTTAATATAGAATTATGAATAACATGATAATTTACGATTAATATAAAATAATAATTTATAATTATTATAACTGAATGAAGACGCTCCATTCAGAATTGCTTTCATATGAGTTTTTAATTGATACCTTTCCATCAATATTTGTCTGTGAAGAACCTCTGAAATAATATCAAAGTTCTTGATTATTTTCTTTTCAAATTATTATCGAACAACAGAGAAAAAATATGACAAACCAAAACTTATTTAATTTCCGATTTATAATATATAGTGTACGTTAAAAAAAGAAGAAGAAGAAAGAAAGAAAAGAGGTACTTCTAGCTTTAAGAGTAATATGCACTAATAGGCAGTATTAGTAACTAGTATATAGCCCCGTCAAAAATGACGGCATGTGAAATCAGCGACGGTAGTGAATCAACGAATGCTTTGCCAGCTTCGCTGGACACTATATTTAAAGGGGACTAATGTGCAAGTTGCACCTGACGGGACTAATACGCAAGTTGTACCTGACGGAACTAATGTGCAAGTTGCACCGAACGAACAACTATTTCTTTTAACGGAAATACCTACTAACCCAGGACGATAGGTTTAATATAACGTATAATATTATTCATATTTATCGTAATATAACTCAATACTTATTTCGCTTCCTTCTTCAACTCGTTTTAATAGGTAATTTTAAAATTTAATATTTATAATTTTTCGCATGAAAACATTATTTCATCTTATGCCACCTCCCCCCCCCCTTTCCCTCAAAAAAAAAAATATATATATATATATATATATAACTGGTAAATTTTTTTGGCAACAATCATAAATTTAAATGTCCAATAGAGTTCTAACAGATGACGTCACGAGCATGTTTGCTGAGGGACAGTTGACCCCACTGACCCATTTTATCATTGCGGAATAGTGTTACAAATTTATTGTAACACAGTGTTGTAAATGTATTTGTAAAAGCATAAAAAAATTCGACTACTACGCTTCCAAAGGCATGGAAAAATTAGCATTGTCCTTCAGCAAAGTACGGTTGCTAAGAAGAAAGTCACGTGGTTGTTAGAACTCAATTTTGAAATTATTTTCATATTTTAATTAATTCTAAAATATCTAATCAAAACTTCGTTACAAATAAGGTACCAAATGAAAGGTACCATATTTGTAACGAAGTAACCTTAGGTACCTTATTTGTAACCTTATTTATTTTGACTAATTTGATAAATATGACGTCACAATCAACTGTTTGTTTTTATATCAGATAAGTACATTATCATGACTGCAAGAAAATGATGTAATAACTATTAGCCCATCATTTTTATGATTGAATTTTATATTACATTTTAATTTTGTCCTCCACGGGTATTTTAGAATTGCAATGGTAGTTATAAACTTTCGTTGAAATCTTTTTACATATTGAGATTAAGAGAAAAGTGCAAGCACAAAAAATGTTCAGTTTTGAAAGATCTTTCTAATGATGTAACATTTATGCAGATTAATAAAAATAAAAATACATAGCATTTCTAAGGGAAAAAAATGGCTACCAAAAGTCCCTGTTTTGAAGCGGTCTAAACCGGAATCGTTCCTGACAGAAGATGGTCATTATTATTATTATAATAATATAATATGGTATTTATTACTAAAAACTATTTGTTATTCTAAAGAACTGTTTATGATCATTTTATGCGAACTTCAAATTAATTTCTTAATGCAGACTGTATGCTTTGAGACATATAAGATTTACAATGTCCAATTTCCTAAAATATGAATTTTTATTGCATATTATCCTATCTTAAAAAACACGTAAAAACTAGTATGTTGTGCCCATCACAAAACTTTCTTCTATATTTTTTTATCTATAATACAAATTACCACAGTGAAAATTATTTATTATAATTCATCAAAAGCGTTTTTCATCGTCAGTGCAGACAATTTTCATTTCAAAAAAGTATAACGCTAAATATCCAAGGAAAGCCAATTTTGTGCTCTACAGACGACATCTTAGAATTTTTTTTTTTTTTTCTTTTCTTTATAACTTTGTTTCGGATTACTACAGATCTATTGTTTAACAATTTATTTTAGTATTGAGTCTTTTTGAAAAATACTCATATAGAAAACTTCAACTTCCAGGGAAGAAAATCGATGCCCCTACATATAAAATAATTTTATCCTGGTTCACATTTACTATTATAAATATATATACCTATATATGTTTAATTACACAATGTTTGGTTAAAAATCATTCTCATTGTGTGCATTTATGCAAAATTATGTTATGTGCTGCCATATTAAAAAATCTGAAAAAACGGTACGACAGCGCTACCTTTTGCGTGGATATGCACCAAAAGCTAATCAGCACAATATAAACTTATATTGAATCCTGTCCATTGGTTCGTGAGATACAGCGACCACAAAATTTTGAATGCACACTAGAGTCCTGCATCAGATCGGGTACACGCTGTTCACCTGCTTTGCGGATAAAGTTTGCATCAAATTTTGACCCGCGGGTCTACCTGAAAAAAAAAAAATCCCGGAATAATGTTTTATCTTATGTTGTTTTCTTTATGAATCTAAACTTATAAATGCAGAGATTGGATGACATACTTTTCCTCCATAGAATTTACGTACCATATGATGGCATTACTTGAGTGTACCGTAATCTCTGGTAGATAACCCGCAGGTACTTAAGATGTGTCATTTCTCCACTAGAAATTTTATTTAATAGAGAAATCTATACTTTTTCGAAGGAAGAGCTCGTACAAATATATTTATCAATTGAAATTTCTGGTGCAAAAATTGGATTATATAACGTGCGGGTTATCTACCAGAAATTACGGTAATTACAGTTATGTAAATATTGATACTGAATGATTAAAATTTTAAATGCTATAATTATTTGTCTTCCAGTGTATATTTCCTTCGTTATTAACACGCTTTTATTAGCTTCACCTGTATGTACGTGTGTTTGTAACCGCTCTGGGCGCAAACAAAAAATCTATATTGTAAAAAAAAAAAAACTTTCCCTACGTGAACGCTGTGGCTGTGAGGTAAAGCTCCGGGCTACGAACCTAAAGGTCTAACGTTCGAACCCAGTCGGGGGTGATTTTTTAAAAATGGTTTTTGTTTAATTCTAAATTATTTTATAATCACCCTGTAATATAGTGTGTCACTGACACAATTTTTTCTTACCCTGCATTTTAATACTATAAAGATAGATATTTTGTGCTTTTTAGTTCACATTTCAATAAAAGCGTGTTCTTTAATTTTTTAAAAGTATAATTTTATTTTTACTTTTTTTTACTGTCAAAATATTTGTAACAGTGAAATTTTTAGAAGTTTTAATACAATTGTAATAATTACAATTGTATTAAAACTTCTAAAATTGTACAATGTAAAAAAAAAAAAAAGCAGTATTCTTAGATATAAATTTCTTGTGTTCAATCTTTGATCGTAGAATTTTAGTTTTTTATCTTTTTTTTTTTTGGACAAAAAAGTATATGTAATTCGAATTTTTGGATATTTCGAATTTTTCTCTGGTCCCTTCAACTTCGAATTATCCAAGTTCTACTGTATTTGAAAACTAAACTTCCACATTTTTTTTTACTTTTCCTAAATATTCCGTATAATGTCTCAAAATGAATTTAGTTGAACTTGAACGAATACTTTTTCCAAAAACAAATGGGCTCTTCCCAGCGTCGTCTGCTCAATCATGTGACAGAGGAAAACGAATAATCGAATTCAATTAAATATTGTTCTTCAGAACAAAAATGTTAATATGTTAATATTTAATATAAAATAAAAGTAATATTGTGCATTTGTAAACAGTACAAATTTAATAATTTTTTAAAAACACTTTAGATGTTTGTTTATTTTCAAATGTAAGAATCGATTTTTGTATGTTCAGTGTAACTGTTACATTAACTGATCTAGCAATAAATAATAGCTTGTTCTTGTGTAATGTTTATGGATTATAATTTGAAATCTTAAAATGTTTTCATTTAATTTAATTGCATAAAGTTGTTACAACAAATTAATTAACTTAGTTACTGGTCTAAATGGATTTACGCAGTACGATATTGCACTGTCACTGATTTAAGTACCAAAAATCAGAGAATTTAACATGTTCTTCATGAACATCAATAACAAATATAAACTAAATGATGACTGCAAACGTATACAGCAAACAAAAGATGATGAATTGTGATATAAAATGGATTAAAAATGATGATGTATAAAAAAATCTGGAGTGACTCCTCTCGACTTTCCGAACATTGAGTAATTAACAGTTTTGTAGATAAAGTAAAGAAAGAGGAGTTGTTAAACAAACAAAAGAGAGAAAACCATAATAGAGTGAGTATTTTTCTCCATATATTACACGATGTTTTATTTAACGCTACTGAACTTTGAGCCCATAGATCATAATGATAAAGAATTTCCCTTGTGTTCCTGTAAAAAACCTATAAATTCTAGATTCACCAAAATGCTTATAGTTAGTGCAACAGTGATTTATAATATTCATATAAATTTTCAGCTCAATTGAATAAGGCGTTTAGATGCTATCGCACTTTTAAATAGTATGTTGCGGCCACCACATGGCTTTCTTCTATATTTTCCTATACAAATTCACTCAGTAAAAATAATTTATTAAAATTACTATTTAAAAAAATTATCTTCCATGATAATGCAGATGGTTTTCATATTACAGAAGTCGTATAACACCAAATATTCAAAAAATGTCTATTTTATTCTCAATCTTTAAAAAAAAAAAAAAAAAAAAAAAATACGATTTTTTTTCTAAGTTTTTTTTTTTTTTTTTTCGTTAAAAGTAAAAAAAATCGATAACTTCATTTTAAATTATCGCAGATCTATGGTTCAACCATTCGTTTTAAAGGTACTGGCAAGCTCTTTTGAAAGATACCCATCAGGAAAATTTACTCCCCTCGAGGGGGGGGGGGGGGGTGACGAGGCTCCTACACATACAAAAAATTTTTCTCAGTTGACTATCTCTATTATAAATAATTCTGGTAAATTTCATAATGATTATTAAAAAATAATTCTCTTTATGCACATTTATACAAAATTCTTTACTATACCACCAAGTTAAAAATTTAGAAAAAGCGGGATGGCAACGCAACCTGTAAGACAAATTTTACCAAAAGTTGACAGGCACTAATTTATGTCAAGGTGCAACTACATACCAATTTGTATGAAATTCTGTGAAGTAGTTCTTGAGATACAGTTGCCACAAAAGATTGTCGCACACACGCAGAGACTGACAGACAGACAGACATTTTCTAAAAAATGTCAAATCGTGTTCTACAGCTCTCAAAACGTGTAAATCCATCAAAAACCCGAGGTCGAAAATTTTTACGAATCCAATACTTTCTTCTATTGAATATAGAAGAAAGTAAAAAGTTGGTCCCACAGGCCATAATGATAAAGAATTTTTCTTTGTGTCCCTGTAAAAAAAACTGTAAATGCTAAATTCACCAAAATCAAAAGTTCGTGCAACTGTGACCTATAACATGTGTACAAATTTTTTGTTCAGATTAAATAAGCGTTTAGACGCTATCGCACTTTTAAAAATTTGGCCCCATAGGCCATAATGATAAAGAATTTTTCTTTGTGCCCCTGTAAAAAAACTGTAAGTGCCAGATTCTCCAAACTCTATACAGATTGAGTAACTGTGACCTATAATATGTGTATAATTTTTTTACTCAATTGAAGAAGGCGTTTAGATGCTATCGCACTTTTAAGATTTTGGTCCCATAGACCGTAATGATAAAGAATTTTTCTTTGTGTCCCTGTAAAAAAAACTATAAGTGCTAGATTCACCAAAATCAATAGCGTTCGTACTATGGTGAATTACAATATGCGTACCAACTTTCAGCTTATTCGAACAAAGCGTTTAGACGCTAGTGTGTTCACTCACACACATACATCATCGCAAAAATAGTGAAAACGGACTCATTGGACCTCGAAACGTATAGAAACATCAAAATCTCAAATTCGGATTTTTGACATGATTACAATACTCTCCTCACTATAGTGTTCGGAAAGTAAAAATAACACAGATAAAATACGATTGATCGAAAATAAGAATAGAAAATACGTTATTTCAGCAATCGCAATAGATAAACAAGACTTCGTCTGCTATATGTTTTTCCTCTATCATGTGACCTCTGATGTCAGGTGGGAAGAGCCCATTAGGAAAAAAAAAAAAATCACTGAAGTCCAACCAGTAGTTTTAGGTATACAAGAAATACTGTAATTCTAGTGTTAAAAATGCCTGTAAATTAATTGGACTTTTACAATATATCAAACGAGACAAAAAGCAATAAAATAAATTATTTCTTTAGTTTTATTTGAAAGAATAATTTTTCTCTACTCTTTAATATTTTTAAATGCTCATAATAGCAATAAAATTTGGGAGTCGAGAATGTTACTTCTTAGAGATGGGAAAAGTCAAAAGTGTCGTATCACCTGGCACTTTTTTTTAAGAAAAAATAAAAGATTTTGCCATCTGGCGATATTTGTGACGTACTTCCACCCCAAGGGGGGGGGGGGGGCGATGCTCCCACATGCACAATTTTTTTTTTTTCCTAATTAACTACTACTATTATCAATAATTCATATTAATTTTACAATCACAGGTTAAGAATAACTCTCATTATGTACATTTATACGAAATTTTGTTCTATGCTGCCATGTTAAAAATTTAGAAAAAAAAAATACGATCACAGCGCCACCTGATGAGCGATTGATCCCCAAATCTAATCAGCACCAATTTATGTCAGGGTGCAACTAAATACCACGTTTGGTTAAATTTCGTTCATTGGTTCGTGAGATACAGTGTCTACAAAAATCGTGATACACACAGACAGACATTTTCTCTAAAAACTATAAATTCGTGTTCAGGACATCCCAAAACGTGTAAATCCATCAAAAAACGGAGGTCGAAAATTTTCACGAATCCAATACTTTCTGTATATTACATACAGAAGAAAGTAAAAAAAAAAAAAAAAAAAAAAAAAAAAAAAAGTTACTGCCGTATTTGTTTGTGTGTCTAGCTGCCTAGCATATAATGTGAAAAAATCCTTCTTGTGATATATATTTAAGTGGGATTTTTTAAAATATAGTGGGATTGTCGCAATCACACCGTATAATGTAAACCCCGGCTAATCTTCATTTTTCACGATGTTAAAAAATTATACCCTAAAATTTCAATAAAACTGTTACCGGAAAAATGCATGTTTACATAACTATATTATTCAATCAAAAAAGTAAATAAATAAATAAAAAATTTCAAGAGATAATAATTAGACATCAAGATAATTCATAATTGGATTGAGCTAAATTGAGCTTATATCATGATTAGGATGCTTATATAAATTGAGCTTATATCACAATTAAAATCAGAGATAAAAGTTTGAAATAGATAAAAAATCTACCCTCAATGAACTCAATAATTTTACAATAAAAGGAGAAAACAACATGAAGAAGATAGTATACTTCCCATAAATAAACATCGAAAATATATGGATTGCTCAGGTACATGAGAAAATAAATGAATAAAATAATAAAACAACAATAATATATAACAATAAAAGAAATTTTCAAAATGTATAGTATTTCGGATAGTTTAGATGAATGGTCAAACTGATTATACTATTACATAAAAATTTGAAAATGTATAAAAAATTTTAAGAAAAGACTGACAGAAATTCCCACATAAGTCTAAAGAATCTCATCTCTGTAAATTGAACAAAGAAAATACTGCATTTAATTGAAAATAATGAGATTTTTTTTTTTTTTTTTTTTTTTTTACTTTCTTCTGTATTTAATAGAAGAAAGTATTGGATAAGTAAAAATTTTCGACCTCGGGTTTTTGATGGATTTACACGTTTTGAGAGCTGTAGAACACGATTTGACCATTTTTAGAAAATGTCTGTCTGTGTGTGTGTGTCACAAAATTTTGTGGCGACTGTATCTCAGGTACTACTGCACAGAATTTCATACAAATTGGTACGTAGTTACACATTGACATAAATTAGTGCCTATCTACTTTTGGTAAAAATTGTCCAACCGCTTGCGTTGCCATCTCGCTTTTTCTAAATTTTTAATATGGTAGAATAGGACAAAATTTTGTATAAATGTGCATAAAGAGAATTATTTTTTTAATAATCATTATGAAATTCAAAAGAATTGTTTTTAATAGAGATAGTCACAGGCATGAGAGTGCAGAAAATTAAAAAAAGAGGAAACACGCGTGTTCATAAAATTAATTTTAAAAGAAAAATAACGCGCGCGGGGAAAACTATACAATTGTACGTTCATAAAATTTTTCAAATGAAAAATAATGCTCACAGGAAAAAAAACTCTACAAAATATTTTAAAAGTGACAAATTAAACTAAAAGAATAATGCACATCAACACAATAAAACATGTGTTTAAAAAAAACTTTAGCTAGCAATCAACATTTAATCATTGGCTAGTGGTGGAAAACGGGAAAGAAGGTGTGTGTGTGTGTGTGTGGGGGGGGGGGGGGGGGGGGGGGGGGGGTTCTAGAATATCATAAAGTAAGTTTAAAATTAACATTATGGGTGGATAAATATTTAAAAATAAAAGGCTTCCCGCAGAATGTTTAATCGGTAATGGTTAGAGATGAAAAAAAAAGGGGGGGGGGACAAAAAAAATTACATGAGTGAGAAATATTGAATAATTCTGTTCTTTTATATGTTATAGAATCTGATAAAGCATGTTTAAAATGAATATTGACATTTATATTTTGGATGGAAAAAGATTGAGAATCTAAAGTTTTTCGTGGAGCGTTTAAACGCTGATCGTTATTGGAGTTTGATTTTAACAAAATAAACTAGTATGTTGTGGCCACCACAAGACTTTCTTCTATATTTACCTATACATATTCAATCAGTAACAATATTTAAAAAAAAAAAAAAAAAAAAAAAAAAAGTACGATTTTTTTTTTTTTCTTTTTTTTTTTTTTTTTTTTTTTTTTTTTTTTGTTAAAAGTGAAAAAAATCGATAACTTTGTTTTAAATTATCACAGATTTATAGTTCAACCATTCGTTTTAAAGGTATTGACGAGACCTTTCGAAAGATACCCAACTTTAAAATTTACCCTCCGGGGGGTGGGGGTACTTCCCCCCCAGGGGGGGAGCGATGCCCCCCCCCATGCAGAAAATTTTTTTCCTAGTTACATACTACTATTATCAATAATTCATATTAATTTTACAATCACAAGTTTAAAACAACTCTAATTATGCACATTTATACGAATTTTTGTCCTATGCTGCTATGTTAAAAATTTAGATAAAATGCTATCACAGCGCCACCTGTTGAGCTATTCATCCCCAAACGTAATCAGCACCAGTTTATGTCGGGAACCAACTAAATACCAAGTTTGGTTAAATTTCGTTTAAAAAAAAAAAAAAAAAAAAAAAAAAAAATTGCGATATTTTTCTAAGTTTTTTTTTTTTGTTAAAAGTAAAAAAAATCGATAACTTTGGTTTAAATTATCACAGATTTATCGTTCAACCATTCGTTTTAAAGGTATTGACGAGATCTTTCGAAAGATACCCATCTTGAAACTTTGCCCCCCGGGTGGGAACTTCCCCCCCCCCGGTGGGAGGGCAACCGATGCCCCCACATGCACAAAAATTTTTTCCTAGTTAACTACTACTATTATCAACCTGATCTTTCGAAAGATACCCAATTTGAAAATTTACCCCCCCTGGGGGGGTATTTTTTCCCTAGGGGGGGAAGCGATGCCCCCCCATGCAGAAAATTTTTTTCCTAGTTACATACTACTATTATCAATAATTCATATTAATTTTACAATCACAAGTTTAAAACAACTCTAATTATGCACATTTATACGAATTTTTGTCCTATGCTGCCATGTTAAAAATTTAGATAAAATGCTATCACAGCGCCACCTGTTGAGCTATTGATCCCCAAACATAATCAGCACCACTTTATGTCGGGGACCAACAAAATACCAAGTTTGGTTAAATTTCGTTAAAAAAAAAAAAAAAATGCGATATTTTTTTAAGTTTTTTTTTGTTAAAAGTAAAAAAAATCGATAACTTTGGTTTAAATTATCACAGATTTATCGTTCAACCATTCGTTTTAAAGGTATTGACGAGATCTTTCGAAAGATACCCATCTTGAAACTTTGCCCCCCCGGGTGGGAACTTCCCCCCCCCGGTGGGGGGGCAACCGATGCCCCCACATGCACAAAAATTTTTTCCAAGTTAACTATTACTATT
Organism: Salticus scenicus; assembly: GCA_963930645.1. Classification (NCBI taxonomy): domain Eukaryota; kingdom Metazoa; phylum Arthropoda; class Arachnida; order Araneae; family Salticidae; genus Salticus; species Salticus scenicus. Next base: position 116,653,454 of record OZ005661.1, read on the forward strand.
ATCAACGAGACCTTTCGAAAGATACCCATCTTGAAAATTTACTTCCCCGGGGGGGGGGGGGAACCGATGCCCCCCCCATGCACAAAATTTTTTCCCTAGCTAACTACTACTATTATCAATAATTCATATTAATTTTACAATCATAAGTGTAAAATAACTCTCTTTATGCCCATTTATACGGAATTTTGTCCTATGCTGCCATGTTAAAAATTTGCATAAAATGCGATCACAACGCCACCTATTGAGCGATTGATCCCAAAATCTAATCAGCACCAGTTTATGTCAGGGTGCAACTAAATACCAAGTTTGGTTAAATTTCATTCATTGGTTCGTGAGATACAGCGTCCACAAAAAAATGATACAGACAGACAGACAGACAGACAGACATTTTCTAAAAACTATTAATTCGTGTTCTCCATATCCCAAAACATGTAAATCCATCAAAAAGTGGACTTCGAAAATTTTCGCGAATCCAATACTTTCTCTATATTACATATAGAAGAAAGTAAAAACCGCGGAATTAAAAAAGCGGAACATCGCGGATCCGCGGAAAATTCTCATGCCTGTAAGTCAACTGGGAAAAAAAAAAAAAAAAAAAAAAAAAAAATGAGTAAGTAGGAGTCTCGCCTCCCACCCACCCCCACCCCCCCTGGGGGGGGGAGTCCCCCCGCGAGGGGAGTAAATTTTCATGTTGGGTATCTTTCAAAAGAGCTCGCCAATACCTTTGAAACGAATAGTTAAACCATCTATCTGCGATAATTTAAAATAAAGTTATCGATTTGTTTTATTATTATTATTATTATTTTATGTAATATTGAGAATAAAATTGACTTTATATATATATTTAGTGTTATGCTACTTCTCTAATACGGAAATCGTCTGCATTATCATAGAAGATAATTTTTTTAAATAATAATTTTAATAAATTATTTTTACTGAGTGAATTTGTATATGAAAATATAGAAGAAAGTCGTGTGGTGGCCACAACATACTAGATTTTTTTTTTTTTTTTCCCCGATCGTATGTTGAATAATTCAAGCTTTTTAGTTTTATTTGTCTAACGGAAGGTGAAGGAAAGAAAGAATTAAAACTTGGGGGAAAGCTGATAGACTAAATAAATTAAAAGCAGAAAAGTGGGATATCCCCATCTCTTATACAGGAATTAATTTATACATGTTTTTTTCTCATTGAAAAATTGACATTATATTATTAAAATAATGATTTTCCCCAATATATTAGTTCAATCTTCCAGCAAACCGCTATAGTTTGCTTTAAATACAAAATCTACTCAGCTCTATGAAAGATCCATAGTATCAAATAAGATATAAATATTCTATATAAATATTCTATTTTATTCTGAGAAATTGGGAGTTATCAGACAGCAATTGAAGCGTTTAATAACACAACAGTTTTCATTCTGTTACTATTTACTTTTTGCTATTAAAAATTATTACCCTCTGAAAAATGTTACTTTCGGTCTATTATACCTCTAAAAACGAGAGAGGGGAAAAGGAAAAAAAAAAAACTCTACAATTAAGTATTACAGTGCCTAGAATATACTAAGCACTGGATACTAATGCAGGTGGGGAGACTACTTGGTAAACTCACCTGTATTCAGTGGCGGCTCGTGCAAATTTTTACAGGTGGGGCCCGATCCATCGTATGATGTGTAATTTAATATTAACAATATTCATTGTTCAGACATAAAAACAAACATTATTTAGGAGGTATATAAAGCGTAAATTTTTGGAATTTTTTTTTTATTATTTATTTATTTTTTTTTTTTTTTTTTAATAGCAAATCTTAAATTTAACATTATGAAAAAAAACTGCGTAAATCAGAAATTAATGTTTTACGACTTCACTTGCAAAATTCTGCAGTTTTCTGATAAGTGGAATATCAAAATTTAAATATCTGGAAGATGGTAGATAGGAATTGCCGAATTCTATACTATGTCGCTTTCGTCGATATATACGTTTGGAGTTTTCCTGAAACTCGCATAAATACGAACTACAACTAGGTATTATTTAGAAAAACTCCCTAGGGAGAATACACCACCCATGTCTAGGACCCACCCACATAGTCAATTGGCTTTAACCTAACACTACATGCCATCAAAATTTGAACTTAATTTTCTCTACACTCTACATGTAATTTTTTTTAGCTTGCACGAATTACACCCCTAAATCATTAAAGAATAAACATTTCAATTGTTATATTCATGTTTCTTATCTTAAAAAATAAATAAAATAAACCTTAATAAATTTATAAGAAGTTATATTGAAATTTAGAAAGTCGTGAATAATGTAATGCAAATACATATTAGAAAACTATCATGTTTCTCACTTTAAGAGCTTAATTTTAAACAATTTAAATTAAATTTCTTAATTTCTGATTCCATTAAGAAAAAATCTGGTGTGAAACATCCACACGACTTCCATTACCCACTATTATACGTATTATATGCATTTTGAGATAATGTGATCAGAAAACATAAAAGTGACCCAAAGAGAAAATCGTTAGAGCCGTTTTTGAGATACAAACTTTTATAAAAAATCAATTATTGGCAGGAAAACAATAATTACATACAAAAGGATATTTAAAAGTGAGTTAATATGGCGAGTTTGAAAAAAATCCGTACAGCCGTTTTTAAAGGAACGCGCTTGCAAGACCTGAAATTGAGCTATTTATACAGGACGCCTATCAATTTTCCTGAACTAACCAACTGTATCATTCGAAAGGACATCTAAAAGAGTGTTTATGTAGTAAGTTTGAAGAAAATCGTTAGAGCCGTTTTTGAGATACGGACTTACGGTCCCACTTCCGGTTTCAGATGTCCCACTTCCGTTTTTTCAATTTTCACCAAAATTTGGAAATTTCATCTGTACACCAGACGTATTTGAATTCTAAAGTTTCGTAGCTCTATCTTTATTAGTTTCTGAGCTATAATAGCCAGAAGATTCTCCACATACATACACACACACACACACATACATACACACTGACCAATTGCCAAAAACCACTGTTTTGGACTCAGGGGACCTTAAAACGTGTAAATCAGGTGAAAACCCGATATCGAATTGTTGGTATAAATGGGACCACAGAGTGAAAAGCAGAGTCTTTTGAACAATCACAACATTTAATAATATATAGAAAAGTAGAATAACATAATGCTGGCATTTCTTGCCGCACGCTTAGTAAAGCTTTCTCGTACAGACTCTTATAAACATCTCTCTCTCAGGGAGCGAAGATGCGCCGTTGATTACGTAATACAGTTACGTCACATCTGACGTCATGACAGGTGTTCGCTGGTTAACAGCTGATATGAGAAACATGCATTGAAATCCTTCATTTCCCCCTTTTTCAATAAATGTTTCGAAAATAAAACATATTTATGCATTATAATAGCATATTAAAAATTACAGAAAGTTATTTTTATGCAAGAGTTACTTAAAATAAGAAAAGTGTTAGTAAAGAAATAGAATTATAAGCAAATAATTATGGTTAATATTATAAAATAAAATACGTAAAATATAAGCAGTTAATTTCTTAATGAAAACACAGTTTAAATATATATATATTTTTAAGTTCATCAGTCCTGAGTATTAAGTCCTATAATATCACAACATTTTTCATGTTTATATGCATTTAAACTTTTTGTTAAAATATCTGCAGGTTGTTCATCTGATGAAATATATTTAATGTCTATTAGTTTATTATTGTAAACTTCTCGCACAAAATGATGACGAATGTCAATGTGCTTAGATCGATTGTGATGAACAGGATTTTTTACTAATCTCAGTGCAGATTGATTGTCGCACATGATTGCAGTTGGACTTGATACAATTTCAGGATCCAATTCTTTTAAGAAATTTCTAACATGAATTGTCTCTTTTGCGGATTCAGACAGAGACATATATTCAGATTCTGTTGTGGATAGAGCAACGGTTCGCTGCTTTCTAGATTCCCAAGAAATAGGTCCACCGGCATATTTAAAGACGTATCCTGTATATGATTTTCTATCATTTATATCCGATGCCCAATCGGCATCAACAAATGCTGTCAATGGTTTATCATCTCTGTAATACACAATTCCTAAATTTCTAGTGCCATTGAGATACCTTAGTATTCTTTTAGCAGCTATCCAGTGAGGTTTTCCTGGATTGTTATTAAACTGACTTAAATAATTTACAGCATGGGTGATATCTGGTCTAGTAGCAACCGACAGATACATAAGAGAACCAATTAATTGTCTATAAGGAATTTTTGACATATATGATTTCTCTTCTTCTGTATTTGGACACATTTGTTTAGTTAATTTTACACTGTTATCTAAAGGTGTATTCACCACTCTAGAATCTTCCATATTAAATTTATTTAATAAATCTTCAATGTATTTCTTTTGTGTTATAGTGATGCTGTCCCTATCTTGATTAAATTCAATGCCTAAGCAATAATGCAGAAGGCCCATATCTTTCATTTTGAAAGATTCTGCTAATTTATTTCTTATATCAAAATAGTGCTCTTCACTTTTAGTGAGACAAATTAAATCGTCGACATAGACGATTATAATAGCATCAAAAGGATATTTTGAGTAATAGACACATTTGTCGGAATTCAAAGGGTTAAATTTCATTTTTCTCAGTTTCTGTCTTCCTGACTGCTTAAGCCCATACAAAGACTTCTTTAATAAACACACTTTATTTTCATGTATATCATTTTCAAAAAATTCAGGAAGTTCCATATAAATTTCTTCATGTAACGTTCCGTTAACATATGCCATAATGAAATCTAACTGGTATGCTGTGAAACCATTCTGGATAGCATACGCGATTGCAGTTCTTATAGAACTTAATCTGGCTACTGGTGAAAAATTTTCCTCAAAATCTATACCTTGTTTCTGTGAACACCCTTTGGCAACCAATCTGGCCTTAAATTTTTCAATTTGACCATTTGGTTTAAATTTTGTTTTTAAAACCCATTTACACCCAATTACCTTTTTATCTTTTGGTCTATCTACAATTTCCCAAGCGTTTTGCTTAACTAAAGAATCATATTCTAATTTCATCGCGTTCTCCCAATTTTTAGCATACTCTCCATTTAACGCGTCGATTACGCTGGGATTAATTTCATTAAATGAGTTATCAGCTAATTGAGAAGTTTCATCTTTATATTTCGTATCTGTAATACATTCCTTATGAGAGTTTTGAAAGTTCCAACTTTTACTTTTTTTAGGTCGGCCTGGACCGCGTTTAAAAATAGGATTGTTTTTATCAATCCCTTTCTCTTGTTTACATTTATCGTCAACACTCTCCTCCCCTCCACTCACATCTTCTACGTTCCCCCCTTCAGAAAGCGAGCCTTCCCCCCCTTTCCAAAAAGAGAAACTCTCTCCGTTGCATTCAGGGGGATAGGAAATCGATCCGCTGTTTTCCCCCCTGTTTGCGGTTTGAGTAGGAATAGGAGTTTCATTTTTAATATTAAAATCATTGCATTTATTCTCAGACGGAAAAATTAATTCTAATTGATCAGTAGTGGCTGAATCATTTATTTCAAATTCGTCTATAAATCGAACATCACGACTTATGACAATTTTTCTAGTATCCTTATTCCATAATCTGTAAGCGCGTGATTCATTTGAATAGCCAAGTAGTTTTTACTTTGAAGGTAAAGTGTAAAATTTTGGGTAAAGTATGATGGTTTTCTTCAAATGAAGGTGACATTGAAGCTTGAAATTTCTCGATTTGCTTCATGTAAACATAAAAATAAAGATGATATTAGTGCCTAAATTGTGCCAATGGAAGAGTGAACAGCAAGCGAAAATGAATAGGGAAAGCAGAAGTCATCAACACAGCACTTCTACATAGGTACAAGAATGCCAGGTCAAAGAAAATTTCCATCTTTTACGTAATTTTGTCCTCAAAAGCTGAAAATTTTACTTGAATGTTAAGTAGCAAAATCTCCATTCCTACGGATGGCTAGTTGATAGATGGAAGGGCGAAGAAGAATTTCGTTCCATATTTAGGTAATGATTTCTTTTATTGAATTCGGGCATGTTTGCCAGATATAAAAATCAGCTGCTTAATAAAATCATTTTGATGAAAACAAACGTGATTTTATAAAGCGGCAGCTACTGTATATACATTTTGCTTAACATATAAAATTTATTTATTAATTTCAGAGGTTAATCCAGAACAAATTTAGTGCCGCATTGAGGCACTTTCACAAAGTCAATTTTTAGCAATGAGGTACCTTCACAAATTCAACTTTCAGCAATATAACTGCACACTAAAATATTTTATAAGCTTCACTGCATCGAACACAGAAAAATATCCTCAATTTGAATATTTACTGGAGACAAAGATAAATATTTAAGTAAACACCTATTTATCTTACATATAAGAAACAACTTAACTCGCCCATATATATATTTATTTTTACAACTGTTTCATTTCATTTTTTAAATGTATTAAAAAAAAAAAAAAAAAAAAAAAAAAACTGCTTTGCGTATTTTAGTTAATTGTTCTGAAGTATCATTAATTTTCACAAACTTACTTGATGTTTTCACAAATTATTTTATAAATTCACAAATGGGGTACCATTTTTAAAAAGCTGGATTAATCCCTGAATTTGGTGAATTAAGGTTTTTTTTTTTTTTAAGCCTGCTATTTTTTTCTCCTAGATGAAATAATTTGTACAAAACTGTTCATTTAATATCTTTTGACTAAACAAATTTCTATAACATTTTACGTAGTTTCAATTTAAGGGGAAGGCTGTACGTTAGTCAGATTTCCTCTTTCTCATTTCCCATATTATCCTATGGGACATTTGCTGCGTTATTTTATTTTAGAATATCACATTCAAGAATGATTTTTTTTTTAGAATTCTGTTCATTTTTTAAACATTACTCTTTGACTATGTCACCATTCAGCTTAAGTGAGCAATTAAAAAAAATTTAAATTAAATATGTTTCAAATTATAAAACTTAATATTAGAAATTATAAAACTTAAAACGAGACATCACTATAACTACTTGAAATTAGAAAAACCTTTTTAACTACATCTGCAATTCCATATGACTGAGGAGCCGCTAATAAAATTAAAAGTTCAGCTAATAAGTACAGTATCAATATCCCGATTAAACCAAATAGAAATATATATCAATTAATACGCAACGATAAAGATCCAATTTCACCACTAGAAACAGCCGGAATATACAAAATACCTTATATTAATCAAAATAAAAGCGCAGGTTCATATATCGGAGTTACAAAAAGGAAAATTAAAACCCGCATTAACGAACACAAACATGATATTAAAACTGACAAAATAAAATACCGCACTAGCTAAAACATATAACAGCGAAAATATAGAGATTAAATTTAACAAAACTAAAAAATTAGCCGATTATAAAATTACTATTACGTGATGTTCCGAGAATCTTTAGAAATTACAACCAACCTTAATGTGTGCAATGACAGCGACGCAATGGCCCCAAATGAAGTGTGGAGACATCTCATAAAGAGAACCGCCCACAGACAACACCGTCCGAATTTCACGACAGATGAAGCCGCTGAGGAGGCCTGGACGTCCAGGTGAAAAGCTTACGGCCAACAACGAGGCAAGTTAAAAAGGTTTTTCTAATTTAAAGTAAATATATTTCTTTTAGATATGGCTACAGAGCTGTCGGGAAAATGACTGACTCCAACTGTGATGCCTTCATACATATTATACACACATGCTCAAGATTGTAGCCAAGAGGAATTGGGGATCTTGGAACAGAGAAAAAAAAATAATCTTCACTTGAAAAAATTTAACAATTTATTGTTTTAATAAGACGAAAAAGGATAATAATGATTGCTGCAATACGAAATTTCATGCACTGCTAGGTTGGGACATCCAGTGACTTTTTATTTATTTATTTTTATTTGGAGGGAAGGGGTTATGTGCATAATAATGATTGCTGCAGATACAAAATTTCCTGCATTTATTTCCTGTAATTATATATTTTATTAATTTTTTTTTATTTGTGATTGGTTATAATTTTACGATTTTTAAATGTATTTTTTCATTAAAAACTATATTTCATGATGATTTGGTTAGTATTGTTTCTGATTGAATTGCTTATAACCAATGTACAGTATAGGATCCGTTATCTGGAAACCTGTTATCCAGAATGTTCCGAAAACCAGAATGCAAAATGCCAACTTACCAAAATTTTTAATTATCGTAAAATTTAAGAATTAAAGTTATACAATAGCAGCGGTCAGAATTACAGTTTTACAACCTACTTTATTTAATGCTACGGTGTTATTCTGAGGAAATATCGTGAGCACGAAATTGTCCAAATAACTACTAAAAATTTTGCAAATTTAGGTCAGAAAATGAATTTTTATTATATTTTTTAATAGATAAACATTAATAACTGATACTTCTTAAAGTGCCCAATAGCAGATGAATTTTATCCTTGAATTCAGGTCGCATGCATGAAGTCCCAATTGTTATAAAATTTTTAAATAGTTTTTATTAATTTCCATTAGTTTTAGAATTCATTTTATAAAATATTTAGCATTATGTACTAAAAATATTTGAAACATTTATGAACTCTTAATATCAAAGCAGAGACACATTATAAGCAAAAAAAATATCATAGAAATTTTTGCAAAATCCGAATGAAATGATTTTACTCTCAGGTCCAAAATTAAATTTTATATATGTTTATTTATTTTTTATTTATTATTACTATTATTATTTATAGTTTGAAATTCTAATTGAGAATGTTTTTTATTTTGAGGAAATAATTTGTTAAATGAACAAATATACAGTTAAAGTGTTTACATATATTATTCATGTTTATCACTACTATTTATGAAATAATTGAGATGTAAAACCCACTCAACCTCTAACTTGGATGGATATTTATTGAATTTCGCAACTTTTGAATTTTTTTTACAAAATCTGTCTGTGACTCAGGAAGGTCAAACTAAGTCTGGTATCAGTAATTTATAATATATATATACCAGGGTTTAACCTAGCAAAAAAAATTACTTTAGCATTTTAGCAAAAATAGGCAAGCACTATTTTAGCTTTTTCGAAAGTTCATTCTTTGGATACCATTGATTTCTTTACTTAGCTTTGTTATCCTCAGTTTTGTTTTCTATTCCTTTTGTTCATTGATGATTTTAACCAAGCATCCATATTTGTGACTTTAAAAATATGAATCAGGGAAACTATGCTTTGATTTTATCAATAGAAAAAGAGGTATTCATATCATATGTGTAAAATGAAAAAGCAATTTAAAATCAAGTAAAGTGTAGTGGTAGATAATCGTGAAATGCTAGTGCTAAAAATGCTTCTATGAAGCAAATTCTGAATTCTAACATACTTTTAAATATTTTTGCATTTAAATTCAATCATTGAAAATTAAAAATAAATCCAAATTACTATATAAATCAGGATTCCCAAAAATTTTAGTCCTTTCGTAGTTTTCGCCTGCAAATATTACAAAAAAAAAATCTGAATTATTATATAGAGATATTTTATACAGTTATCCAGTTTTAGCTTTTTAGCGAAATTCTGACCGACTTGTTTTAGCAAAATATGATACCTTTTAGCAAAATGCTAAAAAACTAATGGCAGTTTAAACCCTGATATATACATATGTATAATTTACATCTACAAAGAAATAAATCAAGAATATACAATAAGTACACCATGCAAGAAGCATAATGTAAATTATATTTTTAAGCCTTGCAGTTCTTTTTGAGTTGTTAAATTTATCTTCAAAGCTTTGTACAATCTGCAGCGCTTACTGCCAAGCTGCATTGTATCTGCTACTTACTGGGATCATAAATATCCCAATAAACTCTAAAACAACTAGGTATTTATTAAAATTTATAGTAAGATATAATTAATTTTATAAATTTACAATAAAATGTAATTTGTTTTATTTCACTTCAAACTGTCTAACAGAAGACGGCCCTGTGGTAGAATTTAGGGGACACAGAGGCATTGTCGCAGAAAAGAAATAGTAAATTGCAGAAAGATTTATGCATAATAATTAAAGATATTCCTAAATTTCAGTAGAAAATATAAACTTATGTCTTATATTTAAGAATTCTTCAAATATTAATTTCAGTCTATTAATAATATTGATTTGATATGCTCATAATTATCTGATTTTGTATTATGTGTGAATTAGAAAATATGTTATTGTCATGCAGAAAAACTTTGCATGCAGAAGGCTTGTCACAGAAAGCATAAAAATATTATGTCACAGGGGAAGGAAGGTGGAGTCTTAAGTCAAAGTTCGCATGTTTTCAGTTTTAATGACTCCAACTCAACCTACCAGACTTCCACTCCAAAACTTTTCTTTTTAAGATTAAAAACTGAAGTTCTAAATTTACCAAATGAAATAAAATATTTAAATTTATTTTTTCAAAAAAATTCACACTAAGCTAAAAGGTAAGAGTAATTATTCAAAAAATTAAGTAATTATTCCTTAAAATATTCAGTAATTATTCCTTGGTAGCAACCAGTTCCCCCCCCCCCCCCCAGGTTTAAAAGTGGGTAGTTAATTTCCTGTAAAGTAATAAGTACGAAACTTTAAATAAACACCATAAAATGCAAGAACTCACAACAATTGTTTCTGGTCAAAAGAAAACACGATCCTTTGTCAGGCAAACAAAGTGAATTGGTGCTTATTCTAAGTTTTGTACTTTGTACTTTTTACTTTTAAACGACAGCTCTGAGGTGCTTTTTTTTTTTTTTATCATAATACTGTTTTATAAGTTAGTTTCCTGTGCTATTTTAAACCTGACAAGTGGAGGGGAAACTCTGATTTTACAAATATTTATTATTATTATTTTGATGCTACAAAATGCAAAACACAAACTAATGATAAATTACAAAATGAAGAAAAAAAAAAAAAAAAAAATCAATTTTTAAAATAAAAGGCTCACTTTTTTTTAACATGAAGACAATATTTAAAATGAAAAAATTTCTATTTCAAATAACATGGTGTGTTGGCTGTTGATGATGATAAGTGATGTATTAACTGGAATGTACGTTTGTCCTATAACTGTGAGCTTATTAAGATGAATTATATATATTTACATTTTTCTTAATTTTGTTTTCGGAATGAAATTAAGATATAAAGTTTGCATGAGTAAAATTACTCTTTTATTTGAGGGATGTATTAAATACTATATATAGCATTCAATTTAAAATTTTCACATGGCAACTTTTATTTTGTTAGCATTCATTAGATATTTTGAAAACTATAATATGGTTTAAAGGTCATTAATATAAAGAAACCTTTTTTTTTTATTTTATTGGTAAAATTATTCTATTACAAAGGGTTGGGGAGGTATTTTAAAACAGTATACAAAATAAAAATCCATAACAATTGTAAAATGAAAAAACGCTTTGATTTTCAAATGCAGGAGCCTTCTCAATACAAATAATTTCACAAAAATGTAAAATTTTAGGATGCTACTAGAGATATACACATGAATAAATAAGTGGAAATGATAGCTAAAAAATGAATATGTAATATAAAGCTTTTTTCACTAGATGGAGATATTCTTTACGCTTGAAAATGGATTTTTTAAAAACTCACCAAACAACAAACTATAATTCGATTTTATATACTTTTCTAGTCTGCTTAAACAAAGCGTGATAAATATACATTATTAACATACTTCCCAAAAACACAGAAAATTTTTAAAAGCAAGTTACTGCAGCACAAAAATAAGTATGCCAAATATACTTAGAAAGAAATCAGGTACTTTTTGGAATTGTAATAACAAATATGTTTAGGCATTTATTATATGTATTTCACTTTATATTTGTATATTATAAATTACGTTGTAAAGGAAAATGAAGGTAGAAGCAGGGACATTTAAAATGCAATTGCTTACGTCAAAACACTGGTTGAAATTAAAGTACTGAACACTAGAAATATTTTGAAAAATCTAAAATTCAGATAAATTATTTCAAAATAAGTAAATACTAATTACCATTGGTATTCTGACATCTCCACCATTTAAGATCTTTTTATGGATACTGATGAACACCTAAAAATCACTTAATTCACAAAGTTATTTTATTTCAAGAACTTATCATTTTAATATTTATAATTATTTTCATAAAGTAAAATCATGGCTTATTTTAAGATCTGGATACATCTGAAAAAGACGAGAAAAGGTCACTGAAGACCTTAGTTTATATAATCCTTTGGAGGAAAATATTCATTACTGTCATATCCTTCGTTTGTTGATTTTATATGTCAAAAACAGAGATACCAAATACTATATATTGAGCATCTCCGCAGTAAAAACACTAATCTTTCATCACTGTTTAAATGACTATAAATCCGATGTAGTTAAATTATTACAAACATTTGTTTTAAGCACACAGATTGTTTCAAAAGCGAAACAAATATACGACAACCACAACACACAACAACAGTTATCACTCATCAGGACACTAGCGATACTGCTGTGCTATATTTTGCCTGCAGGTTTCTGGTTAGAATTTATAAAAATTGATATGGCAACAACTTAAAATTTGTAAAATAATTTGTAGCATATTTTCAAAGCACATTTTCTTAATTTTATTTAGATATATATATTTAATAAGATGTAATTCTTATCATCTGTTGTTGTTTTTCAATCAAGTGTAATCAAATTTATTTGTAAAATAAACATAACAAAAGTTAAGTGAGTGGGTTTTACACTGCACTAGTCCTACACGGTGGGTACGCAGACATACACACACAAATAATAATAATAATGATAAAATCCTTAACAATAAATGTATGCCACTAAATAAAATATATGATAAAATTCCACATGAAGAACATTTTGTTGTATTGCTGTTGTTTTTTGGTTGGTTGGTTAGTTAGTTGGGTTTAACATCGCACTAGTACTGCGATATAGATAATTAGCGACGGTTTGAGGACGCAGGTGACCCCCAGATGTATAATTTGGATGGGAACATGGGAAATATTGCGGTCACGACGGATTTTACGTGCACCAGCTACCATTAGTGTACACGACGGTCTTTGGCCGGCTCGAGTATCAAACCAGCAATCTTCCAATTTCGAGCTCGGTGCTCTACCGACTGGGCTACCGCGCACCGTTGTTTTTTGGAGGTCGAAGTGGAAGTAGAGTGGGTTTTACGTCGCATTAGTATTGCTACAGCGCCTAGAATATACAGTGTGGCAAGCGCTTGTGATCGAATGCTTAAAATAGTACTGCTAAAAAAATTAAGCTTCCCAGATGGCGCTGCGATCGAACTCTTTTACTGAAGATTAGTTGCTTACTAGCTTCGATTACAATGACATCTGGTGAGAGGCCTAATTTTTTTTAATACAATTTTATTTGCCGCTTTCTACATTGTTAGGATGGTACCACGGATTAAAAGAGAAGGATGTATTACTAATGTTACGGAAAGGTAGTAATTTTCATCTTACAGATAGAGGGCGACCAATCTCGAAAATACACCAATCAGCGCGTTTTTGCATTTCTGGCTGTTCCTTCGTTGGATGACTGAAGCCGAAGGGGCGGGCTTTCCCTTTCTTCCGATGAGTTTCAAAGATCGCCAGGCGGCGATCGGATCGCTTACTTTGTTCGGCTGAATTAATGCGGAAAATAAAGCTCCGTTCCCCACGCTGACCGCCCTATCTAGTTTGCCATCCTGTATCCTAATCCGTGGATGGTACGGAGCAATGCCTCTTTGATCCTCCACGGAGGAGATAGATGGCTCCTCCGCTTCGGATTTTATGTGTACCAGCCGCGATACTCCGTAGTGTATGCAGGGCCGCGGTAGCCCAGTCGGTAGAGTGCCAGCCTCGTAATTCGAAGATTGCGGGTTCGGTACTCGAGCCGGCCAAAGACCGTCGTGTACACTAATGGTGGCTGGTGCACGTAAAATCTGTCGTGGCCGCAATGTCCTCCATGTTCCCATCAAAAATTATACCTCTGGGGGTCACCGAAGCGGGAGAGCCATCCCTTCCGTGGAGGATCAAAATTGCGATGGCATGTCTCCGGACCACCTCTAGGGGTGTGTCCCAGACCGTCGCCAATTGCCCATCTGCGCAGCACTAGTGCGACGTAAAACCCAACCAACCAACCGTAGTGTATGCACCTTCACGACCTTCACCAATTCCTTCGCGAAAAAATAATCGCCAACGGAATTGGCGATTTCTTTATTTTGTTGCTCTCGTGCTCGTGCTTATCATACTCATGCGTTCACGGACGAATCACCGATAAAAAGTAAAAAGTGCTTCATTTATTTATTTATTGAAAAAAAAATATATTTGGTATTTGGGAAATAAGAAATTTACATCTATAATTAAAATAACTCATTAAATAGAGTATTTAATGTATTTATTTATTTATTTTTCTGGAGACAACCCTATTTTCCAGACTTTAAGCTAAATATTAAACTGTTTTGTTATTTGTTTTTCAATAATTTTGATAATTATTTAGCACGTAGTTTAAATTCACTTTTTACTCTATATTACGTTTTTATACACTTTTAAAAATGAAATTTAAATCTTTAATTCCAACTAATTTTACAGTTTGTCTTGCATAAATTATGTATAGTATTAATAACACAGAAACATACACAGAAAAAAGAGAAAAAAATCCTTGTGTTTTTAACTTGAAATGTTGAACTTTTTTCATATAAGAAACTTGATACAAACAATAAAAATGTGTAGAAAACGTGTGCACTTTTTTATGTATTTGTCTACTATTTTATATTTTTCAACCATTAAATTTTCATTGCTGTGGTGAATCGTAGTTGGTCACTCAATTTATAAATATTAATCTTTTTTTTTTTTTTAATTTCAGATATGAGAATATGTTTAATTAAAATTAATATTATTATAGTAAATTAGAAATAAATAAAAATTTTATGTTAGAAGTCATGTATTAATGTCTCAAATTTCTAGGTGGTTTGCTTTGAAATACTTAATTAAGAGTGATAATCTAATCCCATGAAAGACTTGAATAGATGTAATTTTTTTAAATGCTTTTTTTTTGGGGGGGGGGGGGAGGCGGCTGGGCCTGGCTTGAATAAGCCTGTCAAGAGTTATTATTTTTAATTAACAATGATTTCTTTATAGAAATTTTTATCTTATTTAAAACATAGAAAACTATTATAACTATTATAATTTTATTATTAACCTATTAGCTTACAAATTAATTTCCATAACAATAATATTGGCAATCATACTGCGCAAGCGTCAGAACTGCCGGGAATATAATAGAGACCCGGCTGCCAGTTCTCTAACCACTGCGTTTGCATTTTCACTCAATAACGTATATTATTACTACTACTACCATATTTCATATTTTAGAACAGAAAATATAAATGTTATTAAATACTGAAATTTAAAATAAGTTAAAGAGAGATTTTTTTTTAATGGTAATGATCTTTTATTTGACACTGACATAAGAAACAGCAGAGTGCTATAAGCAGAAAAAAGTGGTTTTTCTAATAAAAAGGCTTATTGTAATAAAAGTCTAATAAAAATGTTTATTGGAAAGAAATAGAATATGAAAAACCCGACTGTAAAGCAAGGGGGGAAGGACAAAGCATTACCACTCGTCAGCAATGAAAGATTGATTGCATCACCCCCCCCCTTCCTAAGTTCCGAAAAACCAGAAACAGAACTTATGACTAAAATGGATGGGCAGATTGCCACCAGATTTAACATGATCAGCTTATAAAACAGGGCTGCCACGGGAAAAGGCAATGAAAAGAAGTTGCATAACTAGCCTAGAAGCATTAAAAAAATCTTAATAATGAAGTGAAGGAAAAAAGAATAAAACAAAGAGTTTTATTCAAACCGACATTTTTATATCTTATTTAGGCATTGAAACTGAACATATAACTATAATAAAACTGTCATCATTTATCAGAAAACAGAATTTAAAAATATGCATTCATTAATGAGTTATAACGGGGCAAAATTCTCCATAGAATAACATTGGTCTTGGCTTTCGGGGACGATAAGTAGTGAGCCCTCTTAAGTAGCCTGTGCCCTGTGTCTAACCCTGATAAAATATGCTTAAAGATTTTTTTTTTTTTTTTTTATGTGCACTAGGTGGCAGTTTGCATAGAAAATATAACAAAGAAAATTAATTATGAATAATTTGAACATTTACTGATCAGTTTTTGATTTTGATACAATATGGTTGCTACTGGAAATAGCTCGCTTACCATTAAGTTTTTTCGAAGGGCAAATAAAAATAATATTTTAAAGCAAAAACTACCATCATTATCAGAGCAATTTTTTTTTGTGTGTGTAAATTAAAGTAACTTTTCTCGTACTCATATATTTTAATTAGGGATGGACCGGATATCCGGTTAATTTGCCGGATATACGGTTTTTTAATTTTTTTTTTTTCTTGTTTTCTTTCGTTGATATGGTGAAAAATGTGAAAACAGCTTTTATCTTT
Source organism: Salticus scenicus (assembly GCA_963930645.1). Lineage (NCBI taxonomy): Eukaryota > Metazoa > Arthropoda > Arachnida > Araneae > Salticidae > Salticus > Salticus scenicus. The sequence goes on from OZ005661.1 coordinate 116,669,929, forward strand.
CTGTTTGCGTTGAACTTCAAAAAATAACTTCTTAAATCACGTCACTAAAGAAATAATCTCATAAAATTCCTCATTTGTGTCTCCATTAGTTTGACTTGGCACTGCTGAGTAAGCAAGCAAGTCAGTCAGGAGATCTGCCTTTATAGATGTAGATTCCTGAAATTTATTTCCTTTAATTAAAAACAAGTATGTTGTGGCCATCACAAGACTTTCTTCAATATTTTCCTATATAAATTCACTAAGTGGAAACAATTTATTAAAACTATTATTTATTAAAATTATCTAACATGATGAATACAAATAATTTTCATCTTAGAAAAAACTAACACAAAATATCCAAAGAGAGACAGTTTTATTATGCACTAACAGGATTTGCCCCCTTCGCTCGTTATTATATATTTAAGGAAACTCTTTTGTATATCGCTTTGTTAAAAAAAATAAAAAAAATACTGAAATCGCTCAAAAGCTCGTCTTGGGTTCCCGCTCCCGGGTTGACATAAATTAGTGCCTATCAACAGTTGGTGTCAACCAATCAACAGGTGGCGGTGCTATGCAGCGATTTCCACAATTTGAAAAAAGGCTATATCAGGAACTACTATGCAAAATTGCATAAAAAATTATATGTGGATGCACAGCGAAGCAACTTTTGGTACTGTTGCTCAATAGGTGGTGCTTCTATACAGTGATTTCCTCAGCTTAAGGGAAGATTATATTTCAGGTTCTAATGCGTATAATCAAACAACACTTGATATGTGATAAAGCCTTTATGAGATATTACGCCGATTCAATCTGGATGTATATCTACCAATATTTTGCGCTGCTACAGTACAGTTTTTCCCGAGACAGCTGCCACAAAATTTTTGTATCACACACACACAGATGTACAGACAGACAGACATTTTTAAAAAATGGTCAAATCGTAATCTATACCTCTCATAACGTGTAAATAAGTCGAAAACTGAAGTCGAAAATTTTTATGAATCCAATACTTTCTTCTATTGAATATAGAAGAACGTAATAAAATAAAACTATTATGGCTTATTATCCCAATGGTATTTACATTTTTACTTTATTCTATATGTATATATAGAGAAAGTATTGGATTCGTGAAAATTTTCAAACTCCAGTTTACAATGGAATAACACGTTTTGGGATGTCCTGAACACGATTTGACTGTTTTTAGAAAATGTCTGTCTGTCAGTTTGTGTGTGTGTATCACAAATTTTGTGGACGCTGTAACTCACGAACCAATAAACGAAATTTAACCAAACTTGGTATTTAGTTGAACCCTGACAATTGCTCAACAGGTGTTGCTGTGATCACATTTTTTCTAAATTTTTAACATGGCAGTATGGGACAAAATTTTGTATAAATGTGCATAATAAGAGTTATTTTAAACATGTGATTGTAAAATTAATGTGAATTATTTATAATAGTTATAGTTAAAAAGAAAAAGAAACTGTGCATGTGGGAGCATCGCTTCAAAAAAGCTATGTCTCAGGTTCTATTGCGTATAATCAAACAAAACTTGATATGTGAGAAGGCCATCATCATGAGACATTATGCTGATTCAAGTTGGATAATTATAGGCCAATAAATGACGCTGCTATACCAGAAATTTCCTCGATATCACGGGAAGGCTATATCTAAACTTGTATGGCATAGAAATGTACGAAACTTGATAGGTTAGATAACCATTATAAATGCGCATTTTTTAAGATGTTATTTATAGGCAATAAAACTGTCTTTATTTGGATATTTGGTTTAGTTTTCTCTAAGATAAAAATCATTTCCATTCTTCATGTTAGATAATTTTAATAAATAATAGTTTTAATACATTATTTGCCCTTAATAAATTTGTATAGAAAAATATAGAAGAAAGTCTTGTGGTGGCCTCAACATACTAGTTTAATTATTGTGTGCTCTTAAAAAACTGATATTTTCATGTGTACTGGGAAAGGGGACTGCCGGATATCCGTATCCGGTAAAATCCATATCCAGTCCATCCCTAATTTTAATGAATTTAAAAAAGAAATATCTGAAAAAAAAAAAAAAAAAAAAAAAAATATTTTAATTTTTATTTATTTTTTACAAATTAGAATGAATGATGGGATTTATATCGAAAATACATAATATACAAAACATATGATTAAGATACAGACATAAGGGTTGCATTATCTGAAATTGCTGGCAGCCAAACCCTATGTCCCACCAGTGGCTGAGCGGCGCTGTGATCCTGTTAGATGGAAAGTGTCAAATTCAAATCCAGATCACGCTTGTCGACTTTCCATATTCTAAACAAACTTGAGTATTACTTTGTCGATTGATTGAAAAGTTTTATATATATATTAAGTCAAAACTTGCATGAAATTTCTGTATTGAAATAAAAATATTAAAAAAATAAATTAACTTATGAATTCACAACATAATACATAAGCCAAATATCTTTGAAGTACGTAGTTAAACTATAATAATGTAAAATTGTGGGCTGATTAAAGACTAGTTTTGCTCAAAAAATGTTAAAATTTTTCTAACAATATTTTGAATCTTTTAAAGTTTAAATAATTTTTGAGGAGCTTTAATATATTGATACATTTAGAGTCGACAGCAAAATTATTGAAGCGCTAGCAATAATTCCTATTGAAAAGATGTGCGCCTAATGCTATTTTGTTTAGTAAATATTTGTCGAGTCCCGATCTTAGTCTTTTGCTGCATATAAAAAAAAGTAAGTATATGATAAAAATTGGTGATCAAACTGAAGAAAAAGAAATATGAAAATGTAGATGTGTGCTTAGTAATTTTGCAGCCAAATGTATATTAAAATTAAAATTTCTTAAAATATGTTTTTCTTAAAAATTAAAATCTTTTTAATTTTCCTATTAACTTTTATTTATATTTTCCCTGCTAATTTTAATTCAGTATGTCAAAAGTTATTTTTAATGACAAGTATAAGTGGTTCCCTTATTTTAAGGTATGTTTGCCATTTTGTTTCAGAATGGTAGGTTGTTGGTTGTAGGATTTAAGGCCGATTGACTACACTTGGGTCCTAGGCAGGTGGAATACTCTCTGTGGAGTCTTTTTAAGGTATCCTACTTGTATTTATGCAAGTTTTGGAGAAAAGCATGGAAAAGTCCAAAAAGCAAGGTTGATGAGCACGACCTGGTACTTATCATCTACCAGCTTTGAACCATTCAGCCACTGACGGACTCTTTTCAAAATGGAAAATGAAGCTTGTTAATAAACTTTGCAGAGTCTCATAATATAATCCATGTATATATCAAAATTTGTATCACCAACATCAATATATTCTGTTATATAATAAAAAGGGAAATAAGGATTTTTATGACATTTTGTAGTATAGCAATTACTGCATACTTGTTTAATTAATTAGATGTAAGTTAAAAGTACAATTCTGCATCATATCGGGTGTCAAATTGTTTCCTAAATACAGTACAACCTCGCTTTTAACTTCTGGGAATTTACATTATTTCTAAATATACTTTTTTTTTTTTAGACATCTTTATTTTTAATGAATTTCAGTTTTCACTTTTATATTATCTAGTATCGCCCAGTGGTCGAAACTCGACCATTTTTTTTTGCAAAGCGAGACAAAGCAAAGTTATTGCCTTGTCCTAAACGGAATGCAATTACCACACAGCTGCGGCAATTGTTTGCCGATATTCACTCTAACTGAATCAGCAGAGTTTTACTTAATATAACTATTTCTCTCTGTAGATGTTAGCCTTTCCTGAAATGAGAGAAAATCGCAACGTGAAAACGCCCCTTGTTGTGTGATACAGCCCAGAAGCTAATAGGTACCATGTCAAACCAAGGCCCAACCAAGTATCAAATTCTGTTAAATTAATTCGATTGGTTCATAAAGTACAGTGTTTGAACCAAAAAAAAAAAAGATATTTTACAAAAATGGTCGAATTGAGTTCGGGAAATTTCAAAACGTGTAACTTTATCGAAAACCGAAAATCTAAAACTTTTCTGAATCTTATATTTTCTACTTATATATGCAGAGGAAAGAATAATAAATCCACTTAAAAAAAAAAAAAAATAAGTAGTCAATTTCACTTAATTAAAATGCAAGGAAATCTCAAAACGTGTAAATTCATCGAAAACCGGAAATCAAAAGTTTTTATGTATCTTCTACTTCTTCTTCTGCAATAAAGACACTTTTTAAAAAGATAAGTAGCCAATTTCAGTTAATTGAAACGTAAAGAAAGCTCAAACCATGTAAATTCAGCAAAAAACGGAAATCGGAATTTTTTCCGTATCGTCTACTTATACATGCAGCAGTTAGTAACAAATCCATTTTCCTTTTATTTAGTATATTAGTTGAATATTTATTGTTTGAATATCACCCTTTGAAATGAAATGTTTATGTTTACATTCGAAACTGGAAGTTTGCCATTTTTTTTCTGGAGTTTTGTGATTTTAAATTAAAATTTTATCAATTTTACAGAAAAAATAACTCAATCAAACACATGTAGACAGTAACTTATATATAACTATACCCAAATATCGGAATTAAAATCGGCAGATAATTTCCGTTATTAGTTCCCCATCATACTATAGGTATGGGGAACTTAGGTAATCGTGAAAATTTTCGAACTCGGTTTTTTGACTTTTTTACACGTTTTCAGGTGTGAGGAATCCGAAAATGACAAAATTTGTATGGTGTCTGTCTGTAGGGTGTCTGTTAGTGTGTCAGTCCGTTAGTGTGTTAGTCCGTTAGTTTGTTAGTCTGTTTACACGATATCTCACGAACAAATGATCGCAGAGAGGTCAGACCAGTTTTAAAATATTACTTTAGACACTGGCAAGAACCCTATTTATTTGCAACATTCGAATTAAAAAACTTCGTAAGTTATTCGAAATTTACGATTTTCTTAACATGGGAGAATAGACCAAAATTTCACTTAAACTTGCATTAAATGAAAAATTTTTGCTGTAAAAATGTCAGACCAGTTTTAAAATATCAGTTTTGATGCCGGAATGAACATCAGTTACTATAAACATGCTACTTTAAAAATTTCGCAAGTTATTGAATATTTACGAATTTCTTAACTTGGCAGAGTAGGACAAAATTTCACATAAACGTCAATTTTTAGGGATATTTTCATCGTAAAGATGTCAGACTACTTTAGAAATATTATTTAGGATACTGGCATGAATATTATTCTCTATGAATTTTACAATATAAAAATTTCGTAAGTTATTAGAATTTTACGAATTTCTTATCATAACAGAATAGGGCAAAATTTTACACAAACGTCAATCTTGAGGGATATTTTCATCATAAAGATGTCAGACCACTTTTGAAATATTATTTAGGATACTGACATGAATACCTTCCGTGGAGGATCCAAATTGCGATGGCATGTCTCTGGACCACCTCTAGGGATGAGTCCCAGACCGTCGCCAATTGCCCATCTGCGCTGCACGTAAAATCCAACCAACCAACCTGACATGAATAGCATAGAGTATGAATTTTCCAATTTAAAAATTCGTAAGTTATGTGGAATTTACGATTTACTTAAAATGTCAAAAAAAGGCGAAATCGAGCATAAACGTCCATTTTTAGGATCATAAATATATCAGACAATTTGAAAATAACATTTATGATACTTGCATGAACATGATTGACTACAAATATTCTAATAGGAAAATTTCGTAAGTTATTCGAAATTTAAGATTTTATGAACATAGCAAAATGGGGCGATATTTCATATAAATACGCATTTTTGGGAAAGTTGCATTAGAAATAGTAGCATGAAAATAAACTACGAAATTGGCCCCAATAAAATAAATTAATAGATTAGAGTAAGATATCGAACTGAATGGTGGGTAGCCTATTAGGCGAGGATTTCGTTCTGTCACTGTGTCAAGCGTTTGGTCAAATTCATTTCTCTTAACATGTATATAATATGTCCTGTACAAGAAATTTATGAGAACATACATATGATGGGGAACTGAGCAGAGTCCACCTATGCCAACTTGTTTTTTAATAATTTTTTACAAAAAATCCAATGGACGATTAACATAGAAAACCTTTTTCATGGCTCCATGGACAGACAGTGACGTCATCACTTCGCTTGCGTATAGTGATGCTACATTATACAAATGACTGTGTCTATGGTTTTATTTGAGCTTTATGAAATTGCCAGATTTAACAACTTTCTACTTTTAGGTATTTTTTAATATAAAGGAATACGTGTATAAAAGGGAAAAATGGGGGAAAATGCATAAAAAATAAATGTATTTTTAAATACCTTCTTGACATCGTAAGAAAATAATATTTGTATTCGCACCTTCCGGCTAACCATACCTTTCGAATGATACCATTTTCAACCCTCTACTCCCATAATTAATATGTTAAAAAGGGACTACAAATTTTATGCTTGCCTATTAATATATAGATGAAATTTAAAATTTTTCTCCATTTACACATGTATACAGGGTCTGCAAAAAGTCCCACATACCCGTCCTATCTTGGAAATGCTTCACAATCTTGAAAAATTGCAAAACACACATTCAATGAATTTGAAGGGGACCTCTTTTGGTGAAAATATTTTGGGCTAGAAGGCTGCTATGGAGGGCAACTTTAAAATAGAAAGGTATGTTTTATGATAGATTCCTGGAAAAATCTCTTCCAGACAATGAATTTTAAATAAAAGTTTTGTCCTACTATCATTATTAAAGAAAATGCCTGAACAAAATGCATATTTAAAAACTCGAAAAACTCATTTATCTTCTTTAATATTTGTAACAGGATAAAATTATTCATATCAAATTTGTTGTGTTGAAGAGATGTTTCCAGGGATATATCACAAGATATACTCCCTATTCGAAAATTTAAAATTGTCGTCTATAGCAGCCCTGCTTTAACACAACCCCCCCCCCTCCAGGTCCAAAGCATTTTTACTGAAAGAGATCCCCTTGAATTCAATGAACATGTGATTTATCATTTTTCAAAATTCTTACACATTTCAGAGAAAAAGAGAGGATGGAGAGGGGGGGGGACTTTTTTCGTTTTCAAATGTTGATTTTTATACTCATGTATCTCTTTTAATAATCATTGTAGGATAAAACTATTCAAATTCATTGTTTTGAAGAGACATTTCTAGAGGTATATCACAAGATACACCTTTCTATTTAAAATTAAAAAGTTGCCCACTCTAGTGAGTGTAAAAGTGAATAGTTTAGAAACATGAAAAGTCAAATGTGAAATTCGGAGTGTTTAACCTAACATAGTAGGTTTTTGTAAATTTTCAGCACAATCTTCATTACCAACAATGTTTTTGTAAACTTTATCAAGCAGTATTAACTTACTGATACTTTATCCCTTTTTTTTCTCAAAAAATTCATTTCAAATTTGGAAACAATTTTTTTTTCCTCAACTTTTCCAACAAAGTCATTTTTTTACCCCAAGAAATTTCACAACAAAGTCATTTTAATCCTAAATGCACCTATAATAATAACTCAAATAAAATTATGAAAGTGTATTTTAAGTAAGATTTTCAGGGAGATAAGCTGAAACATAAATTTGTGCAAATCTCTTGTTCTTTCTTCAAAATAATGCAAAGTTAACATATTATGCGGAAAAACTTCCTAAAATAATACAGCTAGGCTTAAAAAAGTGTATGGTTGTAATTATTTTCAAGAATTATTTTAGAATCCCATATATGTATATATATATAACCTATATTTCATATAACTATACTCGGAGAACGCATAACTTGAGAGCACTACAAAGGCTACAGAGACCTTTTTACGCACCTTGGCGTTAATTGGGTTGCGATATCGGGCGATTTAGCGATGATTTCGGAAAGTTTTTTCTTTTTCTTTTTCTTTTTTTTTTTTTTTTTTTTTTTTTCGATTAAAGCAAAAATATTTTTTCAGAGTATATTTTTTAGTTTCTTTAGAAATGAATTTACACTAAATTCATTACTTACAATTTATTGTAAATCCATATTACTGAAAATTAAGTAATATACTACATTTTACCTTGAAAGAGAAAAAAAACAACAAAAAGGTTAATACTTAAATATTTTGAAAAAGGAAAAAATTAAATAAAATATTATCTGTATGTATATTTTTTGTCTTTGTTCTCTTTAAAGAGAAACTGATTATTATATATACATATATATATTTAATAATTTAAAAATATACTTTTAAAATATTTCGAATATATTTTGGCAGAAAAAATATTTTATTATAAGATTTAAACTGTGATTTTTAAATGGCAGTATCTTCTGTATGAACAAAAAGTTCTAAATGAACAAAACGTAATAGATTTTCAATTTGCATTATTATTTACCGGTTAATCAGTAAATGTTAAAAGCAGTAAAAAAATGAGAAATTGGAAATAGTTTAAAGCTTTTATGAAAATATTAAAAATATATTAATTTAAAATAAATAAATAAATATAGTGAATTTTCATATGCAGAGGCAATCTCTGTTTACAATTTGTTTATACATTCATTTTGTCTGTATCCTGATTTTTTATGCTAAATGTGAATATGAGAATTTTTATATTCATTTCTGAATAAAATTAAGAAGACTTTTGTGTAGCTTTTGGAAGAACTTCGAGGCATTTTTATTAATTTAGGAGGCTTTTGGCTCTAAATTCAAATCTCAAAAGATAGATTTATAAGGACGAGAGAACTATTTCTTTCAAAGAGCCAATAATAATAATTGTGTCGTTAAAATTTTGCGGTAGACTACCTTGATTAAAGCAGGCAGTGTCAGGAGTATAGTTTCATGCATACACAATAAATAAATAGGCCACTTTCACAAAATTATACTATGTGTAGGACAGAATTTATTTTTCATTTCAATTCACTTGACCACTATCAGCCTTTATTTATTTATTTATTTTTAATTTAATTTAAATTAATTTAATTTATTATTTTTGTTAAATTATATAGTTTTTATTCACTTGATGAAATTATTTTACCAACTAAATCCACAGAATTATAAGTAATAATTCTATTCAATGTAAGCTTTTTCTAATCAAAATTTTTTATAATGATATTTTTAAAAGTAAATATTTTAAACTGCAATATAGAAAATCCTACATTATTGCTCTACATATCTTTAAAATTTTGTATTTCCTCTCCAAGGTATCGATCAATTTGTTATAAAGTCTCAAACAGTATTTATTTCCCAATTAATTTTCTTTAAGTAAATATCCATTAAAATAAGATTTGTTTTACAATGTAATGCTTGCTAATTATGTAATTTCGGCTTTAAATAATTGATCTGTCTCCCATTTATATGTAAATTTTACATATATAAGTCTGATATATATATATATATATATATATATATGATAATTATTATTATTATTATTAAAGATAATTATGTTTTTCTTTTATTGTTCTGTTCCAGAAAAAAAAAAGTAAAATCTTTAGTATATAGTGCATAGTATAAATTAATGTAAACACTATTAGTTGTTTGTATTGGAAATAAAAATATTTTATATAACAATGCGTAAACGAATTGAAATTATATTATCAATGTAATAATAATAACGAAAAAGAAAAAGTATTTCTCGAAAAATATTTTTCCTAATTCCTGTTAGTTTGTATATTTCATTTACATATTTGGTGTGAATCTGGTGTGAAAATTTCCCAAAAGTTCAAATCCGTCAAAATTTTTACTCTATTTTTAACAGTTGTGAAATTAAAGAAACGGACTGTGCATCAATTATCTTCAAATTTTCGAAAATAAAGTAATCTATTAGCCCCACCAAACTGTTTCGCACTCACAATAGGGGTTAAAAGGTTGCTTCCGGTATTCCCTCTTCCGCCAATATTTCGCCAACAAACTTTCTTCGCAAAACAATACATTGATATAAATTTTATGCTTATCTATTACAATAAATTCCATGTGTTAACATAAATATGTTTAGTTAAATAGTTAATCTTTTTTCAGTTTACCAGAATAAAAAAAAATCGAGAAAAAGTTTATTACACTTAAATATAGTAAAGAACTATTTTCTTTCGCGGATGTGCAATTTCTACAGGCTAATACACACTGTCAAGTTATCCTTTCCCCGAGTATAGTTTTGTCGTTATAAAATAGGAAACGGAATTATTTTAGCACATGTAAGGTAATCTGAAACATATTGTACAAGTATCTTACACAAGAGTTATAGGGCTTAAAATTGACAACAAGCGTATAGTGTGGCAACTCTTTGAACTTCAAATGCTTCATGTTTGGTCATGTTTAAAAGAAAAACTATATTAAGTAAATGGAAGATAAGTTAATATGTTTTACAAGACAGTTCAGTGCGAATTCTTTTTTACGTTTTCTTTTAAAATAATGCAATTTTAATCTTTTATGAAGGAAAAACTATGTATAGTAAATATAGTTAGGCCTAGTAAAATAATAATAGTAGAACAGTGCATAATTATAGTTTTTGCATGTATTAATTGAGAATATTTTTTGCACAGCTAGTTAGTCAAAATAAAACGGAATTATTTCAGTAAGTCAAAAGTAAAGGTAAATATACTGCACAAATCATTTTTAATGTAACTTTTTTTTTCTTCAAACTGTATTATAGATTTTTTTTTTTTTTTTTTTTAACGATAAACCTGTAACATTATACAATTAAGCTTAAAATAATAATAATAATAAATTAATTAAAAAAAAGGATTTCTTTGTTGCTTTATCTTAAAATATATTATTTATTATCTCCAATTTCGTACTGAAGTGATCTGATTCCTAGTAATTCTTTTCACATACACAAGTTTAATATAAATAGATATATTTGAATATCACAACATGTAGAAGTTTTAGATCTGTGTCAATTTTACTAAATTCTTTAGTCAAAGTGAGATAACTTAAATACTAGATATTTCATAAAAATCGAAACTGAAATGTATGTTAAATATGTGTTGCTAAAACAGCAATACCAAAATGTATAAAAATTAAATTCCATCTATAACATTAAAGTAGTTATGAAAATAATAATAAAAGTAAGAAATAACAGTATTATAAACTTACATAATACTCTTCCATTATATGAACTACAAAGTTGAAAAATAATGTACTATGCAACTATTGAATTAGCAACATAATAATAATAATAATATAGTATTTAATAGAAAACTACTAATTTACAGAAGTAGGTTTCAGGAATCTCTCCCAGTTTAGCAAATTTCGTTAACTATATTGTATTGGGTTGTTCGATAAATAATGTCGTTTTTTTTTCATGTTTTTCAAAGTGAATTTATTTATATTAACAACAAACATTAACCAATGATATATTGACCATTTTGTTGGGTGACCTTTTGCCACCTTTCGGTAAGTTGAAAAATTCCACGTTCAAAGAAGCCTTGGTTTTTAGAAGCGAAGGTTTTAAAATACGACATTATTTATCGAACAACCCAATACATCGATTAATGTTTTACGAATTTTTTATTCATTACTAGCCGCCTTCGGCGACCAGCTGGTTCGCGATCCTTGAAAAATCCGACTTTACGAAACTCCAGCTCGGTGGCGCCCGCGGCGCCTTTTCCCCGTTTCATGTCTTACAACAGCTTATTGACATATAGTGAAAGTAGCTTTATTGCAAAATTTAATCGCATCGCGGTAAATTCCCGCTCGGTAGCGCATGCGGCGCCCTCTTCTAGTTTCAATATCTGAAACAGCCTGTTCGCTCACCATGTTATGATCTTTCAAATTTCTAACTTTAGGCGCTTTATCCCCGTTTTAGAACATACAACACATTCCTCGCTCATTAGAATTTAAAATAGTGAAATTTTAAAATATTACTGCACCATCTGTCGGTAGAAATTTCTGTAATCTACTGTTCAATTCCAAATCAACAAAGCTTTCAAATGATGTATTACTTATGAAATTATTTTAATTAGTAGCTGAGATACAAAAGAAAGCCGATTCAGGAGACCTCGAAACGTGTAAATCAGGTGAAATCTCGAATTCCACTTTCGATAATATAAATGTACTTTAAAATATCTTTCGAATGATGCATTAAAAATAATATAATCATAATTCGAATTTGAAATATTGAAGCTGTATGCAATGGTTTTATGCACAAAATTAAAAAAAAATTATAACTCATTCAGTTTCTGAAAAAATCTTTGAATCTTTTGAGATGTGAATCGACTAACCGAGATCTATCTATCTATCTATCTATATATATATATATATATATATAAATGATTTATCTCTAAAAGATTTTGAGTTATAAAATGTTTTTGAAAGAATCGATGTTTCGTAAAATCTAAACATATGGATCGCTAATCCGTATTTTGTTAAAATGTTTATATGGTTCGAAAGAGGATTAAATGAGTTTTCCAAATATACCAATTGTTAAGAAATGGAACAGTTACTCGGTCGTACAGGGCGATTCAAAAAAGACGATCGAGAAAAAGAGAAATTTTGAACCCTTTTTAAAACTTTTTTTAAAAATATAAAAAAATCCGTATTTTTCAAAAAAATTTATACCGTAAGAATCGGTAATAAATGCTCTTTCTCGTGGTACAGGTGTATTTTCAATATCTGCAACCGAACCGCTAAGCTGGGATGGCTTTACAAAAACGCGCGAAATTTTCTCTCCGTGTTTCTTCTTTTGAGCAACGCGCTTAATTCTACTTGGAGGGCGGAATATACGATTCACTCTCTATTTAATTAGACATTAGTCGACGTTTTAATTAATACCTCCGGATCTAATTAAAATTTTTAAATTATTTTTGCACTATCCCCTCGGGAAGGCTTCTGAGCACCCTCATGTCAAATTTTGTACTCCTGCGTTCAGTAGGGTCTGAACGTATAGATGCACAGACAGACAGACATCTTCCTTTATTATTATAGACTAGCAGGCTACGCCCGCTTCGCTGGTCACTATATTTAAATGATTTTTTAAAAGAATTGAATCACTGTTTATTTTTTATACCACATTAAAAGTAAAAACTAAAAAAAAAGTTACCTACATTGAAATTGCCCTAAACCTTGCTTCGGGTACATGCTGCCTACGGCAGGTCTTTTTCCTCCCGCACTGCATCGGGTCCAGGTTACCACTGCTTGAAGAAAGGTCTCTTCCGTTCCGGGTACTTCAATTTGGGAATTTATCGGCGAAAAGTAGATTTGTTATTATTTAGGAACTACGATTTCAAAGATGGCTGTGTCTCAATATCTATTAAATATTTTATTTTCATTATTCAGTAGCAAAATTTCATTATTCGCGTAAAAATATATTTCTTTTTTTTGTCGAGAACAATGAACTGGAAAACTGTTTTGGCAACAATTAAATTTAAAACTAATATTTAAATGGGTAATTTTCAAGCTTTTATAAGGAAACTAGCTGGCTTCGCCCGCTAGCGGGTCAGTATTTTCAAATGAATCACTAAAACTAATGAATCACTAACAGTAACTTTTAGTGTTAAGAAAAGAAATTAAAAAAAAATCATTTCTGATTGGGTAAAAAGTCGGCCCGGGTCCCCACTGCCTTCGGCAGCGCAGTCCCGTGCGCGCGCACAACTTAAGGGATATACGTGCTGCGCGCGCGTATTCCTTCCCTGACCTTTCGTGCCCCCTAAAAAAATCATTTCTGATCGGGTAAAAACTCGCACCGGGTCTCCACTGCCTTCGGCAGCGCAGACCCATGCGCGCGCACGTATGAAGGTTTACGTGCGCTGCGCGCACATAATCCTCCTGAAGTCATATTTTTATTCTTAAGAAAAGAAAATTTAAAAAATCATTTCTCATCGGGTACAAAGTCGGACCGGGTCCCCACTGCCTTCGGCAGCGCAGTCACGTGCGCGCTGCGCACGCACAAGTTCACGGATACACGCGCTGCGCTCGCGTATTCCTTCCCTGACCCTTCGTGCCCCCTAAAAAAAAATCATTTCTGATCGGTTAAAAACTCACACCGGCTCCCCACTGCCTTTGGCAGCGCAAACCCATGCGCGCGCACGTGTGAAAGTATACGCGCTCTGCGCGCATATACTCCTTCTCAAATCAAATTTTTATTCTTAAGAAAAGAAAATGAAAAAAATCATTTCTCATCGGTTAAAAAGTCGGAGCTGGTCCCCACTGCCTTCGGCCGCGCAGTCCCGTACGCGCTGCGCGCACAAGTTAGGGGATACGCTCGCGGTGCACGCCTATCTCTTCCCCACCCTTTCAGCCCCTCCTAATTAACGTGCGTATACCAATTTTGAACGGTCTAACTCAATTAGCTGAGATGCAAAGGAAAACCTAATCAGGACACCTCAAAACGTGTAAATCTGGTGAAAACTTTCGATAATTTAAAAGAACTTTAAAATATCTTTCGAATGATGTATTAAAAATAATTTAATCATAATTAGAAATTGAAATATTAAAATTTGAAAATATTACAGCGCCATCTGGCGGTAGAAATTTCTGTATTCCACTGTTCGATTCCAAATCAAAAAAGCTTTCTAATGATGTATTACTTATGAAATTATTATAATTAGTATCTGAGATACAAAAGAAAACTAATTCGGGACACCTCAAAACGTGTAAATCTGGTGAAAACTTTCGATAATATAAAAGAACTTTAAAATATCTTTCGAATGATGTATTAAAAATAATTTAATCATAATGAAAAATTGTAATATTGAAATTTGAAAATATTACAACGCCATAAAAGAAAACTGATTCAGGACACCTCAAAACGTGTAATTCTGGTGAAAACTTTCGATAATTTAAAAGAACTTTAAAATATATTTCAAATGATGTATTAAAAATAATTTAATCATAATTAGAAATTGAAATATTGAAAATATTACAGCGCCATGAAAGAACACTGATTCAGGAGACCTCAAAACGTGTAAATCTGTTGAAAACTTTGAATTATGTAAAAGAACTTTAAAATATCTTTCGTATGATGTATAAAAAATAAATAAATCGTAATTAGAAATTGAAATACGCGTATTAGAATTTTGCAAAAATGTCCGGCGTGTAAAGATAAAATTTAATTTGCAATTAAAATGTAAATCTTTTGTTTATTGACGAAAATCGATGAAATTTGAAATGCAAGTTTGTTTTGTGGTGTAAATATTATATACTAAATAAAATGTGTAAAATTTGAAAAATTGAAGAAAATAGAAAATTCCAATTTTTAATCGCAGTACGAAACACGTGACCCCATTAAATAGCAGATGTGTTTCCGTTGAAGACTGCTGTAGACGAAAAGTCTGCAAAGCTAAGATTCTTGTGATTTGTTGCCAATATTTTTTTATAGTTTAGTTAATTTTAAAAAATCTAATTGTCCGATCGATAAGCCGTTTAAACCATCGGTTTAAGAAAAAAAAGCCCTTTCCAATGGTATCTTGTTTGTAACAATACGGCTGATATTTCTAATTTATTTTCCACCTTTTCCGTAAAAATGTCGCTTTTTAAGCATTTAATCATGAATTCTGGGTCATTTTTCGTTAGACAATGGTCGACATTTTAGTTAATATCTCCGCTAATTAGGGTCGCATCGTTTAGCAAATTACATATCGTACATCTGCGATAAATTCTCTGTCCGACGGTACCTGTTCGAAGTCCGTGCGACCGTTAGCGGCGGAGCCTTTTCCGTTTCAAGCCGATTCTCACAGACACACACACACACACACACACACACACACACACACACAGACAAAAACACACACGCGTACAGATTTTAATAATATAAGGAGATTATTTTCACATTTTAATAATAATAAAAAAAAATAATCTAAGAAATATAAAAATAATCTCGAATGCTTTTTAAAATATTTTGATTAGTTAAAATATTTCATCTCTTACAAAAGTGAAACATCTATATTTTTCTTTAAAATTTACTTATTGATGGCACGTTGATTTTTTTTTTTTTTTTTTTTTTTTTTGTTATAGCCGCATCTCTTCAAGAATAAATATTTATTTTATGATTTTTAGAGCTCCAGTGTTTTTTTTTTTTTTTTTTTTTGTGCGCTTTAGTAATCGAAAGAAAGTTTTTAAAAAACCTAATCAGAATTTCTTACGACGATAGTAGAAGATAAAATGTTTTCTTTTACAATTGACATCTTATCTATATATTACCTGTAAAACAAGTAACACATCCGCCACCGAGTATCGAACCCACGACTATCGCATTAATAACTTGACGCTTTAACCGACTGAGCCATTGACCAACATAAAAAATGCTTCATATTTACTTTCAAATGGAAAGATCTTGTTTTTTTAGCGTGACGCGAAAACGCTATGGCAAAATCCAATTTCAATTAAACAAAAACTTCTAATTAAAGAAAACTAATCAAAGATCGAGGTGCATCAGACGAGGTCATTACGAATCTCCATCCAAATTTGTGTAGATCTTCGGTCAGCCGTTTTCCTAAAATGCTCCGGACAAACATACACAATGACACACACACAAACATCTTATTTTATTATATGTATAGATTGAAGATAGATACATTTCGAAAAATTCTATTTATGGTCATTAAAGAGATATTTCATGGCTTTTACTTACTGTTACTACACTAATGACTTCCACCTGTGTCTGTTTTATTAGTGAATGAATATAAAATAAAATGGAATTTTTTACAACTACATACATACATAGAAACAAATTTTAGAAGCATATTTCTAAATATGTACTTATTTTATAAATAAAGATTTGTAATGTATTATGAGATTTGAACATTTTTATTAAAAAAAAATAAATAAATAAATAAATAAATAATCTAAATAAAAGAAATCTATGCATAAATGCACATTTTTTGTGCATATAAACTCTTAATTGCGGATACACTGTTAAAAAATGCAATTTTGTTACCAGTAATTCTCTGTTAAAATTACAGAATTCTGTGAAAGTTACAGAAAAATACGTTTCGTCACCTTGATTTTTCCGTAATTTACGACTTTCTTCTCAAATTACAGAGAATTCTGTAATTTTTACAGAGACTTTCTTGCAACAAAATTGCATTTCTTTTAACTGTGAGAACTCGTAATTGGAAGAATGAGGCTTCGATACTTGTACCGGCCAAAGACCATAGTGTACACTAATAGTGGCTGGTGCACGTAAAATCCGTCGTGGCCGTAATGTTCTCCATGCACAGATTATTATACAGATAGGACACTCCCGTATATTCTTCGGCAACCAAAATTTGACTGCAACGACCCTATTGTCAACGGCTGTAAGTTTCTCAAGCTCTCCAGCTTACGCAATCCCTCGTCTTATTTTTATTTATCTATGTTCATATCGTAATATTAGTGTAACGTTAAACCCAACATCCAACCAACTAACCATTGTATTGATGTTTACATTTGGCATTGGCAACTTTGTTATTGTTTACTAACTTGATTGTCGAAAGCAATTTACTTTAAGAAGCACGTATTAAATATTAAGCAAATAAATTTCGAAAATATACATAAACCAGAAATATTTTTTTCATTTTAAAGCATTTTGTATTATTTAAACCAAGCAATGTTAAATATTTAAGATTTCATACCATACTGCTATTTCAGCATTACAGTTTGTACATTACAGTATTACAGTATTACTGCTATTTCAGCATTACAGTATTTCATATTAATTTGTACACTTGAACACGAATGTGTTTGGCAAAATTTATTTTCAAACATAATAAAAATTAGTTTTATTTCTTAGAAAATAGATGTGAATGTTATGATTTTGTGAATTTAAAAGTAGTAGAGAAAGTGAAGGAAAGAAAACTGCACATACGTTTTCGTTTGGCAACTTTATTATTGTTTACAAACTTGATTGTCAAAATCATTTTAAGAAGCAAGTGCTAAATATTAAGAAAATAAACTTTGAAAATATACATAAAATAAAAACATTTTTTCATTGTGAAACATTTTGTATTATTTAAACCAAGCAACGTTAAATATTTAATGATTTCATACTGCTATTTCAAAATTACAGTTTGTAATTTTAATTCGTACTTGAATATGAATATCAGTACAAAAAACCCTTAACGGCTTAAAAGTTTGTGACGCCGCTACTTTGTGGCTATAAGAATTTGAAATATGAGTCTTAAAAATAATGATATTAAATTTTAAGTGACGCTTTGCAATTAGTTAAAATATACATAGATTTTCTTATTTGATCATTCACTTTTATCTTTTATTTATATTTATAATGCAAACGTAATATTTTTAACTTCAAGATCAGACAGATATTTAAAATACACTCACTGATGCTTTTTCATTCGCATTTCAAATTCAAAATAACAGTTTTAAAAGGAATGATATAAAAATTCCAGTGGCGCCTCGGTGTTATTTTAAAAGATTTGTTTTTAGATTCCATTAAAATTACTTTTGTTTTGCTAATAAAATATATTTACACATTTAAACAGTGCTTTTAATTTTCAAATATACTGTCAAATAATTATACTTTCACTGAGTTAGCATTATAAAGTAAAATTATTTATTTCCATAAATTGATTTATCTTTTGCATCACGCTATCCAAAACATAGTATCATAGTGTCCAATTAAGTGAAAATTTGCTCAAAGAGGTAGTGTGACGTAAAGAAAACATTTACACAAATTTTACTTGCAGTTTTGGATAGCGTGACGCAAAGGATAAATCAATTTATTGAAATAAATAATTTTACTTTATAATGCTAACTCAGTGAAAGTACAATTATTTGACAGTATATTTGAAAATTAAAAGCACTGTTTAAATGTGTAAATATATTTTATTAGCAAAACAAAAGTAATTTTAATGGAATCTAAAAACAAATCTTTTAAAATAACACCGAGGCGCCACTGGAATTTTTATATCATTCCTTTTAAAACTGTTATTTTGAATTTGAAATGCGAATGAAAAAGCATCAGTGAGTGTATTTTAAATATCTGTCTGATCTTGAAGTTAAAAATATTACGTTTGCATTATAAATATAAATAAAAGATAAAAGTGAATGATCAAATAAGAAAATCTATGTATATTTTAACTAATTGCAAAGCGTCACTTAAAATTTAATATCATTATTTTTAAGACTCATATTTCAAATTCTTATAGCCACAAAGTAGCGGCGTCACAAACTTTTAAGCCGTTAAGGGTTTTTTGTACTGATATCATTACTTTTTAGTGGTTATTGATCAAAAAATTAAAACAAGTCCTTCTGGCTCCTAGGAAGGGTAAACTAATTTATCTTTTCGTATGAAGTTGTCACCATTTTTTTTTTCAAAATGGCTGCTACAATTTATTAATGGACTTAGTGGATTTATAAATGAAGGCTATTTATATATGGAGTGTTAAGCAAATCGGTTCATAAAACCTTTCTAATGTAAATTTGAAATTTTCAGTGTGTTGGCACAGGGAAACAAGAGGGTGGATTAAGTTGGCAAATGAACATATCAAATACATTTCTGAGATAAATCCACACTACATATTTAGTGTGAATTAATTCAGTATTTCAAACGTTATCGTACTCACAAATTTTCAAGTAGCCTGCCACTTGGAAACAAAATGGAGAAGCTTCGCACTAGAAAAATTTATTGACTGGGATTCTCAAACTCTTAAAAAAAAAAAAAAAAAAAAAAAAAAAAGGAAGTGAAAATTTTCAAATTTAAGTTAGAATTACGTAATTTACATTTTGCAAGTTTCTTTTTAGAGAATTACAAATTAAACAATTAAAAAAATATATCAAGTAAATATTAAAAATGGAATTTTATATATTTTCTTTCCCCTTTTGAGGCTAAGTATACTGCTCCAATATTCACAATTTAAATTTTCATCAAAAGTGCATGTAAAAATTACTTCCTATATATCTTCATATAAAACGTTTGGGGGGAAAATAGACAAAATATAAATTAAGCTTTACATTTCTATAATTTTAAAAATAAGATAAAATCACCTGGAGAAAATTTTTATGGAAAATATAAGTTAAGTTTTAAAAAAAATGAAATTTCTGCGTAAAAATACTATTTCATAAATATATTTACAACTACAATAAACAAGAAACGCTCCTTTAATTTTAAATAATTATTTCTACATGTTTCGAAGCTATTAAAAGTTTTTTTCTTTCTTTCTTTCTTTTTTTTTTTTTTTTTTTAAGAAAAATAAATTAAATGTAGTGGCGCCATCTAGTAGTTTTTTTTAAATCATATACATACAGATTTAATTTTTTTTTTTTTTTTTTTCATTAAAAAAAAAAAAAAAAAAAAAAAAAACTTGTTTAGAAACAGGTAGAAATAGTTATTTAAAATTAAAAAAGGATTTTTTGTTTACTGTAATTGTAAATTATGAAATAGAATTTTTCATGCACAAGTTAATTAATTAAAAACGAAAAGAAAGAATAATTTTTTTTTAAATAAATTATTATGGGTTTCAAAGTAAAGATGTTATTTATTTATTTTGACGTGTTTTTTAATAATTGCTATTTGACACATTTTTCATGAATTTTACTGAAATTCATGAAAAATGAATTTTATTAAAACACTGTTTAAACACTGTTTATTAAAACACTGTTTTTTCTAATAAACAGTGCAAACACTGTTTCATCCTCTAGTCATTGCTTTGAATAATAATAATAAAAAAAATTGATTATGTTAATATTTAAAATATGTATCATTTTAAAGTCTGAAAAATAAATAAATGAATAAACAGTAACTGTAATTTCAAAAGAGATTTTTAATTTTTAAAAAGAAATATATATATATATATATATGTATTTACGAAAGAGTATGTTTTAAATAAAAACGATAGATGGCGCCAAAACTGTATTTGCTGTTTTTTTCCATTCCCGGAGCGTAAGGATACATGAATAGGAATCGCAAATCATTGAGTTATTATAAAATCGATTTTCATGAATGATTAAAAAAAATTTCGCTTTAAAAAATTGTAAATTCATCATTATTATGATAAAATGGAATATCTAAAATTACAAAATACTTCCTTATTTAAAATATTATCTAAATATTTCTTTGACTAAATATGAAATTTTGAAATCAAAAATATTTTTTTCATAACAGAAGAGAAAATATATTTAAGTGAATTTGACTTAGTATATATACAATAAATATTTTAAACATGTAATAAAGTACTTTTGCGTTAAAAAAAAAATCTAAATAATTCATTGGCTGCATTCAAGTCGGTCAACAAACCAACCCACATACCTTACAAGTAACAACCGCATAACAGCGTTTTCACCCGAAGAAACATACGTAATTGGCGGAGTAATATAGTTCCATATTTAAAGCGATTTATATAAAAAACAAGAGTTTTCCTGAAAAAAACAAAAACGTTACTAGATTCAGAAAGATCCCATTAACAACATATATTAATTAAATTAAAATCGTTCGTGCGGTTTTAGAGATATTTTTATTACATCCTTACATCGTTACACCACACATTTTCCCTTTTTCGCTTTAAATTGAGATTCAGATCTCAAAACATACTGCATGTAGAAATGTAAAATTTTCAGGATAGATTAAGACCGAAGATAAAAGACTATTTTGAAAAAAAAGCAGAACAAAATATGGCTTATTTGCTGAGATATTAAGTGTTGGCTTTTACAAATCTCTTTGATGTCAAACTAGGCGTATATATGAGTTCGCAGCTTTCCGTCCGTTTGTCCTTCCGCTTGCGTCACTCGAAAAACTGCCGTTTTTCATGATCTTTGACAAAGAATATTTTTAAACATTATAAAAATTAATTTTTATTTCTTAGAAGAATAGCTGTGAATGTTTTGAGGATAATTTTGTGAATTCAAAAACAATAGAAAGTGAAGAAAATTAAAACTTCCCATACTAACCTGCTACTAACTACTCGCGAAATAGAAAAACAATTTTCGATCAAAGATGCTATTCATGTAAACTTAACACATGTTGACCCCTCTGTTGACACTAGTAGTGCTACTATATTTCCGGTTCGCATTTTAGCTTCACTGTCCTATCTGTATGATAATCTGTGTCTCCGTGTTCCCATTCAAATTATATGTTTGGGGGTCACCGAAGCGGGGGAGCCATCCTCTCCGTGGAGGATCAAAATTGTGATGGCATGTCTCCATACCATCCTTAGAGGCGCGTCCCGGATCGTCGCTAATTACCCATTGCGCAGTATTAGTGTGATGGTAAACCCAACCAACCAACCTTAGTTGCGGATAATATAATTTATTTTGTTTTCTTTCTGATGAAATCCTTAATCGGTCATCTGAATTGCTCTAGAGATGGGGTTGGGGAAAGTAAGAAATAAAGATTGTTTATATTTCGATTGACCAATTAAAAGGCATCTGCAGTTAAGGAAGTAAAGATCTTTAGTTAAGGCTAGATCCACATGTGATACTAAAGACCTATTTATTTGCCGATTTTTTCCGTGTGAATTTTGAAAAGACTATACTGAGTGCTCGTAAGTAGAACAAACAAACAAGTATTATCAAAACGCGTTGTATGAGATAGCATGTCGTTGGTATGATGATATAATATTTATTTATTTTAACTATTTAGCATCACTATTTTCGGAATCCTTGATATGGAGAATATGTGCATTAATACGTAATTCCATAAAATAATTCAAATTTTGAAATGATTTTTTTAAACATAATTTAGTAGTTAATGATAACTTACAATTCAGTTTAAAAAAAAGTTTTGCTTGAATAATCTCCTGAAAAAAATTATTAGTAATTATAGTAAGAATTTATAGTATAGTACTCTTTAAAAAATTATTAATTATATATTACAAAGGATCCCAGTTCGTATTCACACTCACTTTGGAGAAAACAACGGAAAACTCCAAACGGGTGTGCGACTGGTGGAATGATTTGTGTGGGAGGAAGGGTCTTTCTTAGGGGCCTCAGACCGTGTTTATGCGCTTTTTGGAGGAAATCACCGAAAACTCCTAACGGTTGGGCCGATAAACGTGACCTGGGTTCGAACCCGATACTTCACATCTACCATCTTAAAGAGCAAAACTTATAGGCCACTGATGTAGCGTTCGCTAATTTTTTCTTTATAATGGGTCCTAGACCTCATTCACTAGCGTTTCGGAGAAAATCACGGAAAATTCCGAAGAGGTAGGTCAACAAGCGCGACCTGGGATCGAACCCGGCAATGCATTTTAGTACTTGCATCACTATTTTCAAAAACCTTAATATATAGAATATGCACGTAAATACGTGTACATAATTCTATTAAGTAATTCAATTTTTGAAATTTTATTCCTGAACATAATTTAGTTGTCAATGATAACTTACAATTCAATTTTTAAAAACTGGTGAAAACGGATCTTTAAATAACAGATTTATTTAAAGAA
Organism: Salticus scenicus; assembly: GCA_963930645.1. Taxonomy (NCBI): domain Eukaryota; kingdom Metazoa; phylum Arthropoda; class Arachnida; order Araneae; family Salticidae; genus Salticus; species Salticus scenicus. The sequence continues at coordinate 116,693,172 of OZ005661.1, forward strand.
AAAATAAATAAATGAAGAATTTAATTTCAGGAAAGAAATTATTAATTATAATAAAAATATAATAGTATAGTACTCTTTAAAAAACTATTAATTATATATTATAAGGGGTCCTAGCCCGTATTCACGCGCGTTTCGGAGAAAACCACGGAGAACTTTGAACGTCTAGGCCCACCATAGATATAGTATTATATAAAGATCTATCATCCCCATGTTATCGAGTAAATATTTTTGATGCCAAAAAAAAGTTCTAAAATCAGCCTTTAGAGAGTATTGAAAAAAAGAAAAAAAATGTATTTGAAACTGTATCTGGAGTTTTTCATTCACCTTTAGTAAATAAATGATTCACAAATTTTATTTACTAAATTATCCGTGTTTATTCCTGTGTGTGATTTACTCGGGGGAAAAACAGCTATTAGACTAACTTTTCCGAGAAAATAGATATAACTTTTCCCCTCTCGCTCCTCGCTGATCAATCTATGTCTTATTGCTATATCTATGAGGCCGACGAACCTGATCTGGGATTGAATCCGGCACCAAGTGTCTATCAAGAAATTTTTGTATTTAGTTTTTTAATTCTTTAAGAGATTATATCTGTAAATAATTAAATTATTTTAGTTGTACCAAATTTATTGAATACCTTTATAATAAATATTTATTTCAATGTTTAAATTGATAAATATTTGATAAAAATTTACTACATGAGAAGAAAATGAAGTATTAATACAAAAGAAATTAAAATTTTTCGATTGCTAATCGAAAAATAAATATAACAGTATAGTATAAAATATATCTATATATATTAATTATAGTAAAAGTATTAAAAGTTAAAGCAATAGTATTAATGGGGAATAAATTTGCAAAGATCTTTAAATTAGTGGGAAGTTCTTGAATGAAAAAAATCTACTCCTATACGCCGAAAGAACGGCAGTTAAATGCTTTTGAAATGTTATAAAACATTCTGAATCTTGTCCTTGAATTACATTTATAGCAATTTATTTATAATTTTTTTTTAGCTAAAATATGAAGTTTTATTAACAAATAAACATTTGTTACAATGTTACTTTCCTTGAAAATTGAAAACAGTTAAGTAAAACATACTAAAAACACAACACATTACTAATGTAATCATGGCCTTACTAGATCACTCCTCGGCACCAACGCGCCAACGTTAGTTGTAATCGGCCATAACAAAACTGCAAAGATCAATGCATGCCGTGGAATAAAGTAGATGGCGCTCGCTGCGAACCCTGAAAATCAGTTTGTGTTATGGATTCCAACTGTAAACAAACGCGAAAATAAGCATTCTATCTTGTACTATTGTGTACCTTGCTGCGAATTTGGAAAATGCCTACACCTCAGAACCTTGGCGAAAAAACATAATCGGGCTTTGGCGAGCGCAAGTCATGATGATAGACGGTAGGGTTGCTCGCATGTCTGATTACAAGCGGACGTCAGAATTCGTATTAGCAATAACAATAGGAATTTGTTCAATAATTTTAAATAAATTTTAGGTGCTTTTGTCTCCTGAATTAGATACTTTGAAGTATGATTTAAAACATTCATTTTGTAATTGAATAGCTATTTTTATTTTCTAAATAAGTTTCTAAACGTTCATAGCTAATTGGAAACATCCTACATGTAAACAAATTGTCGTGTTTATTATGTCGAGATAAACTTGAAAAGAGATTGACGTATATTTATTTTATATTTTGCCTATGTATGAGTTATTATTTCACATATGCATTTAAGTGAATTAGTAATTAATAATGCTGGAATCCAAATGCTTATTTTGTGTGTGTGTGAAGGACTTATTGCAAGGTATGTTCACAACATTCAATGGTTTTATAATTATTAGTTTAATGTCTGTAAGTTGTATAAGTGCCTAGAATTAACATTCCTTTTATTTTTTTAATTAAAACATAATATTTTGTACATTATTACTATAACATATTGAAATATTAGTATCTGATATTATATCCTGATGACTCATCTTATATCAGGTAATTTGTTTAGACATTTGAAAACAAATTTGACTTAAAATTATGATATAATTGTGATCATTCGCCTTTTAATTAGTATATTAGTTAGATGTTTATTTTGTTAAATATCACCGTTTGAAATGAAATTGGTCGAACTGATGATAACATGTAATTATCAGTTCAATCATTTTTATAATGATAATATCGATGAATATATTTATTACACACTACATTTTGAATATTATAGTGAGATATATTTACATAGAATAGCTTGCATTATGTAGACTGCTGATTAAGTAGTACACATACATTCTGAGTGAAATTAATTTGAATTTATAAAAACAAGAATTAATTTTTGTTAATTGTGAATAATAATACAGTTTATGGTATGACTTAGCGTGTTTTTAATAAATCAATAATTTGGCATAATTTTGCTATTATCCTTGGAATTTACAAACCTTTAGGAAAGGAAAGTTTATCAAAGAATGCCATACTCAAAATGGCAGAAAATGAAATTGCATCAAAATACACACAAAAAAAAAAAAAAAAATTAAATACAAAAAATGTATAAAGTACAATTAAAAAAAAAAAAACAGTTGAAAAGCTCAAAATTATAAATAATCACAGTTTAATTAAAGAAGATCGAAGAGAAATGAAGGAACAGTGTTTCTTGGAAAGTTCTCTAGTTATGAAGTTTATCCTATGCCAGCTGGACCATAGCTTCAGTGCACGATATTGATTTTGTGCCTGTAGACGTGGGCTTGCTAGCGATTTTTATTAATATCGACATCAGATAGAAGAAGAAAGAGGAGGATAAGCTTATTGAAGACACGGTTCCTTATGACATGCTGTAAATAAATCTAAAAATAGATCAGCATTGAAATTTGACATTTGATTTTCTTGTATCCTTTTCAGTTGTTTGCCATTCGAACTTTTGTATGTTTTTTAATTTTATGGTATTTGTTTATAAAAGTTTTCTTATAGTTCATTTATTTTATTTATTTATTTATTATTATTATTTTTTATTTGTAGATAGGGTAAGTGCACCAGTGATTGACACTTTTAGAGCAATCTCTGATGTTTTTAATGTTCTAGTCATCAGAAAATATTTTCAGAAATCTTAAGTTAGTACATATGGCATGAAAGACATTCAGAACCACATATATGTTAAAATATGTACATTTTATAACAATTATTTTTTTTATGAATTTTTATTTGATACCCACTCAATGTTCCAGTAATTGACACTGCCAGTTTTTCATTTTATCAGTAATTGGACCCCTATGTTTCATTGTTTGACACTGCTAGTTATTCATTTTATCAGTTATTAGCACCCTATGCTCCAGTGTTTGACAAAAAATGTTAAAATTCTTATACGTAAAATATGATTTTCTTATTTATTAATTATTTCGGGATAGATGTCAATTAGTGGAGCATGCCAATCACTGGAGCACCTACCCTATAGCTTTATCTGACGAATTTGAAATAAGCAATTTCAGTGTATAAATCTATAGTTCCAAAAAATTGCACATTATCCTTAAATATTAAAATATGTATTTATATAGTTACTGTTTAAAAAAGACTGAAGAAGAAAAGAAAGAGAAGTTTTCCTCAGAAAGTTCTGCATTTGTGAAGTCTTTGCATCCTACGCCAGCTGGAACATATCTATAGTGCACAAAATTGTTTTCGTGCCTGTAGATGTGGGCTTGCTAGCTCATTTCATTAAAACTGATGTCAGATGGAAGAAAAGGGAGGAAAAGCTTATTGAAGAAAGAAAGTTCATCATGACATGCAGTAAATAAATCTTTTCTTAAAATAGGTAAACATTTAATTTTCTTGCATTCTTTTGAATTGTTCGCCATTTGAACTTTTGTATGTTTTTTAATTTTATGGTGTTATTTATTTTGCTATTACTTATTTTTTATGGTAATATTCAAATGTTTAATTCAAATCGAACATAGTTTGATCAATTAGCAACAATTCAGCTTTAGTCCAAAGAAAAAACACATTTTTCATTTATTGGCAACTTTTCGCTTACACTCCCTGTCTCAGAATTTTACATATTACATATAAATTTAATAAGATAAAATTTTTAAAAATGCTCCATGCAAAATAATTTTTAATTCTTCTACTGAGATCTTAATCATGAGAGATTTGGAGATTTAATCACCACACACCCAAAATTTTACAAATTTCATGAAAATTTTTAAGTCATACTTCATTTTTAACAAATTGTTTTTGAAGACTTAGCCTCATCTAGTAAATTTAAAAATTACAATTTAAGTATAAGTTTATTATTACCGCGAAGAGAGAAAGAAAAAAAAGCATAGCATCCTAAAATGTTTAAAAAGTGAAATATTTGTGGCTGCAGCTATGGGTCTGCTAGCATATTTCACAAATATCATGAAACGGAAGAAAACAGAAGAGAAAATAAGAAAGAACTGACGTTTTAAAGTAATAAGTACACAACTTTGAATAAACACCATAAAATGCTATAAATTTTAATAATTGTTTTGGATCGAAAAAATACATGACCCTTCATCAGGCGAACAAAGGAAGCACGAGTGCTGCAAGCAAAGTGGCAACACACGCTGCCGCTTTGATATCAGCATTTGTGCTTACCGATAGTGACAGGATCTAATTAAAGAGAAAGCAAAAGCAGAAGAAAACATCCACTACTGATGGCATGGACCACGAGGAAGTAAGCTGACGAAGGAGGAAACCCCCTCACAAAAGCAGCTATTCAGACTTCCATAAAGCTGTAATGTAAGATTTTATTCTTTACAAAAATTTTCAGCAAATCGCTAAAATTGATGCCAAGATCAACATTTGCGTCGGCTACAAACTTGGCAGCCTGACGAGATTAGTAATCGAATTTGGTGACAAATATTGCTTCAGGAGAGCCAGAATTTGTAAACCTTTTCTCAATTTTAACAGAATTATTTGTTTTGGTAAAATGTATCATTTCTCACCACTAATTTTTGCCTACAAGAATAAAAGTAGGCAATTTATACTGAAATGATTTTCATTGAACACTTAGCTGTGTTTAATATTTAAACTTAAAAACTTGTTCACATACCATAAAATTAATAAAACCACTGCCAGTTTCAAAAGGACATGGTCTTTCTTCTTCAGGTGCAAAGCACTTGCTATTACCTTGGAGAAAAAAGCAAGACTAGTGGTTTTTGTACCTGAAGAAGAAGAAAGGCCATGTCTTTTCGAAACTGGTAATGCTTTCATAATTTTATGGTGTATGAAAAAGTTTTTTAAATTTAAATATTCATTGTGCACCAGTTTATTTATTTTTGTACTGTCTAAGCTGAGTATTTGCCAATGGTATTTTCTGTAATAAGCCATAGAAAATTCCTGAAAAATTTACAATTGTTGGTATATATAATCTTATCATCAGGACTGGATTGTGGTTGGAGTTTTTTTTTTTTTTTTTGCTTGTTTTTAGGAATGTTCATGGACTAGAACCTGCCTGTTTATTTACAAATCAATTACCTCACACAAAAATATCAATGTTTCCATAACCATATGTGTATTCCAATAGATGTATAAGGAAGTCGTGGTGTCCACGTCAGATTCTTTTTTTTTTTTTTTTTTTAATGCTAGCTAAGCAAGCATACATGTATGGTACCGTGACCACTGCTATACAGATTTTCATGCAAAATGTGTAAGTTGTATCTAGTGATGTTTTTTTTCTCTTTTGGTTTTAATGGTTGCAAAGTGAGTTCACATGCATGGAAGTGATCGCTACTATACAGATTTCTATGCATAGTGAAATAGCTCAATTTTAAATATTTGTTTTATTAATCTTAAAAATAGGCTTCCATATTAAGAAAGTATTGATAAAAAATATGTACAACTGTATTAAAATATAGCTATAATTTATTAAAATGTATGTACGTGTAACATCGTTAAGGCAATTAATTCGTCATTTAATAAAGATTTTCTTTTTCAAGTTTAAATTATTAATATAAATATGGCTGCAATATTGACAAGTAAGTTATACTAGGGTGCCTTGATAGAAAGAATGACAACATATGAAGGACTGTCATTGGCCAAAATTTCTATTTTACCAAATCTATGAAAAAAAAAAAAAAAAAAATGATCAGGTGTACTTTGAAAATTAAGTGAATGACAGTAAATTTTACTCTTTAATTTTTTTTTTTTTTTTTTTTTTTTTAATAGGAAAATGTATTATTACTAAGTACAAAACTTTGAATAAACACCATAGAAGCAAACACTCGCAACAATTGTTTCAGGTAAAAAAAAACAAACCCTTCATCAGGCAAAAAAAGTACACACGAATGCTGTAAAAGAAGCGACAACACACTGTTGCAGGTTGCACTGTGTTGCTGCTTTGTTACAGCACTCGTGCCTACTTTATTCCCTTGACAAAGGGCTAGGTTATCTTTTGACCCGAAACAACTGTTGGAAGTTCTTGCTTTTATGGTGTTTATTCAAAGTTTTGTAATTATTACTTTTAAATGCCAGTTCTTTGATGCTCTTTTACAATGTACTAGCAGACTTTGCCTGCTTCGCTGGTCATTATATTGAAATGAATTTTCAAAACGCTATACCATTAATAATTTTAAAAAATCATTGAAGTCAGTCAAAATCTAAGTTAAAGTTCTCGCTACCTTCGGTAAAGGTTTTTCCACTTGCCACACTTCACAAAATCCCTTTATAGTACATGTTGCATACACATACCTAACCAACACATTAAAAATCAGGATCCTGAAATTATTTGAAGCAGCACTACATTTTAAAATGTGTTTTTACCCCCTCCCCACTCTTAAATGGAAGAAGGAGGAGGGAATTTTGCTAAATAATTTTATGTTATGAGTTCGATATATATAACTGAAACTGACCCACACATCGAGATAATTTACTGCAGAGTTACGCATGAAGAGTTACTGCAGATTTTACCCCTACCCCTAAGGGACGGTAGTGTCGAATTTCACAAAATCACTTTGTAGTGTGTGTGGAATATGCATAAGCAGTCCACACATCAAAAATTGCCATTCTAAGATTATTTGGAACAGAGTTACGCATGCAAACATGTTTTTTAATCTCCCCCCCCTAACCCTCAAGAGGGGAGATGGCACGGAATTTCAAATAATCTCTTTGTAGTTTGTGTGTGTTGAATACACATAACCAATCGACATATCAAAAAATCACTTTCATGAGATAATTTCATAGCTGCTGTTTTTAATCTTTTAAATCAAAATTCACATTGGTATTTTTAAATGGAATATGTTATATATTTTTTCGACGATTAGTATTACTAAAATCAGCTATAAAATTTTTCCAGTCTGAAGTCCCGCCAAAAACAGTAGACTTGGTATCTATGTACTTTGGAGCAGTTACACTTTAAAAGGTGCTTTTGCCCCCTACTTAACACCCTTAAAGGGAGGAAAGGGGAAATTTCACAAAATACCTTCATAGTGTGTGTTGGAAACTCATAACCAGCCCGCACATAAAAAATCACCTAAGATAGTTCGGAGCAGATTTGCACTTGGAAATATGTTTTCTCCTCTCCAACTCCCAAGGGGGATAATATGGAATTTTACAAAATCTCTTTGTAGTATATGTCTTGAGAACACATAGTCAATCGACATGTTAAAGAATCACTACCCTGAGATAATTTGGAGCGGAGTTACTCTTATGCCTCCCTATCCACCTGCAAAGGAGGGAGGAAGAAATTGCGTACAAATCCCTTTACAGTGCGTGTTGGGAAGGCATAAACAACCGACACATAAAATTAATCTTGCTGAGATAATTTGAAGCAAAGTTATGCTTGGAAACAGGTTTATTGCCCCCACTCCCCCCCTCAATTGGGAACTTTCGCAAAATCCCATTACAATAGGTGTCAGGCACACATAAATAAGCCACACACTAAAATTTGTGATTCTATATATTTCCCCGGACAAATTTAGTGCTAAAAGGGGGACTTGAATTTGCCCCCTCGTAACTTCTCCCAAAAATCGAAAATTGCAGAAAACCAATATTGATTTTTTGGAAATATCCTCAAGTTGACTCTTAGTGGTTTTCTATATCTTTGTGCTATTATTGGTAGAGTTTAACCCTCGCTTTCCCAAGATGGGTTAAACTTTGACCCCATTTTGAAGTGAAATTTAGTTCAGCCCGCCTCATTCAAGAAGTGCGCTAATTCGTCAGGAGATAGCAAACATAACCAGTGGAATGTTGCAACTTCTAAATTGTACAAAAAAGTGCTGTGCTGGTGATTTTCGCCAAACATGCCAAACGGCACCTGAAAGCGATTTTTCTGCAGTAACGCCTTGATGTTGGGAAAGCGAGGCTTAATTAAAAAATGTGTATTTTCTAAATTTGCCTCCAAAAATCATTTTTACCAACATAACTAAAAATTGCTCAATAATAAAAATTTAATTTTCAAATATCATTTTTTTTTTTTTTGTCCACATTCAAGTTGTAACAATATAAAAGGCTACAAAAAAGGCCTCTGAATGGAGAATTGTTTGCATGAAATTTTAAAAATGAAAGGTTATACATATATACTAGCAGGCTTTGCCCGCTTCGCTGGTCACTATATTTAAAGGAAACTCTTTTCTATATAGCTTTATTAAAAAAAGAAAAAAAAAACTGAAATCACTCAAAAGCTCGCTTTGAGTTCCCGCTGCCTTTGGCATCGAACTGTTCATCCTCGCAGTCTCCGGTGCCTGTCCCTATTGCCTGCGACAATAGCTTACCCGTGGGCTTCCATTTGGGTGCTTATCATATATGACAGTTTCGATACAGACAGTATCGAAAAATTTGAAGTAGCTTTTTTATATTTGAATACCAATTACATAAGAATAACATTATGCGTGATGTACATAATATTTGCTTTCAAGTTATTTCCTATATTTATTTGATTTAATCGATCAACCATAAAATGACAGCAATTTCAAGCCAAATTTAATATTACAATATGCTATGATCGGCTACGTCTATCGCATGAGACAATTATTATTATTATTATTTTGTGGTTATATATACTTCATTCTTAGTTAATAGTAGTTGGTATATAGATAAATTAATTAATTAATATGTAAACCTCATCATGGTACAAATTTAATATAGCTCCCCTTGACGTTATTTGAATTGTGTCGCCATTTTAGACCAAAATATAATTTATGCGATTATTGTTCCTATATCTTTCTATCTCTTTCTCTTTTTCAATACTTTATAATTTAGTTATATTTCTGATGAGCTACTTGGCTTTAAGTGGCTGTCCTAGGCGAAATATGTCCGATCTACTTCAGCATCAAAATTTAAAAATTTGTCCAGTATTATCAATAAGTAAATACCTTTAATATAATGCTGAATTATCTTTTATGCCTAGCGTAATTCATCCGTGTAATATATATACATATAAAGTTGAGGTATATAAAAAATGCTATGAAATAAAATTCAGATCATATTACTATTAATATTTTATTTTAATTATAAAGGCGTTATTTTTCTCATTCACCAATTTAACATTTAGTAATTTTTATTTTTCGCGTGAAAGTATATTTCATTTTATGTTGAAAAAAAAATAAATAAAAAAATAAATAAAAATACCTCGTAAACTTTTTTTGCAACAATTAAAAATTTAAATGGCTTATATTAAGGTAATTACCAGTTTATTATTTTCATATTTTAATTAATTTTAAAAAATCTAATCAAATAGTAGCATATGTCCTATTTCAGATTATTATCTATCTTGGTACCAAATTTTATCCAGATCCTAAATAGTAGCATATGTCCTATTCCAGATTATTATCTATCTCGGTACCAAATTTTATCCAGATCCGTTTAACCGTTGTGACGTGATTGAATAACAAACATCCATACATCCAACGGACAACTCACGCCATCTAGGTAGAAAAGTTGTTGAAAGAGTTGGTTAAAAATTAATTAAGAAAGAACTAATTAAGTTACAACTTTCATTAATAGATAAAAAACTATTCGCAGACCTACCGAATGTACATATAAAATTTCATTAAAATAGGTTAAGCCGTTTTGGAGGAGTATGGTAACAAACACTGTGACACGAGAATTTTATATATTAGATATATATATATATTAAGATTATATAAATACTTTTAAATGTTTGGACATAGTTCATTTTTACTAAAGAAAGATTATTACTGAAATAAATTGAGTTAAAAATCATTTACATAAAAATAATTAGAAATTTCATTCAAAGGAAGAGATTATAATACATGCAATTAATCATATTATCAATGTAATCAATCTAAACCTGCACAAACATTTGAATTAGTTAAATTTTTAGAAAGTGAGCCTTATTTATTTATTAATCTAAATAAGTAAAAAGAAGAAAATCAATGTGTTGCTATTTTAAAAATTAATCAATAAATAAAACTGTGCATGTTATACTTAATTTCAGAGTTAGGCAAAGAAAAAAAACTCTGCATTAATCAAAATTAATATTACCTAACAAACATTTTACTTAATTACTTATGTTAGTAATTACTTAAGTACATCATTACTTTACCAAGGATTACAATTTTTTTTCCCCTTTACGAAAATGAGACAGAAAGAAAGAATACTTCAGACGAAATATGTAAAAGTATAAATTAATTTATTTGAATAAAAATAATTTATATTGAATAACGAAAAATATTGAATGATAAAGTTAATAAATTAGTGGAGAAATTTTTTATGATACGTTTACATATTGGTAAAAAAAGTTATCTGTAATAAATTTGTATTTTTATTTAGCACATTTTAAACACAAAAGAAAAAAAAATGTCTTCTGTAAAATAATCGCTTTTCATTCAATTAAATGTGAAGAAAATTATTTTTTTTTATTAAACAAAATGTTTTATTTTTATACTATGATACGAATCAAAGGCAAGTACGGTGGATGTGAATCGATGATTCATTCATTCTTGATTCATTCTGACAGGTTTGATTCAATCAATGATTAGTTTCCACATTTTCCCCTTAAAATATGTTGTGCGCCAAGAATTTTCTCGCCAAGGTTCTGAGGAGTAGGCATTTTCCAAATTCGCTACCTTGCTATTCATCAAGAAGGGGTAGGGATCTGTCTTCTCTTAATTTTTTTTCCTTTAAAAAAATTCTTAAATGATTTTTTTTTTTTTTTTTTTTTAAATCTAGTCCTTATTTCATTTCTTTCATGCAAAACAAAAAATTGAAGAAGAGTATATTTTATTTAGGAGAAAACGACTAATATCATTTATTATTTTTCAATGAATTGGTTTAAATTATCGCCACAATTGTTTTTATGATTCATATATTTTTGCATATTGGAAGACTGCATTTTAAATAAATCAATGGGCTCTTCCCACCTGACGTCAGAGGTCACATGATAGATGAAAAACAAATAGCAGACGAAGTCTTGTTAATCTAGAGCGATTGCTAAAATAACATATTTTCTATTCTTATTTTTGATCAATCGTATTTAATCTGTGTTATTTTTTATACATCATCATTTTTAATCCATTTTATATCATTATTCATCATCTTTCGTTTGCTGTATACATTTACAATCATCATTTAGTTTATACCTGTTATTGATGTTCATGAGGACCATGTTTAAATACTCTGATTTTTGGTACTTAAATCAGTGACAGTGCAATATCGTACTACGTAAATCCATTTAGACCAGTAACTAAGTTAATTAACTTGTTGTAACACCTTTATGCAATTCAATTAAATGAAAACATTTTATAATCCGTAAACATTCCACAAGAACAAGCTATTATTTATTGCTAGATCAGTTAATGTTACAGTTACACTACAATATACAAAAATCGATTTTTATAAGTAAAAATAAATAAACACATAAAATGTTTTTTAAAAATTATTAAATTTACAAATACAATTATTCTACTGTTTACAAATGCACAATATTACTTTTATTTTATTTTATATTAAATATTAAAATTTTTGTTCTTAAGAACAATATTTAATTGAATTCGATTCTCAGAATTCGTTTATTCGTTTTCCTCTATCACGTGATTGAGCAGACGATGCTGGGAAGAGCCCATTTAAATGCTCTGCAAACGGAAAAAAAACTTATGCAGCTTCATATACAAAACTAAGTTAGTTCTGCCGTAGCGGCGCTGTGCGCCGACCCTAAATTCCAATGCATTTTGATTCCGGAAAAATCGTCCATTGTTACGGCCGCTTTCACGACGTTGGCGCCGAGGACTGCTCGATGGTAGGGCCGTGATGTAAATTAAAAGAAAAAATCACAATGTTTGTTCTGAACTGTGGCGCCATCTGCAGTCGTTTTCGCTGAATAAACAGGTTTTAGTATAGAGTAACATCTGAATTTGGGCATTTACAACGTAACCGAATTTCGTAAATATCATAAATATGTAAGATGATCAAGAATGAATATTTTGTATCAAACAATATTATTTAGATAATTTTCTTATTAATTACTGATAGATTTAATTATTTCTGACATTTATATTAATTATTTTAAATTAAAGAGACAAGTGCGTAAAGATATGTACCACGTGGTACAAAAAAAAAAAAAAACACTTGGGTAACGAAGCTGTGTTGTGTGTTTTGTTGATGCGTTGCGATGTTCTCCAAACTATTATTTACAAAACTTTTTATTTGTATAATAGCAAATGATCTTTAAAAAAATATTATGTATCTGTCAACAACAGTTCGAGAGATATTGTTAATTAGGAATTGTAAATATTCAATTGTTTGATTTTTCTCCTTAATGTACTTTTTTAAAATTCGCAATGCAATCTATAATTGTTGCTGGAAGATATTTAACTCGCGCCTTAATTAGCGGAGTTTATAATTATTCTAGTAGTACAGAAGCAGCAGTTAATCGCAAAAGAGATAGAGACTTTAGATTATTAGCTGTGGCCTGTGGCTTTCCCAAAGTTTCTTCTCGGTTTTCGGCACTTTTAAATCGAGGTCGTTATGGTGATGATGCTAGTTTCTTTGCAAGGTACAAAACAGCTGATGTTTTAGGTATGCAATTTAGCACTGTTTACTTTCCTACTATTAATCTTTATACTGAATGTTGTGTTACTGTAGTTTTCTTGGTGCGAGATTCTTGCTGGATTTCTTATGACCTTCAGAAAACCTAAAATGTCCTTTTCGCATCTTGAAATTGGTGTTTATTTTTTATGTCTGATAATGAAATAGATTGAATGTACTGTTTTGTAATGCACATTTCCTTCAGTATATTATCTTGATATAAAACTAATATTTATACTTTTGAATATTAATGAATACATTTTGGGTTTTTGTAGTTTACTGTATTAAGAGGATTTCCTGTAGTGATGAATTTCAGTTTTTGTATTTTATTCTAATACCTCTTGATAATTAATTGTAAGTGTGTTTGCTATTTTACACAAAGGCTAATTAAATAAAAAATTTAAAATCTAAAATTTTTATTTTTTAATCTAATCCCATGAATTTAAAACTGTATCTTAAGCTATGATCCAAGCCAATTAGCAATTTTTGTTAAAATCAGTTGAAAATTTTAAGAAAATCGAAAAAAGTAATTTTTATACCTATCGTTTAAAAAAAGAGAAATTAAAAAAGTTATATTACTTTTGACGGGAAGTTTATATGTAAGTTATTGCTGTAAAATTAAACTTACATCTACTGTTTCATGAATGTTAAAGAAAAGGAAAAAACATCTATGAACATTGCTGCTTTGTTTAGGAAAATAAATTATGCGTTTGCAACACAAAAAAACTCATAAATCATCAATTTTTCTTTCCCACATTATGATCTTTAAAAATATTTTTGTCTCAAAGTGTTTTATCTTTATAAACAAATAAATAAATAAAATAAGCATTATTTTAATAATTACCTTCAGTTCGTATGTAAGTTATTGCTGTAAAAATTAAACTTACATCTACTGTTTCATGAATGTTAAAGAAAATGAAAAAAAAAAAAAACATCTTAGTACATTGCTGCTTTGTTTAGGAGAATAAATTATGCATTTGCAGCACAAAAAAATTCTTAAATCATCAATTTTTCTTTCCCGTATTATGATCTTTAAAAATAATCTTGTCCCAAAGTGTTTTATCTTAAAAAAAAAAAAAAAATAAATAAATAAAGTAAGCATTGTTTTAATAATTACCTTTAAATATACATTTTTTAATTTTGGTAAAGTGTTTCAGCAATTTAGTGACTGATAATAACAGGAGACTTGGCGTTGGAATATTAAAACCCGAATAAACTACTACGTCAGAAACACATTTTTTAACGCAAAATTGCATTTCTAATATTTTCCTTTGGCGTTTCTGACATAGTAGTTTATTCAGGTTTTAATTTAGTGACTGATTAATTAATTTATTATAATGATTTATAATCTTATAAGTAAAAGATTTTCTAGAAAACACCTGTATTACTGACATTTTATTGGTCTTTTTTTTTTTTTTTTTTTAAATTCTGTGAAATAAAATATTATTAGTATGTAAAGTTTTTCCCTACACTTATCAGCTAATATTTTCTTTATTTTTTTAGTGAATAAATTTAATTGCATGAAAGCTGGAAACAAAATTTAACATTTATATTTGAATTTCAAAATTCTGCATTGAAAATATGAGATATTTAATCTAACTTTACTTAAAATTACATCACTTAAAACACAAAAATATTACTGATGAATGTGTGATTTGTTTGTTTATAATTATGTGAAATATTTTAAAACCATTTTTATATAAATTTGCATAATTATTGTAATTTCTCAATCTCATTAATGAGATGATGACTCATGACTGTCTTTCAGAATAGAAAATCATGTTATACAGTAGAAAACTGCAATTTCAATTCTATCATATTTTAAATAATGACTTAATTATACCTAATCTAATACTAATAATTTTCTTTTTTATTCTTATAGGAGTTGCTGATGGTGTAGGTGGTTGGCGAAATTTTGGTTTTGATCCATCAAAATTTTCTTATAGTTTAATGGAAACATGTGAACGATTAGTAGTAACAGGAAGGTTTAATCCTAGAAATCCTGGCCATCTAATAGCAACTAGTTATTATGAACTTAAAGAAAATAAGGAACAAATAATAGGTATTTTAAAATGTTTTGCTAAAATATATCAGAAATAAATTATTAAATTAATATATATATATGTTTAAATGAAGATTTGTTTTTCAAAAATTTTTAAGCAAAATTGTTGATGATTCTTTGAAATTCTAATTGTAAAGTTAACAACTGTATTGTAAAAAAATAGCATTTCATAGTTCTACATAGCTATTTACCAGGGATGAGATTTTTCAGCTTTTTTGTACAATTAGCTTTTTAAACAGTTTTTCAACTTTTTTTTTTATGTTTCTGATGTGCATTTGTTCCTTTTTTATATATTGAAGATTAAAATAAATATTTATTACTCTAATATAATAGATTTTGTCATCAAAATTCCGGTATTTCATTTCAACATCTTGCCTTTGCATACAGTTTCAGCTTTTTTTTGTTTAATTTTACTAATCTCATCCCTGTATTTACAGAAATCATTTTTTACCAATTAATGTAAAATATGTGTTGAATATAATACAGTGCAGGGCCAAATAAGAAATATAAAAATTATCCATGATCATACGACTCCTCCCACACAAGTAATAAATTAAATTAATAATAATAAAAACTAAATTTTTGACTTGATGGAAGAATTTTTTATATATTGGGTAATCTTCAGTGGCTAACACTGTTTCACACTTGTGATAGGGATGTCATTTTTTATGTGAAGAAATTAACAATATTAATTTGGAGGTAAGAAGTGCAATTTCAAAGTCCTAGACAATCGGAAAATGCATATGGCATTCTCCATCCTACTGTTTTTTTTTATTATTATTTTTTTTTTTTTAAAGCTAATTTTTACTATTATTACCCAACTACCATTGGTAATGGAAGTATTGTATTCGGTCCAAAAATTTTATATCGAGATTTCACCTGAAAAAAAGAAAGAAAATTGAATTTGAAACTCTATTTGGAATTTTTCATTCACCTTCAGTACATAAATTATTCATAAATTTTATTTGCTAAATTATCTGTGTGTATTTACTTGGGGAAAAAACAGACATTAGGGTTTCCATGTCAAATCAACGAAGCAAAAAACCTGACCCCCTCAGATTTCTATGAAATTTGGCTCATTTATTTGTTCTATAGAGAAATGAATCTGTACTAATTAATAAATCTCTACCTCTTTTAGTTTTTGATATACAAGGCTGCAAAAATACAAATTTTCAAAATTCTTGTTTTACAAAATGTGTCCATATGTCCTTCCCTAATTGACTTAGAGGTATAAATTTGGTATCATTAGAAAGCTTATAATACAGGCTTTCAAAGGATATATCGCATGCACACATTTTTAAAATATTTCATTTCAAGGTCAAACTTTTTGACCTTTGACCTTCAATAACTCAAAAAGTGCATTTTTTATTTTCTTTTAAAAAATACATGTTGTTCCTGCATTTATTATCTATAATTACTGTGATTTTCAGAATGGGATTGCCATGGGATGCTGAGTTATAAATTAAAATGTAACATCTATCAGTGTATTCATACTAACATCAGGGTCATTCCAAGTCAAATCAACGAAAAAAAGTAACATTCTTAACCTGATCCTCTTATTATTATTTTTTTTTATTATTATTGGGCTCAGATATTAGGTTTATATAGAAATTAATTAATACTGAATAAAAAGTCTGCATCAAAAATACAAATTTTCAAAATTCTTGTATTACAAATGTGTCGATATGTTCTTCCCTAATTGACTTAGAGGTATAAATTTGGTATCATTAGAAAGCTTATAATACAGGCTTTCAAATAATATATCACGTGCACATATTTTTCATTTCAAGGTCAAACATTTTGACCTTTGACCTTCAATAACTCAAAAAGCACTTTTTTTTTTCTATATTTTTTTTTCCATAGAGGTGACTCACCTTAAAGCAATCAAAGTTTTGTTCAATGAACTTAAAGCTTCTTCCTTTTCTGGGGTACACAAAGAATCTGTTTGCCCAAATTCATCATCAGAACTAGATTCTGTTTTTTTCTTTTTAACTAGTAATTGCTTCTCAGTACATGCTTTTAATTCTTTACGGCAAGTATCACAAATTTTGTAATCTTGTTTCAAAAAAGTAAATTTTTTCACCAAGTTCTTGCTTACATTTCTTAAGTTTTTTTTTACAGCGATTGTGACTTGACTTTTCAAATGGGTTGAAACAGTACCTTTTACATGAAGCTGTAGAAGTTGAGGGTTCCATCTCTAAATTGTCCATTTCTTTAAAACTATGATAAGTGAATTGTAAAACTTCAAAATTTGTAAACAGAAGATAGTATAGGAAATAAAATCTTGAGCAATAGTTCACTATAACTTCTTCAAAAGATGATCACAGACAAAATGCCTTATATGATCTATGCTTATCAGATTTAAAATGCAGGGGTAGTGACTCATGTCAGTTTAGTGACCACATGGCCCCACATAAAAGAAAACCACATGGCTCTACACAATTAAACTGTTTGAGAAACTGCATAGTTAAAAAGATACAACATATAGTCCTACAATGATCATGTAGCATGATTTAAAAATGTGAAAAGGAATATTAAGATAAATGAAAATAAAAGTGAAAATGAGAAAACTGCTATGCAATTTATTTCTCATAGCAGAATTAGATTTTAGTAGTAGAATCTTTTTGTTAAAAAGTACCCCATGCTATTTTTTTTTTTTTTTTAATTTTAATGTATGAAAAAAAAAAAAAATCTACTTTTAAATTCATGTAAAATAAAATTAGATGAATAGAATAGAGATATTAATTGCTGTATTTTATTACTAAATATTACATTGTAATACGATTGCAGTGAATTTTTTTTTTTTTTTTTTTTTTTTAAGATAAGTTTTTTTTTCTTTAAAAAAATCTAATACTGTATTATAAAGGTGAGACACAAATTAACATTTTAATTTAATTCAGAATCCCATAGAAATCCCAAATTAAAATGCACAGATATTTTACAATATATTTATGTAAGGATACCATACTTTTTTTTTAAGAAACACACTTGAAATATAGGTCAAAGTCTTTGACCTTGAAATTAAAAATCCAAGAAATATATGTATGTCATATATCAAATCAAAGACCTATTCAAGCACTTTCTAACAACAGCAAAAATAAGATTCTGTGACAATTAGGGAACAAGTTATGACTTATGCAATATGCATAAAGCAAAAACTAACATATTTTGCACATTTTTGAAGTTCATTATCACAGAAACCAAAATAGATGCAGACTTTTTATTCAGTATTAATTAATTTCTATATAAACATAATATCTGAGCCCAATTAAAAAAAAAAAAGGGATCAGGTTAAGAATGTTACTTTTTTTCGTTGATTTGATTTGGAATGACCCATGGGTCATTCCTATTGGCCTTAGAAAGCAGAGCACGCAAATAATAATGCATATTGATGAGTCCATATTAAAACGAAACACTTTTAATTAGACGAACACTCACATCACATAGTTACATATAGAGAAACAAATATTCAACAAGTACAGGTAAAAGATGCGTCGAATGACCCATGGGTCATTCCTATTGGGCTTAGAAAGTAGAGCACGCAAATAATAATGCATATTGATGAGTCCATATTAAAACGAAACACTTTTAATTAGACGAACACTCACATCACATAGTTACATATAGAGAAACAAATATTCAACAAGTACAGGTAAAAGATGCGTCGTACAAACAGTTCAAGGGGTGGCGCGCCAGTCGTTATTGGAATGATCTATTATACAGTGAAGGAAGGTAAATACAAGAGGCATTGGTAATGGAAAATAAATGTAACCTAACATCTCCCCACAATGTCGACGTATTTACCCAAATAAAAATGTTACATCTTCCAATCCCATAATTTTACAACAGTTGTAATGTTTTGATGATGTTAATGCTTTTGTAAGAATGTCAGCCCCATATTTTCAGTAGACACAAAACTTAAATCAATAATTCCATTTTTCAGTGCATCCCTTATGAAATGATGCCTTATATCTATATGTTTCGTGCGTTTATGAAAGATCGGATTTTCAGCTAATTTAATAGATCCTAAGTTATCTGTAAATATACTCACTTTTTCACTTTTGCCATCAGATAACTCATTTAGTAATTTACATAAATAAATCCCTTCCTTAGTGGCATCGGATAAAGCCATATATTCGGCTTCCGTTGATGAGAGAGCTACAGTACACTGTTTACGGCTTTCCCATGTAATTTCACTCCCGCAAAATATGAAACAGTAACCTGTATTTGACCTACGGTCATCGAGGCAATTCCCCCAATCCGCATCAGTGTAACCGAACAAAGGCTCATTACTTTTTCTAAATACAAGTCCAAAATTTATTGTTTTCTTTAAGTATCGTAAAACTTGTTTAGCGGCAGTCCAATGAGTTTTATCAAAACAAGTTAGAAATTGACTTAATTGACTGACAGAATTTGCAATGTCCAGCCTGGTGCAAGTTGCAAGATATATCAAACTTCCAACTAATTCATGGTAGGGATATTCGTTTTCACAACATTTTTCGGCCTTTTTTAATCGAATGCTTGTATCCATAGGACAAGCTACGGGCTTGGCTTCTGTCATGCCAAAATGCTCTAAGAGCTCTCTAATATTACTATGTTGACTCATTGTTATAAGGCCATTTTCTAACTGAAAATTTATCCCTAGACAATATTTAACTATGCCTGAATATTTAACATCTAGTTTTTCATTAAGATGAATTTTGAAGTTTTCTAACATATCAGGGTCCTGTGACATAAACAATATGTCATCAATGTAAACCATTATAAGAGTCAACCCTTTATCACTTTTAATATAATATAAACATGGATCTGCATTTGTTTGTTTTGCTCCGAAATCATTCAAAATTTTATTTAACTTAGTGTTCCAACACCTCCCGGCCTGTTTGAGACCATACAGAGATTTTTTTAACAAAAGAACTTTATTCCCTACATTTAGATATTTAAGAATCTTGGCTGCTTTATCAGATATGTCCCTATCATAATTTTCATTTATAATTATTTGAAGTATTACTTTAAAGTAATCGGGAACTTCCATAAAAATTTCCTCATCTAATTTTCCATTCAAATATGCTGACGTTATGTCAAATTGATGTATTTTTATTCCTAATTTAGCAACATAACCTGCCAAGAGTCTAATAGTCCCCATTCTTGCCACCGGAGAAAAAGTCTCACGAAAATCTATACCTAATTTTTGACTAAATCCGCGGGCTACTAATCTCGCTTTATATTTCAAAAGAGATCCATTTTGATCGTATTTATTTGTACGGACAAATCTACCTTTAATGCATTGTTTCACAGGCCTGTCTACCACTTCGAATGTATCATTTTTTAATATTACTTTTATTTTATCAGTCATTGCTCTATACCAGTTTGAAGCTTCGGAACCCTTCAAAGCATTATTTATTTTTATTTCCGAATCAAAACTATAAACAGCATTTGCAATTGACTCCAGCTGGCGAATTATTTCGCGATTACGCAATGACAATATATCTCTCTCTTCGAACGCCGATACTGGGTCACGTGACAGTTCATCACTCTCATTTTTTATTTGAGGAGGAGAAATTTTCTCTTCTGACTGCACGTGTGACTCATTTTGCGATTCGCTTAATTGTATTTCTCTTTCAGAAACATCTGGATGCAATTGACCTATTTTTGAAAAATCATTAGATTTCGCTTCAAAAAATTTAACGCTACGGGATATAATTGCTTTGTTTGATTCAGGAAGATAAATACGAAATGCTTTAGAATTCTCTGAATAACCACAAATATTCCCTTTTTAGACCTTGCGCAAAATTTATGTTTAGGCTGATTATTGAAATAATAAGAAATACAGCCAAAAGTCTTAAAATAACTAACATTTGGTACTACATTATTCCATAATTTATAAGGGGTTTTTCCATTTAAAGCTTTTGTCGGGCATCTATTTCTTATATAATTAGAAGTGTTAATAGCTTCTGCCCATAAATTTAAAGGTAATTTTGATTGTGATAATAGACAACGGGCCATTTCGACAAGGGTTAGATTTTTTCTCTCAGCAACGTCCGACTGCTCTGGGCAATAAGGGGTTGTTAATCTATGCTGAATACCATTTTCTTTCAAGAAATTTTCAAATTCAGTCCCAATAAATTCGCCCCCATTATTACTCTTTTTTTTTTTTTTTTTTTTTTTTATAGATTTTTCATTTTCCCAAAGAACTTTGATTTCTTTAAAAGCATTCAATGCCTCATCTTTAGTTTTTAAGAATTTTACTGCACAATAACGAGAATAATCATCAATAAATGTAATAAAATAAATAGACTTACCTATGGAGGTTATCCTAATGGGACCACAAATATCCGAATGAACTATTTCTAACATTTTTGAAACACGATCTGAGTGCTTAGGGAAAGGCGCACGGGTCATTTTATTTAACGTGCATACTTCACAATTGAAGTCGGATATTTTTTTAATATTTAACCCCCTAATATGACCCTTTAAATTTGAATGAATCAAATCTTTTACATTTAGATGACCCATTCTACAATGCCACTTTTCTACATCTGCAAAAATATTTTTAGAACTATCGATTGATTCACTAGAAAAATTAGCTGCATTATTTATATCATTATTATCCCGCAAATAATAAAGTTAATTTTTTCTGTCCGCAATTAGAGTCATATTTTTCTTTCTGTTATTTATAATAGCACATTTGTCTTTAAAAGTTACGGTGAAACCTTTGTCGCACATTTGTGATACAGATAATAAGTTAGTTTTCAATTCTGGAACCAATAGAGCATCATTGATCTCAACATTTCGAAGTTTTGAGTTTACTTCTGCTTTTATTAACACTTTACCAAGACCGGACACATCATTAGTTGGATTGTTGGCTAAATTTACGGATTTTATATCTGTATCCTTTAAATCGTGAAATTTGGAGTCATTTTGGCACATATGTCGAGTACAGCCGCTGTCAACACACCAAAGATTCTCGGATTGTTCTTTGGATAATATGTACGTATTCGTTGAATTTGTGCTGGCCAGTAGTCCTAGACTGTTTTGTCGATATTTAAATGATTTGTCTTTCTCACATTGATTAGCACGGCGACCGAGACGTTTGCATTTAAAGCAAGTAATTTTTAAATTGCCTCTTTCGTTCTGAGTTGACTGTTCAGTAATCTTAGGATTCCTTTTATTTTTATTCCACGGAGAAGGTTTCTTCCGAAAATTACCAGTCATGAACGCTCCATCGCTCTGTCTGTCATCATGGCGCCTGGCGTCGTTTTCTTCCACAATTTTTATTCGCAGTACTTCTGGTTTCGGTAGTTCGTCTCTGGATTCTATTGTGCACCGGAAATTTTCGTAGCTGGATGGTAGGCTGTATAAAAACATCACAGTTAACAAATCATCATCTATTTTAATATCCATTTCAGAGAGTTTATCGACTATGTCAAAAAACTTTCGAAGATGATCTCGAATGTTCACAGAAGAGGAATCTGCCATTTTATGCTGAATAAGCGATTTTAACAGTGACGCTTTTCTGGCGGGGCCTTTAGATTGATACATTTCTTCTAATTTTTTCCATATATCCATAGATGTTTCACAGTTTTCGATTTGTTTTAATTCTGAAGGCGATATACACAAAATTATGTCGGCTCTGGCCTTTTCATCCATATCAGTCCATTTGTCGAACTGTTCTTTTGATTTCGCATCACTTGCCACGAGCTCTGGCTTTGGTTTCAAGCCAGATACATAAATCCAGGATTAATTTTTTATCAAGAGTGCCTTCATCTGTATTTTCCAAGTTTTGTAATTGTCTTTGTTTAGCGTTTCAATACGTAATGTTCCATAATACGCCATTGTCATCAGTGATCGTCTATCAAACAGATAAAAGTCTATTTATCGTAAATAAAAGTTAATTTGCTCTGGGCCCATAACCTATTGGGCTTAGAAAGCAGAGCATGCAAATAATAATGCATATTGATGAGTCCATATATTAAAACGAAACACTTTTAATTAGACGAACACTCACATCGCATAGTTACATATAGAGAAACAAATATTCAACAAGTACATGTAAAAGATGCGCCGTACGAACAGTTCAAGTGGTGGCGCGCCAGCAGAGGTGGGCAGTATATTATATACTTGTATATAATATAGTATATTCAATATACATTTGTATATTGTATATTTTACAACATTTTAAAAAGTATTTGTATATTATATCTAATATACATTTTAGGCAGTATATTGTATATTTTACAGGGCTTAATATACAATATACTTTATCTCAAAATTACCAACTTCTTAAAAAAAAAAAAAATCTTTCATCTCAGATTTAGAACACTGCTTTTGCTATGGGAACTCAGCTCGAATGCCCCTACAGACTGACAATTATTTTCTCAATGTTGACTGACTACCAACCCAACACCCCCTGTTGACTGACCTCAATAAGAATTAAGTGATAACAGACTTTATTTCTTAACATACTAGATTTCCTAATTCAAAACGGGCCGCGGTACCCTAGTCTGTAAAGTGCCGAGCACATAATTGGAAGATTGCCGATTCGATACTTGAGCCGGCCAAAGACCGTCGTGTACACTAATCGTGGCTGGTGCACATAAAATATGTCGTGACCGCAAAGTCCTCCATGTTCCCCCACACACTATACCTCTAGGAATCACCAAAGCAGGGGGGGGATCCTTTCCGGGAAGGATCAAAATTGTGATGGGATGTGACCGGAACATCTCTAGGGGTGCGTCCCAGACCATCGCCAATTACCCATAGCGCAGTACTGGTGCGACGTTAAATCGAACCTACCTACGTACCTACGTACAACCATGGATCATATTTTAATTTTCCCGTGTAAAATGACTTCATGACAGAAGAACAACGTCACTGGGAGAAACTTTCTTCAAAATGACAAACAGAGTACCTTCATAAACTTGTCGTTTTTAGTTAATAACTTCTTTAATTAAAATGATAGAAATTTCTAAGCAGCTGAAATGTCTGCCTTGGAGTATTCGGAACACATTGATACCTCTCATGACGTGAAGGACCCTGCCTTCCACTAGAAGATGCTGTCCCAGACAAATGAAATTTGACGCCAGTGACAGTAACTTTTTTCTTTTTAATATATAGAGATTTAAACACAGCATCACAATAAAACAGTAGAGAATTCTAATCAAATATATAAGTTTGTATTTTTATGAAAAATAAATTATTCTTCATATTTTATAATATATGATACATCATTTTAACAGTTTGTGTTCTTTGGCATTTGGACATCAAAACATGAGATAAGTAGACTCTGCTCAATTCCTTATTATACATTTTTTCATAAATTTCCTACTGTAGGACATATTGTACTCATAGTAAGAGAAATAAATTCGGTCGATCAACCAGCATGGCCAAAAATTTAAATCGCCCACCCACTAAGCTACCCTCCCCCAACTTCCATACATTTATGTTATCATAACTTACTGATTAATTTTACTAGAGTCAATTTCATATTTTAGTTTTCATGAAATTCTATATGCTATTTCCAAGGCAATAAACTACATAATGCAAGTTTATGTGAAATAGGGAAATATTTCATATAAACTTGTGGTTAAATAATAATAATAATAATAATAATAATAAATTCATAGTTTTTCTGTCCTGCTATAAAAAATCTTTAAATTAGCATACCTTAAGAAGCTTTTAAATTAAAATGTTGATTATCTAGAAATGTTAATGCCAATATGATAAATGATATTTTAAAACTAGTCAGACATGTTTATGAAGAAAATAATCTTCATAATAAATATTTATGTGAAATTCCTTCATGTTAAGAAAATCTTAAATTTGAAATAACTTACGAATTTTTTTAAATAAAATGTGCCATAGTCATTGTTCATGCCAGTATCATAAATTATATTTTAAAACTGATCTGAGATCTTTATGATACATATGATCATCATAATACATGTTTATGCCAAATTTTGCATTATTCTACCATGTAGAAGAAACCTTAAATTTTGGATAACTAATGAAGTTTTTAAATTAATATGTTGCAAATCAACAGGGTTCTTTCCAGTATCAAAGTGATGTTTTGAAACCTGTCCGACTTCCTTAAGATAATTTGTTTTTGAGATATTGTCTATACAAACTATGACATTAACAAACTGACTAATGTACAGACGGATACCACATACATTTTGCGATTTTCGGATTACTCACACCTTATCATTACCAAATCTACTATTATGATGAGTAACTAAAAATATAAAATGAACAAGATAATGTAATTGAACGAAGTAAATTAATTTTTTGTTTAATTGTTTGTGTTATCTAATTAGAGAGAATGACAGCATTATATAACACTGTATTCTATTACATTTAAAGGAGTAATTCATTATTATGATAATAGCTTACTTCCAAGAAAATTTTTATATGTTTATTTTCTAATTATTTATGAATTCCTAATTGTCTAAATATTTTTATTTAAGTGCGTAAAATACTGATTTTGATTTCTAAGTAAAATATTAACTCATTTATACTTAGTAAGAAATTAAATAAACGAAAAGATACATTTTTACATAACTACAGTAACTACAACCACATATAAAAATTAATTTTTAAAAGTATATTCTGAAAGTATATCAAATATACTTTTTGAATCAAAAGTATATTGTATATTTTTGAAATTCTAAAAAGTATTTGTATATTGTATATTTTTGGACAAAATAGACGAGTATTTGTATATTGTATATAATATACTTTTTTGAAGTATATTGCCCATCTCTGCGTGCCAGTCGTTATTGGAATGATCTATTATACAGTGAAGGAGGGTAAATAAATACAAGAGGCATTGGTAATGGAAAATAAATGTAACCTAACAATTCAATGTCAAATCAACGAAAAAAAGTAGCATTTTTGACCTGACCCCCTCAGATTTCTATGAAATTGGGCTCATTTATTTGTTCCATAGAGAAATGAATCTGTACCAATTAATAAGTCCCTACCTCTTTTAGTTTTTGATATACAGGGCCGCTAAAATGCAAATTTTTAAAATTCTTGTTTTACAAATGTGCCCATATGTCCTTCCCTAATTGACTTAGAGGTATAAATTTGGTATCATTAGAAAGCTTATAATACAGGCTTTCAAAGGATATATAGCATGCACACATTTTTAAAATATTTCATTTCAAGGTCAAACTTTTTGACCTTTGACCTTCAATAACTCAAAAAGTGCATTTTTTATTTTCTTTAAAAAAATATATGTTGTTCCTGCATTTATTGTCTGTAATTACTGTGATTTTCAGAATGGGATTGCCATGGGATGCTGAGTTATAAATTAAAATGTAACATCTATTAATGTATTCATACTAACATTAGATAGTTTCCTCGAGTAGAAAAGAATCACTTTCTTTCCCCTCGATGATCAATTTATGTCTTATTACTATATCTATGCTTGGGACTTGAGTTACATTTAAAAAGTAGTACTATCTGAGATGTCATTGTCATTATTCAATATTTTAAACAGAAGTACAAGTTTTGCTATTTTATCAACACCTTGTTGATTTCTCAATTTATTGTGTATAAAGCCAAAAGTGGAGAATATCCTTTCAAATGTATTAATTTGATCTTAAAAATAGTAGCCTTCCCACAAAAACTAAGTTCAGATATGCTTGTATTGTAATTATTTCCACACATTATTATAAACAGGAACTTGAAACATAAATAAAATTACTTTAAAAGGTAAAAATTTCCTTTAAATATTATTTATATTTTAAATAAATATAAAACTAGGATTTTAATCCAGTCGTTTTATAAAACTGAATGTTTAACTACTTTAAATTAGAAAAACCTTTTTAACTTGCCTCGTTGTTGGCCATAAGCTTTTCACCTGGACATCCAGGCCTCCTCAGCGGCTTCATCTGTCGTGAAGTTCAGACGGTGTTGATGTCTGTGGGCGGTTCTCTTTATGAGATGTCTCCACGCTTCATTTGGGGCCATTGCGTCGCTGTCATTGCACACATTATGGTTGGTATACAGATGAAGCCTGGACGTCCAGGTGAAAAGCTTACGGCGTACAACGAGGCAAGTTAAAAAGGTTTTTCTAATTTAAAGTAGTTATAGTGATGTCTCGTTTTAAGTTATATAACTTCTACTGAATGTTTATTTTAAAAAATAATTCTAGAAATTTATTGTAATCAAATAATTAAAAGCATTGATACCCTGATTAAAATATAATTATATATTTCATGAATAGTGAAGTATAATATTTTTTGTTTAGGTAGCAGTACAGCTTGCGTCGTAGTGTTAAATAGAACAGATCAAATGCTTTACACTGCAAATATAGGAGACAGTGGTTTCTTAGTAATGCGTAATGGCCAAATTGTTCATAGATCAGAAGAGCAACAACATTATTTCAACACACCTTTTCAACTATCTCTTGCACCTGCCAATATTTCAAATTTAGTTCATAGTGATGGGTAAGAATTATTATTACTTTAATAGTTTGATATAAAAATATATTATTTGAGTAAAAAATATTTATTAAGTGAAATAAAAATACATAGAAAAGTATTCTTTTTTCATATAAGGCTTTCACCTATAACTGCAGTAGTTTTTTAATTTTTTGAATGAAATTTTCATTTCTTTTATCTCATAGAATATTCCTCTGGTAATATTTATATAAAAATATTACCAGAGGAATATTTTCGTGATTGCTACTTTTACTAAAATTTCTTATGTAATTTAAAAATCAGTGTAATTTACTAACAGTACTCCAAGTTTAAATTATGTGTTTGTTAAATGTGTTGATTTCTAATAAAGAAATATATTCCACTCATATATGCTGTCAATTAAATTATAAAAATTAAATTATAATAATTAAAAATATGAATAAACCATACTTTTCAGCATATCAAACTATTTATAAAATATCTTTACATTCTGATGTTTCAGTTAATATCAAAAGGAAATATATTATAAAAAGGAAATCTGAAATTTGTAATGATACATTATCCATAACCCCTCCCTTAATTTGGCTTCATTTCTTAGGCTTAAAATAATTTAAGGTAACACGGTTGTTGTTTTTCTGGCAACCCTGCATTGTGATCCTTTGACTCTGTTTATTAAAGAGTTTTATTTTTCTTATAATGTGCATGATCGATTGTGCATGTGGTTTATTTAGGTGTCCTTAACTTGTTTTAAGATGTATATAGGATGTTTTTTATATGTGTTATGTAATCACGTTTTAATATCTTTATGAATAGTGTTTGTAATATCCAAGAATGGCTTGATTTGATTTATGTTTATAGTTTATGTACATCATTTTCCTGAAGATGGTTAAAAATTGAATATTAACCGAAACGTCAGAATGTAAAGATATTTTATAAATAGTTTGATATTCTGAAAAGTATTGTTTATTCATATTTTTATAATTGTGTTGATTTCTTTCAAACATTTTGAAGACTATGTTCTCTACAGTTTATTTTTGGCATAATAGCTCTTCAATATTTTAGAGAAAAATTTTCTGTTTAATTTTTTACTACCCAACTACCGTAGGTAATGGAAGATGGAAGTGCAGTAAAACCTCTCTAAGTTGGACACCTACGGTTCCAAGAAAAAGTGTCCAACTTATAGGGGTGCTTACATTTCTTGATTTAATTAAACTGTATCTATACATGCTTTTTAACTTTTAATCACATCTACATATAATATAATTAAGTATCCGTGACTTATATACAAAAAATAATTAATTTGACGATTTAAAAATAAAATTAAAATTGTTATGTTGTGGCCATTATAATACTTTCTTCTATAATTTTTTATATAATAGTGCTACCTACTAGTTAACATGCAAGAAAATTTAATCAATATAACTTCTCAAAATAAAGATTTTGCACATGCATTTTGGTGCAATTTTATCCAATAGATGCTGAGATAGTCATGTAGAAAATCAGAGAATGTGAGTAACCCAGTGGCAGAAACACCGCGACACAGCGACATAGTCGCGGACACAGAAAATAGTCCGCACTGATAAAAAAAATTTGTCTGCAACTTTCGAATAACAATTCACTTAAAAAAAAATTTCTGTATCAAAACTAAAACTAATACTTTTATTATTTATAATTATTTATATTGTGTTGTGTCAAACATTGCTATAAAATATATAATTGAATGAGATGAATTGAATGAATAGGGTAGGGTGGGGTAAAATGGGTCGTGGGGTAAAATGGGTCACTTTATAAATAATGCTAAGTAAATATAATTAGACTAGAATTTTTTAAACCAATTTTTGTAACAATATTTTTCAAGTTTTTAATAACATTTTCCAATTTCAAAAAAGTTATGTTTATAAAAATGCAACACAAGAAGAACTGTTTACATTCTAAAGATGATAGTGTGAAAAAAAAACATGCTGAACTAACTTCAGAAAATCTATATTTTTTTATTAATAATAGTGCAAGCTTGAAGTATTTTTTCACAGAAGAAACTCTAGAGAACATCTCAAGCCAATCAGTTAAGAAAAATGTTAAATATATTCTTTTTTATTTAAATTTTTCTTGGGTGGGGTAAAATGGGTCATAGTTAGGCTTAGCTGATCCTTTTCAAATATAGATTGACTGCAATAAATTTTGTTAAATTTAGGCAATGTAAGGTGCTTCTTTTCTTTAATTTTAATATTATATTTAATAATTTATTAAATTTAAACAATGTTTGTCATTTATTAGTATTTTTATTTAGTTTTCAGTTTCTACATTTAAACAATGTAATTTTCTTTAAATTCAGGTTGTAATTAAATAATTTTAGACTTACTATGCCTCTTGTTCTTTTTATTTTGTTTTTGAATAAAGATGCACTAGGCCTAGGGTTATTAGATTTATTTTGTTCTCAACTTAGCCTTTTTTTTTTTTTTTTTTTTTTATTTACATAGCATTTGTTATATGTATAATATTTTATTCTTATCAGCAAATCTGTCTTTTGTATCTCTAGTACATCCTTGTTTTGCCTTAAACACTCTTTCAAACATTATTGAGATCTAAGATGTTTTTATTAGAATTATAAAACATTATATACTTTTATGTTTTTCCTGAGAATGATGATATTGATATAATAGAAAAAACTGACATTGTATCTGTTTTAGAAGAACCATTTTGCAATAACTGTGAGCAGTACTTCTTTAAAATGTAAAACTATCATGATTTAGCTATATATGTAACAAGTGTATTCCTTATTTTAGTGTATCTCATAATAAATATATTCTTCAGGCATTATTTACATTACTTTGCATTCTGACTCATTTTACCCCACAGTGGGGTAAAATGGGTCAAAACATACACAGTTAAGTTTAACCAATTTATAATTTTTAAATTATTATTATAAGTACATGAAAATGTTCTGAAATAATCAAATGTAAAGATACAATTGTTAAAGAACTGAAAAAAAAATATTTTATTAGTGCTACAGAAGATTAAATGTGAAAATAGCTAAAAAGTGACCCATTTTACCCCACCCTACCCTACACACAATTGTTTATACTATATTGTTCTGCAGTAAAATTGTATTCGTGTATTGTTGCACGAGATCCCCACTGATGTTAAGCCCACCCCCCTCCCCTCCCCAATCAGCTTTTAGGCTTTTTGAGTGTAAGCCATTTTCTCCCCTGATTACACACAAATTTTGCAGACAGATTATGAAATTTTAAAAGCCTGTTGCAGACAGCTACAAAACTTTCTGCCACTGGGGTGAGTAAAAGTAGCACCACCTGTATGCTGATCCACACCCAAATTAAGCTGATACTCATTTTCATAACGGCCATCTCGCATATGAAGTGTTGACGATACTTTATGAGTGGACTGTATATCATTTTAATAATTACTATTCTGAAGTTATTACTTCACAAACATTTAATTAAACTATTAAACATATCGTATGTACATATTTACATATATACAATTTATAGATAACGTATTATTAACGTATTCCAAGTATGTTGACACCATAGTCAACGCAAACTATAAAAAAGGTGAACCATATCACCGAACAAGATAAACAAGAGAGATGTTACTCTTATAACGAAAAACAATACAACTACTCCGCTAAGGCGGGAATGGAAGTGAACAAGAGATGCGCGCCAAGGTTGCGCATATAGCCAAACTAAGGTGAGCGGCAACATACCGGCCCACCTTGAAACATTGTTTCAAAATTACAGTTCTAATATGTAATAGCATAATTATAATTAATTATACGAAAATATTATATATGCAATTTAAATAATAAATTTATACAAGAGAAATATTAATAACATTGTAAACAATAAAATAATACAAATGAAATACAATAAGCAAATTAACTTTAACTAAATACATTATTCATTTTCAAACATTTTTTTTTTTTTTTTTACTTTTCCAAAGGCAAAAGAGCAATTTTTGAAATAGGTCGTTTATATGTCCCATTTCTTGTTTTGACAGAAACTACGCGTATTTTGTTATCCTTTCCTGGAATAATTTCTACTATTCTACCCAAAATCCAACTACATATGGGCAAGTTTTCTTCCTTTAATAGTACCATATCCCCATTTTTAATGTTATTTGTTTCAAATTTCCATTTGTTTCTTTGTTGTAACGTATTTAAATAATGACATTGCCACTTTTTCCATATTCCTTGAACTATTTTAGTTAATTTTTGCCAGGTATCTAATCGATTATCTGGAATGCCAGAGATCTCGGGTTCGATCACCGCTGTGATGGGTCGACCAACTAAAAAATGGCCGGGAGTCAAGACGTCCAAATCTTCGACATCGTTTGAAAGGGGGGTAAGGGGTCGAGAATTGAGGATTCCCTCAATTTGACAAACAACGGTTAAGAATTCCTCATATGTTAATTTAGCGTTTCCTACTGCGCGTTTCAAATGATACTTAAACGATTTTACGCCTGCCTGCCATAGCCCTCCAAAATTTGGGGCACGGGGTGGCAGAAATTTCCAATTAATATTCTCTGAATTTAAAAAATTAGTAAGGTTTTCATCAGGCTGAGTAGCTAATCTATGTAACCTTTTTAATTCATTATTTGCACTAACAAAATTTGTTGCATTGTCACTGAATAATGTTTGGGCTTTGCCTCGTCTAGCAAAAAATCTTTTTAAAGTTGCGATAAAAGCTTCGGATGTTAAATCGCTAACTACCTCTAGATGCACGGCTTTAGTAGGCATGCAAATAAAAATACAAACAAAAATTTTGTTATAGATTCCTTTTCTTTGACCCCGATATTTAATTAAAAAGGGGCCACAGAAATCTATACCGGTACAATAAAATGGATGAGTCACATTTACTCGTTCCTTTGGCAAATTTCCCATAAGTTGATTGACCGTTAAGGGTTTAATTTTGTAACACGTTACGCAGTTACGAAATATTTTCCGAGCTAAAGATCTCCCACTAACTATCCAATATTTTTTTCTAACGTGGTATAACAAGGCTTGAGGTCCTACATGAAAGAATTTTTTATGGAAATGTTCCATAATCATGGAAGATAATTTATGGTCGTGGGGCAACAAAAGGGGATGTTTACTATCAAAATTTAAATTAGCATTTTCCAGCCTTCCACCGACTCTTAGGAGTCCCTGAGAATCTAAAATTGGATTAAAACAATTTAATTTACCTGATACGGGCTTCCCTTTTTCTAAGCAGATCAATTCTGCGGCAAACTGTGTATACTGTACCTGTCTAATTAAGTGTATTTCAGTGTCGTTTAATTCGGTGCTTCGGAGTGGTCCAGTTACTCTATTGACCTTTGCTCTTGTATTCCTAATAAATCTAAAAATAAAACTACATATTCTAATTAATTTACAAAAATTATTTGTTAATGAAAACAAATGATTATAAAAGTTCTGGGAAGAATCCGTGGATTGGATTAATCCACACAACACTGCAGGGTTAGCGTCACCCTGGTGATTATTTTTCAACTCACTAATCACAATACTATTATCACTGGGGGACAGATAGTCAGAGTCATTGTTTATGATACTACTGGATTTACTTAGAAAGTCTGGTCCCTGCCACCACAACTGATTATCCATTAAATCGGTGGTAGTTAGACCTCGTGAAATTAAATCTGCAGGATTTTCCGCAGAGGACACATGGTTCCATGTGAAGTTTTTAGACAGTTCTTGAATTTTGGCAACCCTGTTGCCAACAAATGTTTTCAATTTCCAAGGCTCGGTTTGGATCCAGGCAAGAGCTATTTGAGAGTCTGTATAGAGATAAATATTATTGATCTGTAATCTCAAAGATTTCAAAATTTTCACAATTAATTTGGATAACAAAAGACAACCAGATAACTCGAGTCGAGGGATAGAAACAGTTTTTAGGGGTGCAACTTGAGATTTGCTGCTAACCAAATTGGAGACAATTTTAGAATTATGAATAGACTGAATATACACGGCTGCTCCAAAAGCTAATGACGATGCGTCGGCGAATCCGTGTAAGTTTATTTGTTGTGCTTCAGGAATTAAAACATAGCGATTTATTCTAAGTTGTTCAAGAGCTTTTAACGAAGTGGCAAATTCTAGCCAATTTTGAGCAATAGGGCTTGGAATAATGTCATTCCAGTCCAATTTTAATTTCCATAGTTCCTGCATAAACAATTTGGCTTTGACAATAACAGGACCGATGAGACCCAATGGGTCGAAAATGCGAGCAATGTCTGATAAAATGCTTCTCTTTGTCATAGATTTTAACTGACACAAATTTATTTTAAATGTGAAAGCATCTAAATTGGGTTTCCAGGCAACCCCTAGGGCTTTGGTTTCCTTATCAGAGAATGTGTACTCAGGGTATGTCTCTTTAGAAAAGTCAAGTAAGGAAATATGATTTGCATTCCATTTATGTAAATTCATTCCAGCGCTTTCTAACAAGTGTATAAGCTGTTTTTGAAGCTCCCTAGTAGATTCTAGCGATTCTTCCCCACTTATTATATCGTCCATATACGAATCATGTAGCAAAATATCGGATGCCTTCGGATATTTCTCGGCTTCTTCAAGGGCTAATTGCTTCAACGTTCTAATGGCTAAAAAAGGGGCACAAGCGGTACCGTATGTTACGGTATTAAGTTCATAGGTTTCAATTTCTGAGTTCACATTATCTTTCCATAAAATTCTTAATAATTTTCTCTGATCCTCGGTAATCATTATTTGGCGATACATTTTTTCAATATCGGCCAAAAACACAAATCGGTGTTGTCGAAAGCGTAACATGATTTCATACAAATTTTCATTAACGACACCTTTATAAATTATGTCGTTTAATGATATTCCACTAGTTGTCGGACTCGAAGCATTAAATACAACGCGAAGCTTCGTAGTAGATTTTTCGGGCCTATAAACGCCATGATGCGGTAGATAATAACAGCCAGAATCATTTAAATTATCAACAATTTTTGTCATATGATTTAAATTAGTGTATTCTTTAATAAAATCACAATAAAGATTTTGCATGGTTGGATTCTTTTCTAAACGATTCCATAACTGCTTGAGCCGTTTTTCTGCGATAGATTTAGACTCCCCAAGGACACTAGCATCTTCCTTCAAAGGCATGGCTACCATAAATCTTCCCGATTTATCTCTCCGATAATTTTCTAAAAAATGTTTCTCACACAATTGTTCTTCCTGACTAATTGGACGTAAGTCAATTTCAGGAGCTTCTATTTTCCAGAATTTTTGAATGGTTTCATTAAGATAATCATTGCATGCAGTAAAACCGCAAAAAGTATTTTCAGATACATTGCGGTCTATGGTTCCCGCAGCAATATACCCAAAAACGCTATTCTGAAAGGTGAATTGTCCTATTTTAAATTTATCTGCTTTTAATATTTCATAGAAAAATTCAGCACCAACTAAAGCATTTATTTTAGATTTTTTCCAAAATTCACTATCAGCTAATTCAAGGTCATGTGGTAGATTTAAACTTCTTATGTTTATATTGTGTGAAGGAATGAATTCTGTTATTTTAGGTGTAATTAAAAATTCAATTGGTTCACTAAATGAATCATCTTTATTGGAAATAATGGTACGTACTGAAGATTTCACATTTGTCATCTTACCATTAATTCCTGAAATATGAATATCGCATTTCCTTTTTTGCAAATTCAATAAATGAGCAAGTTCTCTGTCTAACAGGTTACATTGACTCCCATTATCAATAATTACACGAACCGGAATCTTTTTTTTATTGCTACTTTCCAAATAAACTATAGCAGTTGACAGCAATACATGTTTTTTACTTTTTAAGATGGGATTATTAATCTCGTTATATAATGTCATCGAAACATTATTTTTTTCTTTCTGCAATTCAGGATATGAATCATTTGATTGCAGCAGGTGCAAGCCTTTTTCTGACGCCGTCTGGGAGTCAGGATTTTGTTTGTGTTGTTTTGATGGGAAATTATTACTTTTTGTTCACGGCAAAGTTCGATGTAGAAGTGAATTATGTCTTTTAGAACAGATATTACAAATTTGATTATTTTTACAATTTGATACCTGATGATTGGATTTCAAGCAATTAATACATAACAAATATTTTTTTACTGTTAGGAATCTTTCGTGTTCATTTAATTTTAAGAATTCACAACATTTAGATAAAGAATGATTTCCTTTACAAAGGGGACAATTTTGATCATTAAAGGAATCATTTTTAGAAAAGAAGGTTTTTATTCTAGTACTCTTTTCCGCATTCATTACTTTCGGTTTCGTATTCGAAACGCATTGTAAATTTTCTAACACCAAACTTCTTTTTTGTAAAAAGTTAATGAAATCGCACCATGTTGGCAATTCTGTAGAACTTAAAGATAATTCAAATTGTTTTTTGGATTCTTTATCTATTTGTTTAAGAATCACATTTATGAGTAAGGCCTCCGTAAAGGGATTCATTTCCAATCCTATACATTTGAGTGCTCGAATATTTTTTTGACAACTATCTGTAATTGTTCTCAAATTTTTAACTAAATCTTGAGACAGATTCTCTACGTTTAATATCTCATTTAAGTGAGAATTTACAATCATTCTTTTGTTTTGGAATCTATCTTCCAATGCTTTAAAAAGCGAAATATATGAATCGTCTTCGGTAATTACATCTAGTGCTCTTCCACAAAGTGTAGATTTTAGATAATATAATTTTTGATTATCTGAAAGTTTATCATTCTGATCAATTAAGGTTATAAATTGATCTTTGAAATTAAACCAATCATTATATTGACCATTAAATTTGGGTAAAGGAATTTCAGGTAAACGAAAATTGATAATAGGATTATCTTTAGATTCATTTAAAACACTTTCATTTTTACTAATGTTATTGGAGAGTAAGAATTTTCGAAGCCTTACCTCTAATTTTTCTGTCTCTTCTTCCAATTCTGCGAAGGCGTTCAATTGAACTTCCAGTTCCGATTCATCAGCTATTTCGTAATACTGGATTTTCAAATTATCCAGTTTTGTTGCTATTTTTTGCAGATTATCCTTCTTTATTTCTAGAGTTATAATGTCTTTATTGTCGTCACTAACAGTCTCTAAATATGTCACTATCTTAGTCAATTGGCCTTTCAAGGTTCCGCGTTGGCGATTAAGGATAACTAATTTATTTTTATCCATAATTAATTTTCATCAATGAGCACCACTATTTTTCATGGAAAAACTGAAGCATAGCAGCAACACCTGTCAGCATATATGCATTCAAATTGAATCAGCATCATGCAATGGCAGGATCAAAACACGGCTCAAACAGCACAAATTCATGAACCCTGCCTGCCAAATAAGAACTTTGAAGCATTGAAATTAGGCATGGCAAATGTTTTTCCATTTACGCTGTGTCCTATATAATACCTATGGAAAAAAATATGAACAGCACTCCTTACCTCAATATCATTGCCGATACCACATATATTTGTCCTTTTCTGCAAAGTCCCCTTATGTAAATGGTCACATTCAGCAGGACAATACAGCTTGCTGCCATGCTCGATGAGTCTCATTTTGATTTGAGAAACATTAATTAGTTTTTAATATCCTTCCATGGCCATCTCAATGTACTTAGTCTTACTGAGCATTTAAAGGACTAAATTAAAAGATCACTTTAAAACTTGGAATCATTGCCATCCAGTCTGATCCAATTAATAATTAGATTAGCTATCTTAAGGTCAGCACGGAACAATATTGTTCAGTAACAATGTCAGTAAGTTGTTGAGTGCATGCCATGAAAAATGTCTGCTGTGATTAGAACTAAAGGTGAATAAACTCTCTATTAGAAAAATGTCTCTTAATTTTTTTGGTCACTTAGTGTATGTAATATGTTCAAGTAAGGATTTGCTATCAGTTATGAAATAATTTCTACCTTTTTTTTATGCACTTGACTATTTTGAAATTCAGAATTTCTTTTCTTAATAAAGCACACACTTTTATTTTTATGTAGAGAAATAAAACATTTTCACAAAAAATTTCATGTTGTAGCACATATATATAAATCAGCAGTGCTGATGAACTCAATGAAAAATTTAATGTATTTAATCAAGTATGTTTCTTTCCATAATTTTTTTTGGAATTTTTTACTGTCTTCTTTCTATATTCAGTAAAAGGAGAGTATTGGGTTCGTAAAAGTTTCCAGGTTTTGATAGATTTACATGTTTTGAGATGTATTGTACACAGTATGATTAGTTTTAGAAAATTAAGTTTCTCTGTATGTGTACAATAAACTTATAGACAAAATTTTCAGCTAATTTTAGTTTGAGAACTAACCCACAGAATCTCATAAGAAATCATATTTAGGTCTACCTTGACAGAAATTTATGTCTGTCAACTTTTGGTGCTTATCACGAAAGTTAGTGCAATACTGTTTCACCATAATTTTTAATATGGCAGCATACTTGCCAACTTTTCCGGTTTTCCCGGAAGACTTCCGGTTTTTTAACGTATCTTCCGGTCTTCCGGACAGATGATGAAATCTTCCGTTTTTAAAAAAGTCGCGGATATCGTTCGTTTTAAAAAGAAAACCCAAATGTTCTACGAAAACTCCTGATTCGCAATCTTTTTCCATCCATAACATAAATGTCAATATTCATTTCAAACTTGCTTTATGAGATTCCAGAACATGTAAAGAAATAGAATTGTTAAATATTTCTTGCTGATGTAATTATTTTTTGTCCCCCCCCCCCATTTCATTTATCTCCAACTAGTGATCAGCAATCAAATGTTCTGCAGAAGTCTTTTGTTTCCTAATCTTTATCCATCTGCAACATAAATGATAATATTCATTTTAAACTTCTTTCATTAGATTCTAGAAGTAGAGTTGAAAGAGTTTAATATTTCTTACTCTGTAATTATTTTTGTATCCCCCCCCCCTTCCCCAGATTGTGATTAATGATCAATTCTGGAAACAATAAAGCAATGCAAGTGCTCAATATTTCTCACTATGTAATTATTTTTAGATCTTTATTGCTGAATTTAATGATTCTGTTTATTTTTCCTTAATTAAATTAAATATTTGTATGTCATATTTATAGCAAATGTGTAAACGTGGGAAAAAAATGAAGAATAATTTTTTCAGGTAGGAAATTTTTTTCCAAATCAATTTAAGAAAATTAATACTCAGTTGGCTTTATGCACGTTTGAAACTGATAATTAACTACTGCTACTTTTTTTTTTATATATGTATGATTAATGTACATACACAAAAATCATATTCTATTTATTTAAAAAATTAGTTATACATTAACCTAAGTTTTTTGTCTATTGTTAAGTAAATTTCTTACAGATTCTGTTTTGTAGATATTTATATGTTCAAGAGGAATAATTTTATTTAAAACTTTTTTATATTTAGTATAACCAATCTATAATAAAACGTTTTTATAGATTGCTTCTAAATATTAAAGTTGTAAAGCTGTATTGTTTATTACGTCAAAGAGAGAAAAAAAGTTTAAAAAAAAAAATCTTCCCTTTTTTTATGAAATCTTCTGGTTTTTCAACAAAAATCTTCCCTTTTTTTATTGAAATTGGTTGGCAAGTATGTGGCAGCATAGGACAAAATTTCATGTAAATGCTTAATAAAGATAACCAATCTATATACATATAAAATCGTTCTTCCTGACTAACTGAGGGGGTGATTCATCATCGCCCAGACCAAACCCCTAGACCTAGAAGCATGAAATTTTGTGACAATGTTCGTTCTATGACGTAGGCATCCACTAAGAAGCGATTTTACAAAATTTGCCCCCCAAGGGGGGAGGGGGGGGGGCAAAACATGATTTCACAAAATCCTTCATATCTCAAACAAAAAAACAGATATCCGTAAAATTTTTGCTTTAAAATATAGCTAATACAAATGTCTAAGGACCAATTTCTGGAATTTTCAAAATTCGGTCCCCAAGGGGAGCGGGGGGGGGAACGTGATTTTACATGCGTAAAACGTGATTTCGCGTAATCCTATATATATCTCAAACAAAAAAATAGATATACGTGAAATTTTTGCTCTAAAATATAGCTAATGCAAATATCTAAAAACCAATTTCTGGAATTTTAGAAATTCAGCCAGCAGGGGGGGGGGGGGGGGGCTATAGGGCAAAAACACATAGAAATACAGTTAGGGCGTTCAAAATTGATACAGATACGTTTTAGAGGCCTGCAAGTCGAATGAGGATATTTTCGATTGTGTAAAGTTATTTGGAGGGGCAGGAAGGGGGGGAGGGGGGTCAAAAAATAAAAATAGTTAAATCGTTCGAAATTGGTATATAGAAGTTTTTGATACCTACAAATCGATTGCGGATATTTACGAATTTGTAAAATTATTAGGAGGGGGGGGGGGCTATGGGCAAAAACAAATAGAAATATAGTTAGGGCATTCAAAATTGGTACAGATAGGTTTTAGAGGCCTGCAAGTCAAATGGGGATTTTTTCAAAAGTGTAAATTATGAGGAGGGCCGGGAAGGGGAGAGGGGGGGCAAAAAAATAAAAATAGTTAGATCATTCAAAACTGGTATGTAGAGGTTTTCGATACTTACAAATCGATTGCGGATATTTTCGAATTTATAAAATTATTATGGGCAAAAACAAATAGAAATACAGTTACGCCGATCAAAATTGGTACAGATATAAATTCATTATTTTACCTTACTTTAAATACTTACTATATCCGAGTCCATTATATATTTCGACGACCAGTCAGTGCCATCTGTCGCTAAAATTCTTAACGACTTTATAAAAATTATCATTCAAACACATGTCGCTACTTTGGCGACGTATTTTAAATGTATCTTTTCAAAATAGTTAATATAGACATTTTCAGAATATTAAATTGAAATAAGGTAAATATCTTACCTTATCGGTCCAGATTCGTGGGGACTGCCGGCCACTGTTGGTTCC
Organism: Salticus scenicus; assembly: GCA_963930645.1. Lineage (NCBI taxonomy): Eukaryota > Metazoa > Arthropoda > Arachnida > Araneae > Salticidae > Salticus > Salticus scenicus. Next base: position 116,733,585 of record OZ005661.1, read on the forward strand.
TTTCTATTCATTGGTGTCGATTGACGACTCAAAACGAAAATAATAGGATATCAATTACGGCTACACACATTTATTACATACTACAAGGACGAACACGAAGAGCACACTGAGTGGAAAAGAAGAAAACAAAACATTAATATCGGCGCGCAGCGCCATCTACAGGTTTTAGATTAGACCAATAAATAACACATTGGCCCCCGGATGAACATTAACTTTATGTTCATTTTCCCATTCTAATTATATCTAATATTTCCATATCTAATATTTTTCTAATTGTAAGTCCACACAAATGTCATAGTTTATAAATGAAAGTTTTTAAAGTTTATTTAGTCCTTTTCAAAAATTTCAACTGGATAAATCAACTGGAAAGGACGTCTCAATGTACCTGTAGAGGTTTTTATCTCACAAGATCGAACCTTTCCATCTCTACCGGGAAACACTTGTGTTATTACTCCCAATTTCCACAAGTGCCGTGGCAATTTGGAATCGTGGATTAAAACAACATCATTTGGAGTATATTCACGAATACTGGAGTGTCGACTTGTCATGGCGTTTTTGAGCTGAAGAAGGTATTCCTTCTTCCATCTTGACCAGAACTGGTCCAATATTCTTTCCTTTTGATTAAAACGTTTCATATATGTTGCTGAAGTTCCAGGAAGCACATGTGGTTTCATATGCACGATAGGTAGGGTAGTAAGTCGCTGACCTACCAAGAAGTGTGCTGGCGTAATTGGGGAAGGTTCTCCTGAGTCTGCATATGTGTATGTAATGGGTCGCGAATTTATTGACCCTTCAATTTTACATATAACTGTATGTAGTTGTGTGTGTGTTAAAGTGGTTTTGCCAACCACCTTTCTTAAGGCAGATTTTACAGATCGCACCAGTCTCTCATAAAAGCCTCCCCACCATGGCGACATTTCCATGATAAACTTCCATTTTATTTTATTACTACTATAGTAATCTTTAACGTCGGGATGGGTAATTATTTTCCAGATGTGCCTTAACTCAATATCAGCTCGATGAAAGGTTCGTGCATTATCGGTATAAACCGTATGGCAAAGACCCCGCCTTGCTACTATTCTTCTGAAGGCCAATAAAAATGTTTCTGTAGATAGGTTCTCTACCAATTCTAGGTGCACTGCTCTTGTGATTGCGCATGTGCACAACAATATATATATTTTGCTGTCATTATTTCGGACGTATAAAGGGCCTGCAAAATCAAGGCCTATCACTGCAAAGGGCTTTTGTACATTGATACGATCCGCAGGTAATGGAGCTGTTATCTGGGCTCCAGCTCTAGAATTAAATTTTATGCAAATTCTGCATCTTCTTAATACGCTTTTTACTGCCTGTCTGCCCTTGATTCATGCGCATTTTTTATTAACAAATCAATTAATTTACCCTTTGAAGGCAACAGGATCGGGTGTTTTTCGTTAAAAGAATAATTTGATTTCTGAAGCCTTCCTCCGATGCGCATTATTCCTTCGGAATCCAAAAATGGTGAGAACTCAATTAAATTTGAATTTTTCAAAATAGGTTCCCCATTTATCAAACAGTGTAATTCATTCGGAAAACTAATTTTCTGTGTATATTTAACCCACATTGTTTGCGCACTACCAATTTCTTCTGCCGATAATGGACCGCTAACTTTCTCGTTTTTAGGATTCGCGTTGTTAAGAAATCTCTTTATCCATGCCGTAATTCTGAGGACTCTTAAAATGTTACTATATTTTTCTAGATCCAATATTGGTTCAACTGTTTCTATACAGATTTTAAACTGAATTATTTTTTCAGGTGTTTTCCTTTTTTCTTCGGTAATATATTGCGTGTCTACTTTTTCCCCAATATCATTACCTTTACCATTTAGCTCAGATAACCATTTTGGACCTTTAAACCAAAAATCATTATTAACTAACGCATTTGCGCTAATACCACGAGTAACTAAATCTGCGGGATTATCCTTTGTATTACAATATTGTGATGAAAAGCTATCACCATTCTTTCCAGCTTTCATCCAATTTATAATGGCCTATTTTCCCTCTTTAATTAATTAATATCAGCTAATAAAAAACCCTCAATTTAAGTATTAAATAATCCGGATCTACTTTAAAACATCCACATATTAATATTTTGTAATTTATTTATCACGTATTTTCAGCGATCATAATTTAATTTAAATATCTTCAAAATTTTCGGCGAAATATGTCTATTCCCGGCATTGTATATTGCATAACATTTTCTCCACCGCGTTTGGTCACATGCTCCGTTTCCGTCAATCGGCGCACCCTTTCACGGATGCGGGGTTACCGTTGATCGGTGTTCGCGTTTCGCGGCGCGGCAGTGAACATCGGGAGTTCGACAGCGGAGGTCATGGAACGTGGCTCCGCGTTTCCCGACAGTTTTTTTTCCGTTAGGATCGGCATCGGTGCGGCAACTCGCGCGTTATTCTCCTTTTTTTTTAGTTATTGCTTCTCTTGTTATGCAAGTAAAATTAATTTTACCTATGAAGTTTTTGTGGAAAGATTGTACAATGAATAAAGGATATTCTTTAGGAACAAAATTAGATCTCTTCATTAGAATGTATGGATATGTGTCTGAATGATTTATATCGGCGACAACGTTTAAACCTGGTAAGTACTTCCACTAGGATTTTACCTAAAAAACTTTATTTTACGATCACGTTATATTCTTGAGATAAAAGTTGTCTTTAATACTCTTATTTTCATAACTTTCAACAACCAAGTTTTTATTACACCACAGTTGGTGTCAGGACCTTCGTCGCTGGATGGCACATAGTTATTTCATCTAATAATAATTAAAAGTCAATATTGTTATAAAATATGCCGATGGCACAAATAAATAAAAAGAATTCTTGAGAAATTTAACAAGATTTATTTCAGAAATATAGGTATTGCAGGTCAAAGAATAGAAATAGAGAACAAAAGTTTGAAAAACGAAAGTACATAGAATATTATACTGAATTGATGAAAATGTGCTAAAATATAAATTCAAATGAAGGTATTTGATATATTTATTCAATATATTTGTTTCATTTTAAAATTGTTTATGAAATATTATTTTACTGAATCGTAAATTAAGATACTTTCGATTTCAAGGAAAAAGAATTCTTTTGTTTATGTTTTGATTACAGTCTTTACAGAATTTTAAAATTATTCGTGTTAAAAATAAATAAAGAAATTAGTGTTGAAAATATAAAAACTCATGAGTATTTTTGCTATGTTTTTCCTGTTTCTATGAGTACAATATAATATAATTGGTTTATCTATTTGTGTTTTTATGGAATATTTTTGATTAAGTACATTGTAAATTTTTTTCATTAGTCTGATGAATATTGCATGGGGGTATAAAATAGAGTAAAATGGCTCATAAATTCTCATTTAACATAACCCCATTTTCGGGAGATCCTGAAAAATTTTCGTTCTTTAAAGAACAATTTACTTCTTACGTAAAATTAAATAGTTTGTCTGATGCTGAAGCACTCATCATGCTGAAATCAAGACTTGATGGTGCTGCATTTACATACTACATAGAATCTCCAGAGTTGCAGAAAATCACCAAATACTCAGAACTTTTAGAAAAATTAAAGATGTTCTTTACCAACACGACTACACATAACAGCATGAATGATTTTGAATCCATAACGCTTCTGCCAGGCGAAAATATCAGATCGTTAGCACATCGAATAAGCAAACTTACCTCAATAGTGTATCCCAAAGTTTTGGATGAGAGTGCCCTGCAACAAATAAAACTTACAAAATTTTTCCAGGCTGTTCCTGCCAGTATTAAAATCAAGCTAGTTGAGCAGGCACCTAGTAATTTTGATGAAGCTGTAGAAAAAGCTGCAAACCTATATACTCAATATGCTAACCATAATATTCTAAATTTTCTAACCACAAATCATTCAACCTCTGACTCAGAGAAAAATTTAAACCCTCTAACTGCTCAGATTAATCTAGTAAAAGTCAGGAATGCAAATCCAGGTGACTCTAACAATACATATAACAAGAAAACAAGTCAGTCACATTCACCAGAAGTTTCTCATTGGAATCGAAGGTTTGCAAAATATAAATTCAACAACAAACGTAAATTCAATAATAATAGATCATACGAACACAATAGGAACCAATTCAATAGATACAGAACAAAATGCCAATTTTGTGGCAAATTTGGCCACGAACTCAATAAGTGTCGCCAATTTGAAAATCGCTTTGGCAAGGTTTTGCAAGATACTCCTGTTCCTCATGTTAATAAAGTAAACTCTCAATCATCCACTTTTCCAGCACCTCTACCATTTTCGCAATCACATTATGTAAACTCTCTGCAACCGACTGATACTTTTCAACAAACAACTCCTTTTCCTGGTGAACTGTCGTCTGGTCCACAACAAATGCAAGCACCTGCTCCACCAAATTTCAATGTTCCGCAATCTCTGCCTTATCAGTTTCAGAACAATACTTTGCCAATTCCTGGCACTCAACAAATGGTAACAACCCACCCAAACTACAATTGAGAGGCTCTGAAGGTGCCAGGGTTTCTCATACATTCGTACCCCCTATTATGGTACCGAATATGCCACCTCCAATTTTCAGAAATAACTCTTTGCATCTTCATGCAATGAAAGATCTCAGAAATAAGTCCACTCAAACCTTTAATGATACTAATGATCACGCTGTCGCACCAGATGCAGATACATTTGTCGATTATGTACATAATAAGGTCTCATTTCTTGATAATAATTCTAAAGAACACTTCACTTATTCAGTGCATGATCAAAATTCTCTCGTTCCACCTCCTTTGATTAATGTAACACTCGCTAAGTTAGAATTTAAATTTCTTGTTGATTCGGGATCTAGTATCTCCTTGATATCCGCTGAGTTCTTCAAAACCATAAAATCATTTATTCATTATAAATTTATATCAAGAAATGTTACCATTAAAACGATAAATTCATCAGTCAATTTTGCTGGATGTGCAGAAATAAGCTTCCATGTACACAAGCATTTTTTTCGACATCCATTTTTCCTTGTGGACTTTTCACAATCTCATTTTTCTGGCCTTTTGGGCACAGACTTTCTGCAAAAACATGCCATGACGGTGAACTTTTCAACAAAATCCGTAATTTATAAAGATCTACAATTTCCATTTGTATCAATTCTCAGTGAAAATAATAACGAGTTGGTAAATATTCAAAATGTAAATAATGATAATGTTTCTCAAAGTGCTTCTACTATTGCTCAAATTACTTCTGGTGTTTATCCAGATACACAACAAACCACACATAGTGATATGTGTAATGATCATGTTAATAATAACGTTATTTCTCAAAATTCTACTGTGTATCGGGATGTACAACAAATGCAGTTTAACAATAATAACAAATTCCCTAATGATAATCATACAAATGCTATTGTTTCTCAAAATTCTTCTCCCTTACAAAGTAATATTTTTGAAGCTAAGCTTGTAAATAAGGTATTAATACAACCAAATGAAGAATTATTTGTTAAAGTATTCTGTAATAACATTTCTTCAAATTTAAATTTTCTATTTGAATCCATTCCGGATAACAAAAGGGACTGTCCTATGGCTATCATTTCTTTAAAGGATTTAAATTTTAACACTTCTGAAAATTCTCAACAAAATAAAATTGTATTCAATGTGTTTCTTAAAAATATTTCTGATGAAACTATTCATTTAAACAAAAATCAATGCCTAGGTCATGTCTATGAGATAGATGATATACAAGAATTGCAAAACGAAAACATCCCACAAGTAAATGCATTTGTAAATTTAATCAAAGCTTCTGAAGACACACTAACTTTAAGAAAAAAGGAATTCAATATAGATAATTTTAAAATAGATCATCTTAATTCACAACAACAATCTGAAATAAAAAAATTACTTACCCGGCATTGGTCAGTGTTCTCTTCCACTCTGAATACCATGGGGCACACAGACTATGTTGTGCCACAATTAAATTTCACCTCTAACTTTCCTCGAAGATCACTTCCGTATCCAATTCCTCAAAGTCTCCAAGCTGAAGCCAAAAGGCAGTTGGAAGAAATGAAAGAGGCAGGTATTATTTCCAACACCATTTCGGATTGGGCCTGTCCTCTCCTTCTCGTAAAAAAGAAAATTGGTGCGGATGGAATTCAAAAATATCGGTTTGCTCTTGATCTTCGATTGGTAAATGCCATAATAACACAGTCTTCTTACCCTCTTCCAAAGATACAGGACATCATTTCAAACATAGCTCAATTTAAATTTTATTCAAACCTAGACCTTCACAGTGCATACAATCAAATAGATCTACCTGAAGAATATAGACAAAAACTTGCTTTTAACACACCCTTTGGAACATATCAATACAACCGACTAGTTTTTGGCTTGAAAAATTCAGCTTCAATATTTCAACATTTAATGAACAAAATTTTGGATGAGGTAAACCTTCCAGGACTCTTTGCATACCAGGACGACGTAGTCGTGGCTGCAAATTCACTAACTGAATCTATTGAGAAACTCGAAGCTCTTTTCAAATGTCTATCTAAATATAATCTTACACTTAGTCCCACAAAGTGTAATTTTCATCAAGACAAAATAGATTATCTGGGATTTAGAATTTCAGAAAACAAAATTGAACCCATCACTAGCAACATTACTAAGATCACCGCTTTCCCCACTCCTAAAACAAAAAAACACTTAAAGAAATTTTTAGGACTTTGCTCCTTCTATCGTAACTTAGTGTCAAATTTTGCTCAGAAGACAGTGCTACTTAACCAACTTACTTCAAATAAAGCCTCATTTAAATGGAAAACCGAACATGAAAAAGCTTTCAGGGAATTGCAGGACTTTTTCTTCAAGGAACCATTTCTCAAACAACCGATGTGGGACAAAACTTTTTACCTTAATACGGATGCCTCAAATCAGGCAATTTCGGCTTGTCTGATGCAAGACTTTGATGGCAAATTACTACCAGTCTCATATTTTAGTAAGACTTTGTCCAAATCAGAAATGAAATACCCCACTTTGAAGAAAGAGCTGATGGCCATAGTAAAAGGCATTCAAGCTTATAAATATTATTTGTATAATAGACACTTCATAATACTATCCGATAGTCTTCCACTAAAACATTTTCGTAAGTCTTCCTCTCCAACCGATCTAACAACCAGATGGTTGCTTCAATTAGATGAATACTATTTTACTTTCTCCCACATTCCTGGCAAGCAAAACGTGCTTGCAGATTATTTTTCAAGATTGCCTGTAAGTCCAGAAAAGCAGAAAATTCAATCACATCCACAACTTATACAGACCAACGAGATCCTTCCCATTGAAGAAATTACATCAATTAAACAACCAGCTAACAATGATGAGCAGTATGTAAACATAATTCATACCTCCACTCACATGCAACCACAAGATCCTCTTTTAGAAATTTCTGTCGCCACCATTTTGTCTGAACAATTAAAAGATAAAAAAATATCAAAAATCTACAATTCCATACTCCAACGCAAATTCTCATCTCTCAATAAGAAATATTCTATAAATTCCTCTAACAATCTTCTCATGTTCAATAGTGGCAATAAAAGAACAAATATTGACTTCATACCAAGGATCGTTGTTCCCGCTTCCCTAATACCAAAAGTTTTGAGAATTGCTCACCTGACTCATCTCGGTGTGCAAAAAACATACCAATTACTGAAACGTAATTACTGGTGGAAAGGAATGTTTAGTGATACCCAAGCCTACATAAACTCATGCTGTGTTTGCCTTCAAGCAAAACCACAAAAATATCCTCGTGCTCCGTACCAAGACACTATTTTGCCGTCTCATCCCTCTGAGATGATCAGTATTGATTTAGTAGGACCTTTTAAGAACAAATTTCATATACTCACTGTTGTCGACATTTTCTCAAGACACATGGAACTTTATCCCATCAAAATTATCACTGCTAGTTCTGTTGCGGAGAAAATTTTCAAATATATTTGCAGTTACGGAAGGCCAGCACAAATCCTATCAGATTTAGGAGTACAGTTCAATTCAGCCGTGTTCAATAATTTAAAAGACGTCTTACAAATAAATTTGAGGCATTGTTCTACAGGACATCCGCAGGCGAACGGAATTTCGGAAAGAATAAATTCATCAATAAAAGCCACAATTTCTGCTCTTCAACTTGAGGGAAAGAGTTTTTTCCATGCAATAGATCTTCATAAATCTCTATACAATGGCTCGAAGCATCCTTCCACAGGTTTTTCTCCGAACCAAATACATTTCGCTAGAGAACTCTCCCTCGTAACAGATATTGCTGATCCTTCACGTATGACACCAGTTCTAAATTTGTCTCATTCCTTAAATGAAATCTTTAAAGCAATCAATCATATTTATGCATTGGTTTACAATAATCTTCAATTTTCCCAACAATACAATCAACAAAAACAGTCTAAGTATAAAAAGCTCAGAAAATTTAAACAAGGTGACATTGTTTACATAAAACCAGTCAAAAAGTTTTCAAAGAAGTTAGATGGACCATTTGAAGTAGTAAAGATAATAAGCCCTGTAAATTGTTGTATCCGCCGAGCTGGAAATCCAGAAGGAAAAACCTCTATCTTCCATATTGATAGATTGGTCTTATCGCGTCCCAGACCTCAGCACCTGGTCACACAGGACCCGCCTGTTTCAAAACATAACACTCCTGCCGAAACTACAAATACTAGATGTCTAAATGTTCCTATTACTTCTCTGTCTAACTATACTTTTAATAACTCTTTTCACTCTACTTCACAGGAAGCAGTGGTATATTTTCCAGGCCCTGTATACAGTTTTAGAGAATCCGATGAAATGGAGATACATCATTCCTCCATTGATGATGATGCTCTATCCCAACCTGACAGGAACCAGACCCTTGACATTCCGATCCAGCAACCTTGCAGTCCAAAGCAGTGCCCAAATGCTGTATCTCTAGAGATGCCTGTCCTCACTCCTGAACCGGTATCTTCTGTTGCACCAGCTGATCCTGTCGTTCATCAGCATCCTCATGTGATAAATCCAAAAATTTCATTAGCTTCATCAGATCAAGAGTTTCCTCAAACAACCGAAATGCTCACCAATCCAAGTAATGACAGTAGCTACTCTGAATCTGGTGATGCATCTGCCTCCGCTATCCATAAAGCCAACAAAAATCAGAATACACCTCCACAGAAAATTACAAGGTCTCAAAATAAACTTTTAAAAGCAAATTTAAGGTACAACTTGAGACCACGAACACGTTTTAAAAAACTGTGGAAGAAGTAATAACTTTTCGTACTCAGCAAAATTTTTGCATATGGCTTTATTTGTTAAATATGTTTTACTTTTTCATATGCACATTTACAATATGTATAATACAATATTTGTTTACATTACTGTCATTTTTTAAAAATTTTCCTTACTAAATATTTTTACTTTTTCATATGCACATTTACAATGTGTATAATACAATATTTGTTTGCATTGATATTATATATATTTTATTTAATCTTTTTATGTAGTCAGTTTGCATTAGTCAATCTTGTGTTTATTTTCATTTTGCCTCAGGGATCTTGGGTTCATACCTGTCAAAATTTTCTACAATCTTAAGTATTTCTTATTTTGTTAACTCTGCTATATGATGCAATGTGTCGCCAAATTTGTTCGCTGGCGAACTTGTTTGTGCGTCTCATTGTCTCTCATCTTCTCTGATGAGTGTTGGATTTGCACTGTGGACTGCAGCCGCTGTGTAGATTTGCACTTGTCATTCATTCCATGGTTCTTTATTTCAATAGTTCACAATTTTTTTTTCAGTTTGGCACATGTTCCAGTTCTTTCATTTTTTAAGTTTTAAATTCTTAATTTCTATATTCCCACATGGTATCTGAAATCATATTCACAGGTGATTAATTATGTAATATTCAAGCTGCTGACTGATATATATTTTTAAGTGTGATCACACGCAATATTTTATTTTTAGTATAATTTGCATGCAATGTGTTTAACATATTACTTTATTTTATTACACAATATATGTGTTGTATCTTTATGTTTCTTATTTTACATGTAGCACATTGTATTTATTTTGGTGTACATCTCCTTGTATCACATTTTTTTATTTAACATTCTAAAATTTTGAAAAATGGTACCTACTCATAATTCATGGTGATACAATTTATTTACATTGCATTTATTTGGCAAAACACTTAGTCATAATGATGTACGGAATTTCAGTGCAAACTCAATATGTAATGTTTTTTTTTCTTTACCTTTTGTGGAGATTTGATGGATGCGACTTGCCTGCACCAGTCATCCAAAAAAAAAAAAAAAAAAAAAAAAAAAAAAAAATTTGCTGTGAAAGGGTGGAATTGTGATGAAAAGCTATCACCATTCTTTCCAGCTTTCATCCAATTTATAATGGCCTATTTTCCCTCTTTAATTAATTAATATCAGCTAATAAAAAACCCTCAATTTAAGTATTAAATAATCCGGATCTACTTTAAAACATCCACATATTAATATTTTGTAATTTATTTATCACGTATTTTCAGCGATCATAATTTAATTTAAATATCTTCAAAATTTTCGGCGAAATATGTCTATTCCCGGCATTGTATATTGCATAACATTTTCTCCACCGCGTTTGGTCACATGCTCCGTTTCCGTCAATCGGCGCACGCTTTCACGGATGCGGGGTTACCGTTGATCGGTGTTCGCGTTTCGCGGCGCGGCAGTGAACATCGGGAGTTCGACAGCGGAGGTCATGGAACGTGGCTCCGCGTTTCCCGACAGTTTTTTTCCGTTAGGATCGGCATCGGTGCGGCAACTCGCGCGTTATTCTCCTTTTTTTTTAGTTATTGCTTCTCTTGTTATGCAAGTAAAATTAATTTTACCTATGAAGTTTTTGTGGAAAGATTGTACAATGAATAAAGGATATTCTTTAGGAACAAAATTAGATCTCTTCATTAGAATGTATGGATATGTGTCTGAATGATTTATATCGGCGACAACGTTTAAACCTGGTAAGTACTTCCACTAGGATTTTACCTAAAAAACTTTATTTTACGATCACGTTATATTCTTGAGATAAAAGTTGTCTTTAATACTCTTATTTTCATAACTTTCAACAACCAAGTTTTTATTACACCACAAATATGTCCAATTTTCGGGTACTGACAATTCTTGAATTTCAACTACTCTATTTTTAACAAAGGGTTTCCATTGTTTCGCCGATCCCTTCACCCAGTGTAAAACAATAGTAGAATCTGTCCAATAAAATTTCTCGATGTTAATTTCCTTAAATATATCACAAATATATTTCGCTACTCTAGCTGCTATCACCGCTCCCATTAACTCCAATCTTGGTAGTGTTAGTTTCTTTAGCGGCGCAACTCTAGCCTTTGACATAATCATACTTACATAACATTTTTTATCATTACTGATACCCCTAAAATATGCAACACAACCATATGCAAGTGGTGAAGCATCTGAAAAAATGTGTAGTTCTACACGCGAATTTTTCAAATCAACATACGTGAAATAGCATCTATCTATTCGAATTTCTAATAAATCCTTAATTTCGTTACACCACTTTATCCAAATTCCCTTAAGATCATCCGGCAATTCGTGATCCCAATCCATACCTCTTTCCCACATTCTTTGAAGAAAACACTTTATCCTAATTTAAAAAGGGAGATATAATCCCAATAGGATCAAAAAATTTTGCAGCTGTATGTAATACATATCTCTTCGTACATACCGATATATCCAAATTTTCAACTATAGATTTCAAAGCTAATCCTAATTTATCACTATCTTTATCCCACACCAATCCAAGAATATTTATTACACTTTCATTATTTACCTCCGAAAAACAATCATTTTTATCCCACATGTTCTTTAATTTCTGTGAATTCGTACTAAACTTTCTTAATTTCATTCCAGCCTTTGCTAAAATATTTACCGCAGTAGAAGTTAATTCATAGGCACCGTTTACGGTATCGGAGCCATAAAGCAAATCGTCCACAAACAGAGCTGAATTTAACATTTCATAACTATCCGGATAAATTTCCTTATATTCCTTAATGTGTTTCTTAATTGTTGCCGTTAAAAAGAAAGGAGAAGTAGTACAACCAAATGTAGCTCTGGTCATTCGCATTATTTTATAATTCTCGGTGTCCTCGTCAAACCATAAAAACTTTAGAAAATTTCTATCGGGTTCTGCGATTTCTATCATTAAAAACGCCTTTTCAATATCTGCGCAAAACGCAATCTTAAACATTCGAAATCTATTAATTACATCCAAAATTGGTGGTGTAAGACATGGCCCTTTTACGAGACAATCATTTAAAGATTTACACCCCGATACTCTACTGGAACAATTAAAAACAATTCGTACCTTTGATGTTTGTTTTTCCCGTCTTACAATTTCTCTATGTGGAGCGAAATACTCTTTTTTTGAGCGACCGCATTCTTCAACGATACCTAGTTGTTTTTGTTCTGTGATTATCTGCCTATATTGCTCGAAAATCCATTTATCCGCTTTTAATCTCTTTCTCAAATAATTGAATTGTCGTCTTGCATTTTCAAAATTATTCTCAAATTTATCCATACCATGATCATTCCATAATAAATGAGTAACATAATGACCCTGTTTATATTCTAACTGTTTATCAAATTTATTTATTATTTCCTGATCGGAAGCAGAAATCAATTTATCATCATTTATTCCCAAAAGATCCAACGACCACAAGTTTTGCAAATCATTACCCGTACAATCGGATGATTCATTTTTTTTCATGCATGGATGGTTTTCATGTAAACAAAAAGAGTTACCACATTCGATCTTTAACACGGTGGCGCCAGTAATTAAGTTGTCTGGATTGCTTCCTGAATTATTGTTGCCTGACAATGTCCATCCGAATAATGTATTTACAGCAAACAACGAACGATTAATTTTCTTTTTATTTTTTTTGCAGTTTCCAAAATAAACCTGCGCCGATTAATATCTCTGGAGCCTTCGAATGGAATTGCGCAAATTTATTTTCTTCCCCCTCTCTCGAAACCAAAAGTTTTCGAAATGATGCGTCATCCAGAATCTGTAACTTCGTAAAAGAGATTTGATTTACGACCAATGCCTCTACATAACATTTCTGTTTGTGGTTTTTTAAATGAGACAATTCGAAATTTACGACTGAATATTCGTTCGATTGGGGCTGTTCGCACGAAAACGGATATACTGTTAGGATTTTTAATGTTTTTGCCATGCTGTTTCAAAAATATGTTAAGTTTAATCACTTTTTCTTTAACTTAATTGTTTTTTTTAAAAAAAAACTTGCTGTGCTAAATAGCCTTTAACTTTGCTAATTATTATAAATGAACGTTTAAAATTTCATTAATTGTTTACTTAAATATAGTTATAAATTAATTTATCTAATCTTTACTTACCGTTTTCCAGCTTGTTTATTTGATTAGCTGGTTTGCTTTACAATTCATCTTTAAGTCATTAAAACTTTCTACTAGCACTAATAAATGTAGAGACATCGTTTGTTTACGTTTCTCCGGCTTTTCGACCGGGAGTTTTTTTTTCGCTTCTTCCGTATGTCTGCCGGAAGTAGGTCATTGACCGATGCGTTTGACGTCACTGTCAATCATCAGGCTTTCCCGTGTTTTGACTATCGTGGTAGACGCTGATTTGTTATGACGTTTCCTGTCTGCCGTGGGTAGTATCTTTTGATCAGTATAAAAGCTGTAGTGAACGTTTGTTCTCTCTCTCTTGCCTCTTGCATCTCCTTAGAGATGGTTTAGTGCTGTTAAAGCAGTTTTTTTATTTTGAAACGCCGAGTTGGCGATTTCATTTCTTTTTCACGCTGGTCGTGAATTAATATGTAGTTTTATAAAAGATGTTTTTCAATTTTTTGCTGCCCTGGTTTCCTGGAGTTAATCTGATTAAGTATTGTTTAAAGTTATTTTGAATTAGTGCTAGTGTTAGAACGATATGTTTCAAATTGACATTTAAAACATCGTTTTCTTTAAGTTTAAAAATGTCTTTTGTCCATTTAAGTTGCCTAGCAATACATATATATTTTAAATGTTAAATCCTTTATTATCATGTTGTATATTATCTAAACTCTAACCTTTTGTTACGTTTTGTGTTCAAATAAATTTGTCTGTTGTTAAGATATGATTCTGTTTTAATTGCTAAATCATTTTTACAAACAGTAATTTTTAAAACAACAAAAATCTGGCTTCCACTTATGCAATTAATATATCTGCTACTAAAAATTTAAAATGGAATTTAAAATTTTTCCAACATTGGGTTATGGGCATGGTATTGTGTAAACAAAGTTTATATTAGTTTTAACTTTGATTTTTTTCCTACCAGCCTTTTTGTTTGTAACCCTTTTTCTGTTTGAAATTTATTTGAATTTAGCAAAGTAAGATCGTTTTTTCAAAATGGCGGTTAATATATTGCCTGCTATTGAAAAACTTAATGCAGATAATTATGCAACATGGGTTAAGGATGTAAAGTTTATCCTTTTGGATAAAAACTGTTGGGATATAGTAAATGGTACTGAAAAGTTGCCTGTGTTAGGTGATAATATAACAGTAAAAGATGTTGAGTCTTTTAAAAGTCGTTCTCGTACAGCACTAGCTACTTTATATTTGCATATTTCCCCAGAGTATAGAAATATTATAAATGATTGTGTTTGCCCAGTTGAGGCATGGAAATTGTTAAAAGATACTTTTATATCAGACTCCAGGGCCAGGCATATGCAGCTGTACTCAAAATTATGTCAGTGTGTAATAAATCAGGGTGAAACAATTAACCAGTATTCTTCTAGACTTTCTCAGATAGTGGATCAGTTGAATGATATAGGACATTCTGTTCCAGAAAATTATATTTGTTTTCAAGTTTTAAGATTTCTTCCTCATAAGTTCGAGTCCATGGTGCAATTCATACTGAGGTGGCCAGATAAGGATTTCAATTTCCGGGGTATAATTTCAGCGTTAATATCTGAGGAAACAAGGCTGAACTTGAGGGCAGATGATAGAAGGACTGAGCTTGCCTTGGAAGTACAAAACGTGCAGTACAAGAGTAAAAAGTTTCCTTCAAAAAGAACTATGACCTGTTTTAGATGTAATCGTCCGGGTCATGTTAAAAAGGACTGCCGTGTTAAATTGAATCTTGAGGGAAAGAATGTAAATGACACTGTTCCCCGCGACAAAGGTAAACTTAAAAAATCCCCTCAATCTTTCCACTATTTAGCTCAGTTGCATTACAGCAGTTTTAATGATGATGATAGCTGCTGGGCGTTCGATACGGCAGCATCTCATCATTTTAGTAAAGATAGGGAGCTGTTTCTAAATTATACTCCTTTAGAGGGTGAAAACCTTGTAGTCGCGGTGGATGATGTCAGTTTTCCCATAGAGGGAAAAGGTTCTGTTAAACTTTCCTTTAATAATTGTGAATGTATTTTTGATGATGTTTTATACTCTTCCAAATTGAGGAAGAATTTAATCTCAGGTCCTAAAATGGATATGAACGGTGCTAGTTTTTCCGGTGGGAGGGGTAAAATTTCGGTGTTTGGTAAGGATAGGAAATTTTTGTTCACAGCTAAGTTAAAGGACGGCATTTATCATACTTACCCCAAAGTTTTCAAAAATAATGGGGGGCCGATTGATTGTAACATGACTAAGGAAGAAGAGCCAATTTTGTCTAGTGTGAGTAAAGATAAAAATGTGAAAAATGTTGAATTCTGGCACTCACGTTTCGGACATATTAGTCCAGATTTAATTGTGAGCACTAGCCAAAATAATGGTGTTAAAGGTCTTCCTAAGTTAAAACATAAAAATATTAGCTGTGAGCCATGTAAATTAAGTAAACAAAAACGAGTTTCTTTTAAGCCACTCAATGAATCAGGTTTAACTGAGCCATTAGAGAAAATTTTTATGGATGTATGGGGTCCAACAACAATAACTGGGAAAAATGGCGAGCGGTACTTCCTATCCATAATTGATGGTTTTTCAAAAAGGACTGCTATATATCCATTGAAGGAAAAAACACAAGTTTTTGATATTTTCGAAAAACATGTTGCTAGGGCTGAAAGGTTTTTAAGTAAAAAGGTGAAGGCTATTCGGACAGATAATGGCACGGAGTTTAAAAATGAACTTTTCAACGATTATTGTAGTAAAAATGGTATTAAGCATGAGTTCACGAATACCTTTACGCCTGAGCAGAATGGGGTATGTGAACGATTGAACCAAACGGCATTAAATTGTATGCGTGCCATGTTGTCCGATAGTGGTCTCCCTTTTAAGTTTTGACCCGAAGCTGCTTTGTATTTTTGCTACGTGTGGAATAGAGTTGTACACCGCGGTCAAAATAAAACACCTTTTCAATTGTACACTGGTAACAAACCTTCTGTCAGACATTTCAGGCCTTTTGGCTTAGTTTGTTATGTTGGTGTCCCAAAACAAAAAAGGTTGAATAAGTTTGAATCTAAATCTAAAAGAGGGGTCATTGTAGGTTATGCATTAAAGACCAAAGGCTTTAGAGTTTGGGTTGAACAGGATGATAAAATAATTGAAACCTTAAATTTAAGTTTTACAGACTTCCTATACAAGAAGCACAGTGGAGCAGTGATGGGCCCTCCATTGGACGTGATGATTACTGGAGATCCAGGTGGACCAGCTTTTCCTGACCCTATGGAAGTTACCTTGGACTACAGACCTCTACCGTCCGATGAGGAGGATGAAACCGACACGGCTCCAACCGTACCTGAGAAAGAGGTTGTCTGGCGGAGATTCCCTGTTCCCAGGAAAATGGGTAATAGAATTGACATTTATTACTATCCTGAAGGTACCAATACTCGGTTAAGGTCTATTAATGAAGTAAAGACATATTGCAGTAAAAATAAAATTAAATATGATTCATCTTTGTTTGATTTTTCGGGTAAAAATACTTTTGAAGGTATTGTTAATCAGGACTTTTCTAATTTGGTTAAAAGTTTTCCAGCATCTAATTTAACAAGTAAATCTTCTGAATCTGCCTCTACATGACTAGATATAATTATTCCCAAAACTTATAAGCAAGCAATAAAATCAAAACAAGTCTCAAAATGGCAGGAGGCGATGGAAGAGGAAATGAAAAATATGGCCGATAGGAAAGTTTGGCATCTGGTAGACTTACCCCAAAATAAGTCAGTTCTTGGAAACCGGTGGGTTTTTACTGTGAAAAAGGATGAGCAAGGAAAAATAGCCCGCTTTAAAGCGAGGCTAGTTGCTCAGGGTTTCAACCAGGTTAAAGGTGAAACTTATGATGAGACTTTCTCACCAGTAATTAACTTTTCTATCATACGTTTTTTCTTTTCGTTACTTGTCTCTTGTTTTAATTGGGAAAATGTACAATGTGATGTGAAGAGTGCATATTTATATGCTCCTTTGCATGAAGACATATATATGTCTCAACCACAAGGTTTTATTGTTGAGGGAAATGAAAAACTAGTATGTAAATTGGATCGGGCACTTTATGGACTTCATCAGAGTGGCAGATTGTGGTACTATGAATTAAATAAAGTTTTGCTTAATCTCGGGTTTAAAAAATTTAACTGGTGCAATTGCTCCTATTTTTTTGAGGATTACTTGGTTTTGTTGGTATACGTCGATGATATAGTTATTTTTGGAAAGACTAAAGATCAAATCAATAAAATTATCAGTTCCTTAGAAACAAAATTTGACTTGAAAGTACTGGGTAAAACTAAGAAGTTATTGGGGGTTGAGTTTCAATATGATGATAACAATGTTCAGTTGTCTCAAGAACTCTATATTGAGGATGTATGTAATAGATTTCAAAGCTTTAAAATTCCGTTCTCCTCACTCCCTATTGTTAAAGGTTGCAAGTACTCTAAAAAGGATTGTCCCACTACTCAGGATGAAGTTGATGAGGCGTCGAAGTTCCCTTATCGTAATCTTCTTGGATGCTTATCCTTCATTTCTAGTAGAACTAGGCCAGACATCACATATGCAACCAACATTTTTAGTCAATTTCAAAGTAACCCAGGAATAATTCATTGGAACGGTTTATTAAAGTTATTGGGGTATGTTTCGTGTACCCGCAATTATAAATTGAATCTTTCATGTAAAAATCCTAGATTGACTGCACATTCTGATGCAGATTTTGCTAATAATCGGGATGACTTTGTTTCTTTAGGAGGCCAAATAGTTTTCTTAGACAATAGTCCTATATCTTGGCGTACCTTTAAGGAAAGAGGAGTAAGTCTCTCCACCATGGAGAGCGAATTTATCGCAATGTGTGAATGCGTAAAGGAGCTTGTTTGGTTTGATCACACATTGGAGGACTGTATAAAGTTTAACTTAATTCCCAGTCAACATAATTTACCCATACTCTTAGCCGACAATCAGGCTGCCATTGATTTTTCAAAGTCCCCTATAGAAAATGGTAGATCAAAACATATAAATGTTAAACTATTTTTTATAAGAGAATGGCTATTTGACGAAATTTTTGAGCTAAAATATATTCAAAGTAAACTTAATTGTGCCGATCCTTTTACCAAGGCTCTCACCGGAAGTGACTTAGCAAGATTTAATAGTAAAATTTTTGTAAATATGAAATCTTAAATTAATTTTTTTGGAATATGTTTCCTTTATATATATACTTGAGGTGTTTTCTAGCTTTCATTGTCTTTGTAGTGTTAAACATATTTTTTTTTAAAAAAGTTTCTTATAATTTGGTATGAGTGTTAGCAGGCCTGCGAGAGTGTACTTACGTGTATGTTATATGTGTATTAATTATTATGTATTATATTATGTCATATTTTTCACAATGAAAGTGGGAAAATGTATGTCTTGTATATCTGTATAGTAATCATTGTCATTCAATTTTTCCAGTTGTTGAACATGAACTTGAGTACTATTGTTGACCTCTGATGATTGTTATAATGACTTTACTGGACTCGTTTTGAATGTCTCAGATGCATTGATGTCTCCTTGTTTTGGAGTTCCTCAGGCTTTGCTTGAAGATCTAAAATTGTCAAGATCTATAAAAAACTACATTGTTGTTGTTGTATATACCTGAAGGGAATTTTTTTTTGTAAATTGTTTGGCAACTATATATGTATAGATGGGGTTTTTTTTTCGAAACATCATGGTGGGGGGCACTGTTAGGATTTTTAATGTTTTTGCCATGCTGTTTCAAAAATATGTTAAGTTTAATCACTTTTTCTTTAACTTAATTGTTTTTTTTAAAAAAAAACTTGCTGTGCTAAATAGCCTTTAACTTTGCTAATTATTATAAATGAACGTTTAAAATTTCATTAATTGTTTACTTAAATATAGTTATAAATTAATTTATCTAATCTTTACTTACCGTTTTCCAGCTTGTTTATTTGATTAGCTGGTTTGCTTTACAATTCATCTTTAAGTCATTAAAACTTTCTACTAGCACTAATAAATGTAGAGACATCGTTTGTTTACGTTTCTCCGGCTTTTCGACCGGGAGTTTTTTTTTCGCTTCTTCCGTATGTCTGCCGGAAGTAGGTCATTGACCGATGCGTTTGACGTCACTGTCAATCATCGGGCTTTCCCGTGTTTTGACTATCGTGGTAGACGCTGATTTGTTATGACGTTTCCTGTCTGCCGTGGGTAGTATCTTTTGATCAGTATAAAAGCTGTAGTGAACGTTTGTTCTCTCTCTCTTGCCTCTTGCATCTCCTTAGAGATGGTTTAGTGCTGTTAAAGCAGTTTTTTTATTTTGAAACGCCGAGTTGGCGATTTCATTTCTTTTTCACGCTGGTCGTGAATTAATATGTAGTTTTATAAAAGATGTTTTTCAATTTTTTGCTGCCCTGGTTTCCTGGAGTTAATCTGATTAAGTATTGTTTAAAGTTATTTTGAATTAGTGCTAGTGTTAGAACGATATGTTTCAAATTGACATTTAAAACATCGTTTTCTTTAAGTTTAAAAATGTCTTTTGTCCATTTAAGTTGCCTAGCAATACATATATATTTTAAATGTTAAATCCTTTATTATCATGTTGTATATTATCTAAACTCTAACCTTTTGTTACGTTTTGTGTTCAAATAAATTTGTCTGTTGTTAAGATATGATTCTGTTTTAATTGCTAAATCATTTTTACAAACAGTAATTTTTAAAACAACAAAAATCTGGCTTCCACTTATGCAATTAATATATCTGCTACTAAAAATTTAAAATGGAATTTAAAATTTTTCCAACATATATTATGACAGTTTCTTTTCTAATCACCGGCAATTTTAATTCACGGGCGAGTGATATGTTTATGAAATTTCTTTGGGATGCATTATCAAATAATACGGCACACTTTAGAGAGTTTAAATTAGAACTATTTGTTATTCTTGCGAAGCAAGTTTGTAAATATATTTCATTATTCTCAAGCGGATTTTGTACAGGACACTTATAGGACAATACAGAATTATCATTTTCGCAAACACTGTTCTCAGAATTATTTGTTTGGGTATGTTCGATGTGATTTTTATCTTTCATATGAGCCGTTGGAGTTTCCGATTTTTGCTTATAGCAAATTAATGTATTGTGTTTTCCTGAACATGTGTCACATTTGAGACCTGATAAACAGAATTTAGCGGTATGTTTACCTCTTTTGAAACATAAATAACAGATTCCCTGTTTGCGTAAAGACAATTTTTTATCCTCTAAATTTAATTTACACATTTTACTGTCATGATCGTTTATTGCATCAACACAAAATATACATTTACTAACAGTTAATTTAAAGGCTGATGCCTTTTGCATTGTGTTAGAATTTTTATATCCCGAACCAGATTTCCGGTAGTAAGCATTATTATTATTATTATTTTCCGATGATTTTGAATCAGATCTGGAATTTGAGTTTTTATATCCGCTATTGTGAGTTTCTACTTCGCGTTTTAAAAATAAAAAGGTTTTTTCCCTAGTCTGAACTTCTAATTTTAAATGTTTTAACAAATCTTGTACATCCCATTCCTCGGATTCTGTTTTCATTTTATTATAGTCTATCATAATACTGGTAGGTATTAATTTTGTAACAATTGGAAATAACAAATTTCCGTAGGATTTTAAATCCACACCTAAATTTTCGAGAGATTTAATATTAACGTCAAGGGCGTCGTGCAGTAAGCGTAATTCTTTAATTTGATTTGGAGATTTAACAGGGTTCAAATTTAATAACGCGTCAATTTTATATCTTATTATAATATCTTTTTTTCCGAATCTAGATTTTAATAAATCAATTGCAGTATTGTAATTTTGATCTGAGAGTGCTAAACCCTGAATAGCTGTTAAAGCTTGGGCTTTTAAAAAGCTGCGTAAATACACAAATTTCTGCACATTAGAAATGTTGTTGTTGTTATGTATTGTGATTTCATACTGGCTCCAAAATTCAATCCAGTTTTCTGGAGAACCGTCATAAACAGGAATTGATAACTTGGGTAATCTCACAGAACTAGCATTAATTCTTTCTAAATGCAGATTGGGTGTTTGCTCATTTCTTGGCTGCGATAAGATCGGAGTGACTTTTAAATTTTCTCTATCTTATTCATAATTTGAGCTTTTACATCAATAATTGAATCTCTATACTCTTGTCTTGATTCTATTTCAGATTGTAGCTCGTTGAGATCCGTGATTTTGGCCTCAATTTGATCTTCAACTTCTATAATTTCGTTATTCTTTACTTGCAGTTTTTCTAACTGTGATTCTAATTCGAAAACGTTTAACCCTTCGTCGGGTTCATTTAATTTTATATTTATCGTATTAATCAATTTCATACACAATCCCTTTAGGGTGGAACGCTTTCGTTTTAACTTTTCTACTTCGGTTGCCATATTGTTAATTTATAAATTTGAACTATAGTATAAGTAACAACTTTAAATCATATTTAAGGGCCTGGCAGTCCCTGTTCGGGCGCCAAAGATTATGTCGCTAAAATTCTTAACAACTTTATAAAAATTATCATTCAAACACATGTCGCTACTTTGGCGACGTATTTTAAATGTATCTTTTCAAAATAGTTAATATAGACATTTTCAGAATATTAAATTGAAATAAGGTAAATATCTTACCTTATCGGTCCAGATTCGTGGGGACTGCCGGCCACTGTTGGTTCCTTTCTATTCATTGGTGTCGATTGACGACTCAAAACGAAAATAATAGGATATCAATTACGGCTACACACATTTATTACATACTACAAGGACGAACACGAAGAACACACTGAGTGGAAAAGAAGAAAACAAAAGATTAATATCGGTGCGCAGCGCCATCTACAGGTTTTAGATTAGACCAATAAATAACACCATCATCAGAAGTACTCGGCAGAATGATTCGCAGGTGTTGTTTTTAGGCGGTTTGTTTATCCACTGCAGTTTCTCTCTTGCTCTTTTCACTTCGCTTTTCTTCTTTGTATAACTGTTGCCACTCAGGTGGAATTAGGCTATGTTCTATGTCATTCACTGTGTTATTGGTTGTTAGTATTTCGATTGCTTCTCTTTTGAGAGCATAGTGGTGAGAGTTATAGGGGGCTATTTTATGAAAATTAATGGTGTCAATGTTAATTGGATTAGTATTGTTAGTTCTTGAGAAGGCTGTAGAGTGTCTATTGTATTTTAAATCTGTTATATGTTCTGAGATACAGTCTTTTATTTTTCTTTTTGTCATGCCAATATATGAAGCTTTATTTTTATTTTGGTATTGGAAATCAATTTTATATATGCCGGCAGTGTGTTTAAAATCGATGGAATCTTTTTCGTTATGTATTCGCTGGTAGATATTTTTGTTTGGTTTTATTGGGATGTTAATGTTGTGTTTAGCTGCTTCATTTTTAATTTTTATGGAGGCACCTTTGCAATATGGTATCGCGGGGGTGAATGATTGTTTAGTTTTTTGTGCATTAGGAATATGGTTCAGAGCTTTAATACGTTTTTTATAAAATTTGTCTACAATGGAGGGATTATAATTAGCTTTTTTGGCGATATTTTTTATTATTTTTAATTCGAAGTTTAGATATTTTTTATTTGAGCATATGAATATGGCACGGTTAGCGTAAGATCAAATAGTGGCATATTTGTATGTGAGGGGTGTGTGACATTTTTTATTTATAATTTCGTTGTTGCTAGTGGGTTTCGGAAAACAGTGGTGTCTATAGAGTTGTTTTTGTTTTTAATTATAGTAACATCAAGGAAATTTAAGGAATCATTAGCTTCTATTTCGTGGGTTAATTTAATGTTTGGGTCGGTTTCATTTAGTTTTTTGAGGATGTCTTCAGGCTTAATATTGGGTGGGGTAACAGAAAATATGTCATCTACATAACGAATCCAAATGTTGCATTTATTGATTAAGCTGCTGGCGGAGTTTTCGAACATTCTTATTTTAAGCTCGGCGACGACCCCCGAGATGGCCCATGGGCATGCCTTGGCTTTGTTTATAATAGCATCCATCAAAAAAGAAATATGAATGGTTGAGCAAAAGATTATTTACACGTATTAAAGTATCGCTAATATTATTGTCGCCGAATTGTTTGATTATAAGTGATTGGATTATGGGGTTAATTTCGGAAATATTGATTGAGGGGTATAAATCTTTAACGTCAAAACTGCAGAGGGTGTCATGGTAAGAAATGTTGGTATCGCAGATTTTATGAATGAAGGATTCTGTGGAGTTTATTGATGAAAATGAAAAAAAATCGATAACTCTATTTTAAATTATTGCAGATCGATGGTTCAACCATTTGTTTTAAAGGTATTGGTGAGCTTTTTTGAAATATACCCATCATGGAAATTTATTCCCCCCAGGGGGGGGGGGGAGGCAATGCTCCTACATATACAATTTTTTTTTCCCAGTTGACTATCTATATTATAAATAATTCTTGTAAACTTCATAATGATTATTAAAAAATAATTCTCTTTATGCACATTTATACAAAAATTTGTCCTATACCACCATGTTAAAAAATTTAGAAAAAGCGGGATGGCAACGCAACCTGTAAGACAGTTTTTACCAAAAGTTGATAGGCACTAATTTGTGTCAAGGTGTAACTCTACATACCAATTTGTATGAAATTCTGTGCAGTAGTTCCTGAGATACAGTTGCCATACAATTTTGACACAGACAGACATTTTCTAAAAATGGTCAAATCGTGTTCTACATCTCTCAAAACATATAAATGCATGAAAAACTCAAGGTCAAAAATTTTTACGAATCCAATACATTCTTATTTTTAATATAGAAGAAAGTAAAAAAAAAATATATATATATATGATATGTATAGTAGTGTTTAATAGAAGTTGTGTGGTTGTTACACACCAGATTTTTTTTTTTTTAATCCTTGTACTGGACATTAAACAATTTTTGTTTATAAATTTGATTTGTCATGTTAAAATTGTATCTCTTGTTATGCAATTGCTTGAGCTTAAAAGTGATTTGTATCACTTTTAATAATTTAATCTTTAGTCCAGAATCTGCTGATACATCGTCATTACCTGTTGAAGAAGGTGATCTAATTTTATTAGCTACTGATGGACTGTTCGACAATCTTCCAGAATCTTTCATTGTTCAACAATTATCAAAGCTCAGGGTAATTTTCTAATTTTTATTTTATTTTAATTCATTTTAATCCCATATACATTTCCTCATTACATTAAGAATTCCTTTTCTTTATGTGTACTTAAATTACTAATATGAAGTAAATAAATTCAGTGGTATAATGTTTAAGTAAAGTATGTGAAGGATTATCTAATAACATTATTCCCTTGAAACAAAAACTATAATAGAATAATTTATTTCATATCCTTCAAAATCTCTATCCATGAAAAAGGGTTGCCAGAGCCTCAGAAGAGGTTGGACTTCTGCCTGTTGGTTCACAGAGAGTATTTTATTTCCATCTCTAACAAGACTTCGGACAGGGCACTTTAGGGGGATGAAGATCCATAAAGATGGGACAAGGACTTACTGCCTCTGCAAAAACTGCCCAGACATAGAACTAACCCCCAAACATCTTTTCAACTGTCCTGCTTTCTGGCACAATTGCAGCAAATAAGTGACAATCCGTGGGCGGACTTATATGAAGAAAATTGCCTTCAAATCACAGTTGCTGTATATAGAACCTTTGGTTCCATTTAAAATTATTTTCTATCCATGACACGACACCAACCAACCAACCATTTCATATCCTTATTTTTATTGCTTGCAAATAAATGTGAGAATGGCAAGCTATTTCCAAACTGAGCTACTGGGCAGTTGAAGGATAAAGTGTGACTAAAATAATCCAGGAGGCATCTACTTAATAATAATAGCTTTGATTTCCCGGGAGTAACATTCGAAATTGGTGCCATAGCTGGCAGAACAATACATTGGGGAAGATAGTATCAATAATAATAAAAATAATAATGAGAAATAAATAAGATTTTAAGTAAACATATCTTTTCTGTTATGTAAAGCTAAGCAGATTTGAACTCAGCATTATTGATACAGATTTTGTAAGTAATGTAAAAGATAATGTCATCTCAATATATTAAAATAATCCTGGCTCATTTAAGAGGGTAGTTTGATTTCATTTTTCTTATGAAGCAGCCACCATTGTAAAACAAAATGGTGGCTGCAAATTATTAATGGACTTGGTAGAAATATTGATTTGGGCTATGTACATATAGGGTTTTAAGCAAATCGGTTCATAAATACTTTTTATGTGAATCTAAAATTTTCAAGTGACTGGCATTTGGGAACAAGATGGCAGACCAAGTTGACAAATAAAATATCAATATTTCAAAAGTTATCACGATAACAAATTCTCAAATGGCCACAACTTGGAAACAAAATTGCGGAGAAACTTGCTCACCAAAATCATAGATATTTGAATGATAAATCCATTTAATAATATGGATTACATTTCATATAAATTTAATGAAAAGCAAACTAATTTTATTTCATTTAAAATATACCTTATATAGGCTTTTCAATTTTGGCTAATCAATTTCGATCACAATCGTGATCATCTTCAGAGCCACTTGTTACGTCTTCGTCCTTCGTTTTATGGTTTCGCGGTTTATCCAGATATCCAGATAACCTTCTAACAAACCTTAATTCCTTAGATAATAACATTAAATTCACAATTGAAAAAGAAACAAACAATACTCTAAACTTTCTTGATATAAAAATCATAAAAAATCCTAATAACACCATCGACACTACCGTTTACAGAAAACCCACTACTAACACTGAAATTATAAACAAAAATTGTAAAACCCCCATCACTTACAAATTATCCGCCATTCAATCTTATATCAACCGCGCTATTCTAATCTGCTCTAACAAACAATTACTAAATAAAGAACTTAACAATATCAAAAAAATCGCCGCAAAAGCTAACTACTCTAAAAATCTTATAAATAAATTATACAAAAAACGCCTAAAATCTCTTAACAAAATCAATAACGCCCAGAAACCTAAACCTAATTTTACCACCGCAATCCCTTTTTGTAACGGCGCCAGCATTAAAATAAAAAATGAAGCCAAAAATAATAACGTAAACATTCCAATAAAACCTGACAAAAATATCTTTCAACACATCCGGAACGAAAAAGACCCCATTCCACAAAACCACACCTCCGGAATTTATAAAATCAACTTCGAACATATCAATAGTAAAAAAGCCTGCTACATCGGGATGACTAAACGAAAAATAGCCGATCGTGAAAAAGAACACCGTGCAGATCTTAAACTAGGAAAAACCTCTACCGCTTTCTCCACTACCCATAATAACAACCCAATAAACATTAACTCTATTAACATCCAAAAAATCGCTCCCTACAATAACCATAACTACGCTCTAAAACGGGAGGCCCTTGAAATTATCACTAACCCCAACACAGTAAACAATAGAGAACATTCCATTATCCCAGCTGCATGGAAACACCTCTTACAAGAATCCGAAGTGAAGCGAAGGAACTCTGACAACAAACCGCGAAACCATAAAACGAAGGACGAAGACGTAACAAGTGGCTCTGAAGATGATCACGATTGTGATCGAAATTGATTAGCCAAAATTGAAAAGCCTATATAAGGTATATTTTAAATGAAATAAAATGGATTACATTATTAAAATGTACATCAAAGTAATATGTAATCCAAATAAATAAAGTGAAATATTTTGGCATGTTTAGCTTAAATATTATCTCATTTCTTTTCTTTTTAATTACGTTTTCTTATCTCTCAATGCATTACAAGAACTGTAGCATTATTTTGTTGTCGTTATTATTATTATTTTTTCTTTCATAATCTTACTTTCTTCATTACAAATACATTGTTGTAGCTATGACAGTAGTTTCAAGTTTGATTCTGAAGGAATTTAAGCTATTCTTATTATGAAGCTTTTTTTTATTTAAAAAAACACAAGATTTTATGTGCTAATGTTGATATTAATTTTTCTTCCTTCAAAAAGATACATCTTAAGAGTCCCCAGTAGTCAGATACCTTCCTTTCTCCTTTCCCGTGTAATCCAATGGGATTTTTGTTGCTTTGTATTTTTCAGATATCTCTTTCAAAAATAAAGTTTTTTTAATTCCACTCTTTAAACATGCCACTTTTTTTCTTATTAAGCAATTTTTTTAAAAAATAAATTTAAATATTTTATTTCATTAAGCAATCTTAAGGATATAATTTTCAATCTCAAAAAGAAATATTTAAATTGTATTTTTAAAAGAATTGCTTAATAAGAAACAAAGTGGCATGTTCAAAGAATGGAATTAAAAATACAGAATTAAATTTTTTTTTATTTTTGAGCGAGATATCTGGAAAATACAAAGCAACAAAAATCCCATTCGATTACTTGGAGAAGGAGAAAGTAAGGTATCTGACTACTGGAGACTCTTAAGGTGCAGTAAAGTTATTTTAAATATTGATTTAGCAAAAAAGTAGTTTTTTTTTTTTGTATTGTGAAATGTCGCTTAGATGATTTTCTGTAGTGAATTGCGATTCATTTTCATTCTTTTTGTGCCTCTCATATGATTATTTTATAATAAATATTTTCTCATTTTAATGCATGATAAAGTGTTTCCTTTTCTTTCCAGGACCATAATTTAGAGAATATGCAAAAGATGGTAAATGCTTTAGCATTTCATGCTCACAGACTGGCCTTTGATGCAAATTATCTCTCACCTTTTTGTAAGAGGGCTAGAGAAAATGGAATAAATATTGTAGGTAAGAATTCTTATCAGCACTTTTTATCATTAAATTAACTTTTCATTTATTTGTTATGAAATCTATGTTCTGAAAAAAAGTTACTGCTAAGATCGTTCATTTTGTGTGTTTAAGGCTGTTTCTTCACGAATGAGAATATTTCTAGTGCCATGCAAGATAGATACTAACATTTGCAGAATAGTTTTAAGGAACATGTTTTTTTGGTCTGGAATAGAGTTGCACCCAAATATTTGGTTACTATTTGGTATTCTGCTTCTTTGGCTGATGACATAGAATATTTGGTTTGGCCAAATATCTTGATATTCAGCAACCAAAGTGTGAAGTTAAATTTAAGATTAAATTAAAATATTGAAATTGGCAAAATATTTTTTATTGCATAAAATTGAAATTAGATTTTTTTTATTATCAATATTTTTATGAATAATACATTTAAATTAGTAAAATTATGCTTAACGAACAATTTATGAAGTTATAAATTTAAAAATTATTTCTGTGTTTTGGAATAAGAACAAATATATTTTATTTAACCTTCATTTCATCATTAGTCAAAATTTCAAAAAAATATTCTATGCAGAACTTGTTCTCTTAAGTTTTTTATTTTATTTATTAATTTTTTAAGTAGAAAAAAGAATTATATTTAAAAATTATTTTTGAGTTTTTAAATACATAGTACACTTACAAATATGTATGTAGTATACATATGTGAGTGTTTCAAACTCGTTTGTTAAATCTATTTGATTAATTATATATAGAAATATTATATTTCTATTTTTCTATAAAATTTGTTTTTAATGCTTAGATTTTAAATGAAAGCAATAAAGCAAGCAATAAATAATAAAATGATTAAATTATTCAGAATGTAAAATAATATTTACATTGAAATTTAAGTATTCGGTTAAATTTTTGACTTGAATATTCAGTATTTGGCAAAAATCACTATTCAGTGCAACTCTAGTCTGAAATTTATGAGACTGAACTCAATAAAGTTTTGAATTAAAAATTTTAAAATTTGTACTAAAAAATATATTTTATTGCCAATTTGCAAATAGTTTTCCTTAATTATTTTGTTTCTGATTAAACCACTGTCGTTGCCATCGGTAATATAGCCTTATGGCTGGCTACTGACGTCATAGCAGACAGGCGATCAAAATAATTATTATTACCAACTGTAAACGTTTTGTTTGTGTCACCTGTGATTTTTTCCCCTTTACTCTCCATAAAAGTAGAAAATGAATATTATAAAGTTACAGGAGCAAATATTTATATCTGCAATATTGAACTTTGTTTCATTTAAAATCTTTTGAATAAATCAGGAATGATTGGATAAATCAAAGCTTTCTGAATTTAAAACCAATTGAAAACAGACAACAAGAATACTATAATGGCAAATAATTCTGTTTACAAACGAAAGTAATATATTTTGTAAAAGAGAAAAGTAAAGGTGCTTTCCATCCACTTCTCTTTCTAAGATAAAAGAAATAAAAAAATAAGATAAAAATGAGTTTGAATTATCAAAATCGATACCTTTTTAAATATTTTTCTTTTAAAAGAATTTTTTTTAATTTTTGAAATTTCCGAAGAGATTTCTTGACAAATTTAATTTTACTAGACAATGGAAAAATAATAAATAACTATACATTATTAAGAGAGATATTACACATTGCTAAAAATTTTTGTGTGGAAAATACCTAGATAACAACAAACAAATTATTGAAAGAAAAACTTTAAAAATTAATTTTTAAATAATTTTTATTTTCCTCTGTATGCACAAGAAAGTATTGAATTCATAAAAATTTTTGACCACTGGTTTTTGATGGATTTACACATTTTAAGATGTCTTGAATAACATGTGATTATTTTTAGAATTTAATGTTGCAAAAGTAACATTGAAGTTTAATTAAATCTTGTTCTTAAAATGCACAAAAATTTAAAAAATCCTAAATCTAAAATTTTTTTAAAAAGAAACCACAGAAATGTTTTGTGTAATTTAAAATTATAAGATTTAAAAAATTTATCTTCCTTACTTATCTTCATAAATGAATAATAGAATTACTGCATAAATTAAAATCAACATAACTATATGGATACAATGAAATGTATCTAACATAATTAAACACTATTAATTAGGTCCTACTGTGGTCAAGAGGTTCTGCTCTCGAAGCTGTTAGACAAAAGTGCTTAGTGTTAATGTTATGCATTTTTCAAAGGGCGCTGTGCCCTGCCCTTTTTCGTTTTAGCGCCGATGCACCCTGCCCCTTTTTTGAAGGGAAAATGCACCCTTCACTTTTTTCAATTGAAATTGTGCCCTGTATTTTCCCATCTGCTATATCGCTATTTTTTAAAGATATTTTAGTGTTTTCGATCAGATATAAGATTGAAAAATGAATTTAACATTAAAAAACTCAAAAATCTTAATAAGTATAATTTCTAAGCTTATTGTCTAAATTACTTCAAATTTAGTATCCGATTGTAAAATTTTTTCTAGAATCTAGAAGTCAAAATTGTGTATTCGTTGGAAATGTAAATTTTTACATGTGTAAATGAATGCCAAGTACATTTCTAATAAATAATTAAATTAAAATAGACATGAATCCAAGAAGGATAGTACCAGCTGTGTTTCTCTGTGAATTAGGTGATGAGATATATGAGTATTCTCTTTTTATTTGCATTTATTTCGTTTTGTTTGTTCATTTAGTGGACTGTACATTTTATAAACCATATAGTGAGTGGGAAAGAAAGAGCCCTTTCGTCTATCAATATGTGCCCTTTTTGATAAATCTGCCCTGCCCTGTTTTTAAAAAAATGTGAACACTAAAAGTGCTCGGTTCGAACCCATGTAAAGCTCTTTGGCCTTTGTTTTGAGTTTTCTGTGGTTTCCCCCAAAATATGCATAAATACGAGATGGGTTCTCTTAGAAAGACCACCACAGAGGCATACCACCCAAGTTAATAATTCAAGCATTGTTATTCGGCTTTACTTTCAAAGATCAATGCAATTAAGAGCCCGCTTCACTCACCGTCGCCGGAAGCTGAAGCTAATGTTATTCTATGCATATCCTCCAGCTGCTACAGAATTTCTGTAGTTTGCTATGGAGTTACAAATATATAGTGAAAAACTATGGATGAAAAATAACCCAATAAAAAAAAAATGTGAAAATACCGCTGTCCCTTATCAGCTACAAGAAAGCAATATGGAAGAAAACTTCCCCCGCTGGAATACGTAGCCAATGACGTCATGGCAAGCTGAAGCTGGGCCTGAGCTAGATTTTTTCCCTAAGCAAAGAAAAAAAGGGGAAAAAAATCTAGCACAGCCTTGGCTGAAGTCACCCGTTTATGGTTTTTCGTTCCTCCTTACCCATGATATTTCTTTCTCTCATTCCTTCGTATCTTGTGCAGAGTGAAGTGATTTGTTTGTCTACAGGGAAACTTTAACCATAATCGCAAAGTTTCGTTCATACCACCATTGATTTTCATTCAATAACTTGTTTAAAACTACAGTGGTGGCCAAAAGTGTGGACATTTTTTGAAAGTTTCATGTTTTTCAACTTTGTGTGCTTGTAGAATATATTAATTTTCACTTAAATACAAATGTTTATATACCAAATTGAAGGTAATTTAATGTAGAATTTAATAACAAAAACAGAATTAAAATATCTGAATTACAAAAAACGTTATGCTCATTTAAGTAGAACAAACAAACACAAATCGTTTTGAATAATGACGTGTTTTTGTAATAAAAGCGTACTGGCCAATCACAAACACTGTTCTGAGGACCAATCAAATGTCTGTAACTATAGTTTTTAGGTTATTTGGATGGTAAAAGAGTTATAGTTGTAGAAATATTTTGCGGAATGATGCATACTAGTACAATTAAATAGAGTATTGCTGTTTTTGAATATTTTAAGTCCTTTTTTTTTTTTTTTTATTAAACTAATTTTAAACAATGTCACCAACAAGAAGAACTGATTGGACATCTACAAAAAGAAGCCGAATTGTCATATTGAGAGAAAATGGCCTGTCTTATGCTGAAATTGCAAGACAATTTGGTGGTTCAGTGACTTGTTCTGGTGTACGAAAGTTCTGTTTACGTTATGAAAAAACGAAATCAGTGGAAAATAAGGCAAAATCAGGCCGAAAAAAATGCACAAGTGCTACTGCCGATAGAAAAATTAAACGGCTATGCCTTCAAGATAGAAAAATTTCATCAGATGCCATTAGATGTGAAATGAATGCAGCGGGTATTGCAGTAAGTTCATGAACAATAAGAAGAAGGTTATCAGGATTTGGACTACAAGCTAGAATTCCAAGGAAAAAACCATATTTAAATCAAAAGCAACGCGAAAAACGAGTTCAGTGGGCAAAAAAATACATTAAATGGTCAGAAAATCAATGGAAGCAAGTAATCTGGAGCGATGAGAGTAAAATATCGCTCTTTGGTAGTGATGGTAGAAAATACGTTAGACGTAAAGTAGGCAGGAGTCGATCCAGGTTTTAATTTCTGGGTCCCTTTTTTGTGAAAAACAAAATATTTTTGTGAAATATAAAATATTTTTGTGAAAAAGTAAAATATTGTGTAAAATTTTTCGTTTCTACAATCACTTTATGTAATGTTTAATATCTAGTTAATAGTTTTGTTGAGCCAAATTAAGGCATTAATTAAAAATAATATTGAAAACATTTAATAAAAGGATCATTATTATAAAAAAAATCTTGTGAAGGGACTCATTATATGAATTTGAATTTTGTAAAGGGTCCCTTTTCATGGATTTGAATTTTGTGAAGGGTCCCTTTTTATGAATTTAAATTTTGTGAAGGGTCCCTTTTTATGAATTTGAATTTTGTAAAGGGTCCCTTTTTACAATGGGGAATTTTGTGAAGGGGCCGCAAAAGGGACCCAAATTTTGCCTGGATCGACCCCTGGTAGGTGAAGCACTTCATCCTGATTGCATTGAAGCAACTACAAAAAACCCAACAAATGTCATGATTTGGGCATGTATGTCTGCAGATGGTGTGGGCCGAATTCAAGTGATTGATGGCATCCTGAATGCCAAAAAATATATCGAAACTGTCCTGGAACCAAAATTAATACCTTCCATCAGGGATCTCTTCCCCAACAAAGCACCATTTATTTTTCAGCAGGATTCAGCCCCATGCCACACAGCAAAAGTATGCAAAGCATGGTTTCAAAATAAAGGCATAGATGTATTACCATGGCCAGGAAGCAGCCCTGATCTCAATCCAATTGAAAATTTGTGGCGACATTTGAAAATTCTTGTACGAAAAAAACGTCCATCCAATAAAAGACAACTTATTGAATCTATAATTGATTCTTGGCACCATGTGATTACGAATGATGAACTACAAACACTCGTTTACTCGATGAAAAGACGTTGTAAAGCTGTCTTAAAAAATAAGGGTTATCCTACTATACTAAGTATTGATTGTGTAAGTATCATTTTTAAAAAATGCAGATCTAAGATAGATCTTACTATTAGTTGCATAACATTTTTTGGAATACAGATATTGTAATACTGTTTTTGTTATTAAATTCTACATTAAATTGCCTTCAATTTCATATATAAACATTTGTATTTAAGTGAAAATTAATATATTCTACAAGCACACAAAGTTGAAAAACATGAAACTTTCAAAAAATGTCCACACTTTTGGCTACCACTGTAGTGTTGTTTCAAACAGCTGCTATTTTTTATATGTTGGCAATCGATCGTTATTTAAAATGACCAAATCCGGCTCTTGCTGATGAAGAGACCAAAAAGAAAAGGAAGAATAATAAAAAGTTTCGACAAGAGTATTCTGAAAAGTGGCCATGTTTAGTTCCTGGAAAAGAAAGTTATGTTCGATGTTCGGTCCGTAATACAGAATTTTTAGTCGCTCATTTTACATTCTACCAATGGAAGCAACGATATTGCTGACAAAAAGCTCTATCCCCTACTTATTAAGTTTTTTGACAATGAAAAAGGTCGAGTTGTAACGTCCCTGCTCTCATTATCTCAGTCGTCAAACAATATTGGTGAAGGAATTTTTAATGTTATTGATGCCGAATTCCAGAAGTTTCAAATATAATGTAGGGTGTGTACTAGGTCATGAAAATCAACAATGGGTCATGAAAGTCAAGAACAGGTCATGAAATTCGACCGTTGGTTTGAGTCACGTATTGGTTCAGGAAACCCAATTTCACCGGTCGGGTCGAACAATTTTTACTTTCCGAACACTATAGTGAGGAAAGTATTGTAATCATGTCAAAAATCCGAATTCGAGATTTTGATGTTTCTATACGTTTTGAGGTACCCTGAGTCCGTTTTCACTATTTTTACGATGATATATGTATGTGTGTGTGTATGTCTGTGGGTGAACACGCTAGCGTCTAAACGCTTCGTTCGATTAACCTGAAAGTTGGTACGCATATTGTAAGTCACCATAGTACGAACCCTATAGATTTTGGTGAATCTAGCACTTATAGTTTTTTTACAGGGACACAAAGAAAAATTCTTTATCATTATGGCCTATGGGAGCAAAATCTTAAAAGTGCGATAGCATCTAAACGCCTTATTCAATTGAGCAAAAATTTTATACACATATTATAGATCACAAATACTCAATCTGTATAGATTTTGGAGAATCTAGCACTTATAGTTTTTTTACAGGGACACAAAGAAAAATTCTTTATCATTATGCCTATGGGGCCAAATTTTTAAAAATGTGATAGTGTCTAAACGCCTTATTAATCCGAGCAAAAAAATTGTACACATGTTATAGATCACAGTTGAACTAACTGTATAGATTTTGGTGAATCTAGCACTTACAGTTTTTTTACAGGGACACAAAGAAAAATTCTTTATCATTATGGCCTATGGGACTAAATTTTTAAAAGTACGATAGCATCTAAATGCCTTATTGAATTCAGCTGAAAATTTACATGAGTATTATAAATCACTGTTGCACTAACTATAAGCATTTTGGTGAATCTAACATTTATAGGTTTTTACAGGGACACAACGAAAATTTCTTTGTCATTATGATCTATGGGCTCAAAGTTCAGTAGCGTTAAATAAAACAACGTGTAATAGATGGAGAAAAATACTCAAACACTCTATTATGGTTTTCTCTCTTTTGTTTGTTTAGCAACTACTCTTTCTTTACTTTATCTACAAAACTGTTAATTACTCAATGTTCGGAAAGTCGAGTGGAGTCACTCCAGATTTTTTTTTTCTTGCAGTTCGGGTAGAGTTGATTGAATTTTTTTCCCTACGAGTTGGGTCGACTTGAGAATATCTTTCAAAATAATTTCTTTAGCGGACAAAAACATAATTCGGCAACACATCTTTTGGTGCATTGTTACTTTGCTTGTAGCACTCATGCCCACTTTGTTCACCTGATGAATGGTCGTGTTTTTTCAACCCAAAACAATTGTTGTGAGTTTATTGCATTTTATGATGTTTTTGAAGCGCATTTTGTACACTTGAAGTACACCTAAATGGTTAAAAATTAATATTTTTCCATTTTTTAGATTTTAAAACTTTAAACTTAATACATTAGTAATTACATTTTAAATTGTTTACCAGTTGTACAGCAATAAAAATTTACTTTATAACTTAAATTGCAAGATTTTTAGATGAGTTATTAATTTTCATTTTAGGTTTTGAGTCTGGTGTGGGTCATTAAAATTCTCTATTGTGAATTCAGGTCGATTTTCAGGTTACTATTATTTAGTAGTGTAAATAAATGTATAAGCATGATTTTCTATCTAGTATAGTCATTTATATCTTTAAAAAACAAAATTGTCTTCTATGAAAATCTACAGGCATTCTAACTTTTGTTGCCTCTCTCTCCCCCCCCCCCCCAGAAAAAAAACCTGATTTTTTTTTTAAATTTAACATTTAAAATTTCTAAAATATATGTATGCTTAAAATATTTTGTTAATCAAAACAGTATTAATGTATAACTGAATGAAATTTTTTCTAATTCAGAATGTATTCTATTTTGAAGTATAGGAAAGACATAGAAATGCAAAGTTTGAGCTGTACAAGTTATATACTTTAATTTAATAATTCTATCATTCTATTCTGTCTTTTCGTGGGGGGAAAAATGTTTGTAGATTTGAAAAAATTTTAATACATATATTCCTCTCCTTAATGCAAGAAAAATAAATGACTATTTTCAAATCCCCCAAAAAACTGATAGTTACAATATTATAACATTGCACAAATAGTGTACATATGTATGTAGTTATATATGTCTGTTTTAGATTGATTTCCATTACTATTTACTTATATTGATAATAAAAAAGTTTTCAGTTTTTTTTTTAAAACAGCTAATACTGTTGTTAAACAGTAATTTAAAAAATAAAGCAAAGTGATATATCGTTAAAAAAAAAAAAAAAAAAAAAAAAAAAATTGTCAATTTAAAAAGAAAGGTTGGATATGTTGATAAAAAAGGTCATGAAAATGTTTTTGAGGTCATGAATTTTTTTTTCTGTCAAGTCAGTAGACACCCTGAAATGGGAATACTGTATTTCATTTGGTGCTGACAATACAAAACCATGGCAGGATGCAATAAAGGTGTGTTGGGTTTAATTAAAAAGAAACAGCCAAACATGAAATTTATTGGATGCCCTTGTCACCTTATTCATATTGCTGCTCAAAAGGCAACTAATTCTCTTCCATTTGATGTGGAAAATATTCTCATCAAAGTGTTTTACTATTTGGAAAAAAGTAGTAAAAGAAAAAGTGAATGTAAACACTGTCAAGTGTTATCTGATGTTAAGATTCATAAAATTTTTAAGCATGTCAGTACTCATTGGTTGTCGTTAGAAAAGGCCCTTGCACGTTTAATAGAACAATGGGATCCATTGCAATTTTTTTTTTTAAATTCAAATGTAGATAATGAAAATTATTTGATGTTGTGTGAATCTCTAAAGTCAACCAGAGTTAAACTTTACTGTTTTTTTGTGATGGCTATCTTGCCAACATTTACCAAAGTTAATAATGTTGTATTTCTCCATGTGTTCATAATTTGCACGATGACTTAATGAACTTCCTGTTAAGTTTATTAAACCTACTGCCATAGTTGAATGTGATTCCCTTTGAAAAATTAAGTTTGAAAAGAAGAAAAATCAGAAATCTGAAATTGGATCTTCAAATTAAACATGTGGCATGTGAAAAACCCCTTATGAAATTTCAACTCTGGAAAATATCTAAAATCTAGGTCATTCTTTTGCTGATAATTTGCTTAATTTTTACTCTATTCAAATGGACTTCTGTCATAAGTTGCCCAAAATATTTAGCTTTCAACCTATGTAATAAGATTTTTTCTATTTTTCATGCATGTGCAGTAGAAAAATTACTATAAATGCTCTTACTCAGCAAATATTGCATGTGTGATTTTTATATTTCAGAATAATGTTTATCTAATGTTTTGTGAATTTTTCTGCAAGTTTTGTAAAATTTTGTGGAAATCCATTCCTGTTATGTGAAAACTTGCCAAATAAATAAATAAATATATATCAGCCTAAATAATTGTGCAATTCCCCAAAAAAATATACAAATATTGTATATAGTAAGTGCAACAATGTGTTAAAATTACTAGTCATTTGTAGCTTTTGATGATACAGAATGATCCAAAGTATTTTTGTTTTTCTTCAGTTTGTGGTTGGTCTCCTAATTGCACTCATGATTAAATCCACAATGAAAAATGTGAGTTTTAAAATGTTCTTTGCATGTCTAAGGTTCGACGCCATTTCGTCCTGAATTTAGAAAGTCGAAAAAAATGTCAAGATAAAGAAATTTCTAATAATTTGAGATCACCCACTTTGGTCTGTTCAGAGATAACATCGGTCCATAACTAAAGGACCTTTCACAAAATTTTCCATTCTAAAATAGGACTCTTCACTAAACTTTTTATCCTAAAAAAAGGACCCTTCAGAAAACTTATCCTCTTTTCATAAATCTCTTTCATTTATAAAACAAATGTACCATAGAACGAATGGGCCGCCTGAATAATCTGACACACTTTGCTGTATTTCCAAGAAAAGATGATATTCAATTTCTAATTTATAAAAGATTTCTGTGTAGATGTATTAGTTTTGTGAATCTTCATTGTCTAAAACAAAACCTTATTTTAATTGTAATTTTAACTTTGCAAAATTAAATTTTCACAATTTCACAAAAAAAAATGCCCCTAACCAAAAAGTTTGGAAGAATTTTCCACTAAATTTACATTCAAAGAATTGTGTGAAGATTTTTCACAATTTCATAAAAACAGGACCCAGTTTGAAAATTCTGGACAAACCCCTGCACTGTATCCCTAATAGTAAAATGTAATCAGCCCTTGAATGGCCTCTTTTTGACGACCAATGAACTTGTGAACAGCCGGTACTTGGAATCTCATCAAGAGTGATGAATCTCATTGGGAGTTCATCTAAAATGTTTCATCGGGAATAGTTGAATCTGATGAATTTTAGAAACTGATCCAATGAAAATCTGAGGGA
Source organism: Salticus scenicus (assembly GCA_963930645.1). Taxonomy (NCBI): domain Eukaryota; kingdom Metazoa; phylum Arthropoda; class Arachnida; order Araneae; family Salticidae; genus Salticus; species Salticus scenicus. The sequence goes on from OZ005661.1 coordinate 116,772,354, forward strand.
AAAACACAATTTCCATCTAGTTTTCACATGATTTGTCATCGATTCAATATCTTTTTTCGGTGAAATACTCCTCATCGGAAACCAATCTTAGATACTGCTCTGAACTATATGTTCATGTTAATGCTCAAGCAAATTTCGAGGAGTCAATGAAAGGCTACAATCGATTAATGCTACTAGGGATACTTAGAAGTGTTTTGAAGTTTTTAGGAACAATTATTTTCCTTTTCATTAATTTAACATAAAACAAATTTTTGGTCCCTAGTGCTTAAACAGTTCGTATCTGCCCTCATATAGTAGGCTCAAAAAACTACAATCAACCAATCACTCTTACAAATTTATGTAAAATACGAAAAGATGGCTACCGAGCCTATCTTTTATAAATGTTTTAAATCATAATTTTCAGAGACACTGTTTGCTATATATATTAAGGAGAAAAGGATTTCTATCAATTTATTATACACAAGCACTTGACTTACAAATGTAAATTTTATATAATCTGATTTTTTTTACCCCTTTTTTTAAACAACTTTTCAGAAGTTAATTTTTATTGAATAAATAAAAAAAATTTAATGTTTAAATAATTTATGTGAACCATACTCCTGCACTCTTAAATGAGAGTAGCATCATTAGTTTAGTACAAAATTTTTATTTTGAAATTCAGTTTCCTGAAATTTTTTAATCTTGCTTCTTTATTGAATATTATGTCAGTCTGATATTAAAAATGTCACAAAGTTTGTATTTTGTTACAGTTTATTAAATTTTTTTTTTTTTATTTCTGTATAGTTACATGGAAAATGCAAGGATTCAAAAATTGTTGTGTGCGCGAAAAGTTTTGATAACCATGCAATCTTGTTTTTTCTACAGTTATTGAAATTATAGTATTTTCTCTTTTGATTAAGCCTTTCTTCTAATTTGCAACATTTCAGTGTCAGTCGAAACTATTTCTGATTTATGCTTTGGTGAATTGTATGTAAAAATAATTTAAATGACATTAAATATAATAAAAGTATTATTAGTAGTATTACAGTATTATAATAATAATTACATTGCATTGCACTTTTCTATTGATAGGTGGTAAACCAGATGACATAACAGTTCTGTTGGCAGCTGTTACAAATTTATTAGGAGAAAAATCTGAACCAATGCCTGCAGTTGTAGCTCATCATAGTTTATCGGATCATGGTTGAAAGAGTGTTATTGCATAGTTGGAAATTAATTCAGTGTAAATGAATTGAAGTTTGAATGAAGTTGAATGACAGGTTAATTTATATAATGGTGACTATATTAACTTTGAACGGTTTAATTCATTGTAGAGATTCATCATACAATTGATAGACAGAATATTGTACGCCATGTGTGCGATTCTGTCTTTTCAAGATTTTATTTTTAGTCATATTTATTACTGTACAAATATAGTGCCAGAAATTTAAATGTAGTACTCATTTCTTTTCTTGCCTATTTAACATGTCTTATTAGTTTGCATAATCATTTTACATGTCATATATTTTTCTGGTAAACTATATACATAAATTGTGAAACCCTGTAATGCATGATGGTAATATAATCATCAGTTTTAAGATTTTTCAGAGATAATTTAAAATGAAACCATATTTTTCTATCAATAATGATAAAATACTTTGCATGTATTATACTCTGATAAATGTATTTAAGCATATCGTTTATTCTCTGAATTCTCTTCTGAGAATTAAAGAAAAAAAAAAAAAAAAAATCACAATACAGAGTGGGATTAAATTTTTTCTTTTTTGACACATTTTTAAAAAATCATTATTTACTTATGTTGAATTTAATATGTATAGTATTTTCTAAAGAGATAAGTCAGAAACCATTTTTTGTCTTGTGCATATAAAAAGTATTGATAATGTCTTACCAATATTTACAACATTATAGTGTAAGAGTGGACGATATATTAATCTCACCAACAGTTACAGAAATTTGTGTCTATAATTACTCATTACCTAACGTGTTTTTTTAATTCCGTTTTCGCATTCAGAAAATACTCATTTTCCAAAAATTTACTTTTTTTATTTTTGAATATTTTATTTTTGAGTTTAAAAAGTGAAAAATAAACCAAGTGCATTTTTCAGCTAAAAAATAAAATGTAAAAAATATGAAAAATCAATTTTTAGGGAAATGAGTACTAATTTAATGGTTGTCCATTTTTTGAATGTGAAAATGAAATTTAAAGAAGCACATTAGGTAACGAGTAATTGTGGAAACAAATTTCCCCCAAAGAATAACATGGGTTGCGGCTGTCAGTGAGATTGGGTATTGTCCGCTTTTAAAAACTGAATTTATATGACTAATAGAATAACAAATAATTTAATAGAAGACAGAAGACACTTAGCTTAAGTATTTTCTGACTTTTTATATAATTAATGAAGTATATAAGTGATCTTGGATTTAATTGTGCACTAACACACACACACACAAAATAACCCTTAAATATATGAATTTTTCCACTCGTTTATTATGAAGTTTATGACAAAATGCTAACATTTAATTTCATAGCATTTTTTACTTATACAACCTCTGACAATAAAGTTCGGTGAATAGTCCTGAAATATTAACGAACTGTCCTATATACTGTCCTTCGAAATAGTCACCTCCCATAACTATGTACTGCTGAGATCTGCTATACATGTCCTGGAAACTTTGCAAGAAGTCTTCTTTTGCAATGGTGTTCAAAAGACTCGTCACGTGTTGTTGGATGTCAGGAATATCGTCAAATCTCTTTCCTTTCAAAGCGAGTTTGAGTCGTGGGAATAGGAAGAAGTTTGGAGGATGGAGATCTGGTAAATATGGTGGATGTTTAATTTGCACCACCCTTTAAACGTGTCTGCTTCTGATCATCAGTCAAGTAATGTGGCAGAAGATGACAACACTTTTTTCTCATCCCTAAATTCTGGGTAACGATTTGTCGCACGGATTCACGGTTATCTGCAGTTTATTAGCTATCATGCGCACAGTTATTCGATGTTCTTTCGTGATTGTTTTCGTCACTGACGGAAGTCGTCAGTCTTCTGCTACTGCAGTTGTCAGAAACACTTTCCCAGCCCTCTTGAAAAAGGGTAAACAACTCATATACACACTTCATGGACAGTGCTTGATCTCCATAAACATGTACCAGCATCGCATGAGTTTCTTTTGGTGTCTTGCCAAGCTTAAAACAAAACTTTAAATTGATCTTTTCATTTCCCTGTTCTCAGTTAAGAACCAACGCACTAAACAAGCACTTTGTAAAACAAGTCTTACACAGAACACAAATGACTCTCAACTGAACAATGGTGGGGGCAGATGGTCAACACCTGCCACTACACAGGTGCAGCGTTTTGTTTCGCCAGTGTCACCAGATCGGCCGTTCTCACTTCATTCACCGAACTTTGTCAGAGGTTGTATAAACTGAAGATAAACTCTTTGGAGATAAAATTTGGCTTTCTATATGAAGAATTTTGAATTAAGTACAAATTCATGTGAAGAAGGTCAAATTTTTTTATCCAAAGTTTTAGATCAGCTAAGTTATAATTTTGAGGCTACAGTATTTTTATCACAATAATTTGACATATAACTACTCTTTAGTCTTTAAAATGTTTCATTTAAGATTTTAGTAAATTCTGAAAATTTTACAAGCAGAGACTTACTGCTGAACTTACTGCCAAACCAGCATCTTTTATATGTCCATAAAATGATAGTGAATTGGGATTTTTTTAATGTTTAATATATATATAAATATAATAATTTTCTATTATTAAAATTTTGACTGTAAAATAAGAATATGTTTAAAAACATTTTTCATTATGACCAATAATCTAAGTTTGTAAAATAGAAAATTATTACAAAAATTTCATTTTCAGAAACATTTTTAAACGAATAAGTAACTTTAATAATTTATAGATAACAAGCTGATTTATTTGTTTCAAATGCAAAGCACAGTGTTTACTATTAAACTATTTAGTTATTGAGTAGCTACTTTATTTATTTATTTTTCATTCTTAGAGATTTATCTGATGCTATAAAAACTTTTGAGTTTAGTTAAGTTTTTAACTAAAATATGCAATATCATTCCATCTTTTATTTTGAAAGAAATTATAAGCCCTTGAACTATTAATCTTACTCTGTATCTGCATGGATGTGATTAATATGTTTTGTTGGAAGAAAATATTGCAGCTTAACTGAGATTTTATTTTTATATTGCTATGATAACTGATGATATAATACCTATTTATTGATACTCTGTTTAAAACCCAATATAAAGGGAGTAATTGATAATTCCACTATAATTGATATAATTTTTACTGCATAAACAAAGGTAGCCAATGTTGTTCTGTGTTTCCTAAATATGTTTTCATTTATTAAAAGTATATGTAAATAAATATATTTATCTTTTGATTTTTTACATTTGTTGTTTTTGTACATCAACTTAGTTTATTATTTAATGAAATTTTATTTTTCCGACTGAGTGAAAATAATGCCTGGACCGGGAGTCGAACCCCGATCTCTTGACAAAAGGTTGTCTGAGTGAGTAATGGTGACCGGTTGTCGGCCTGGATAGCTCAATTGGTAGAGCCTTGACCTTGTAAGTCAAAGATCCGGGGTTCGACTCCCGGTCCAGGCATTATTTTCACTCAGTCGGAAAAATAAAATTTCATTAAATATGATTTTCTTCCAATCAGTTGTTTGTGATTTTAATAAAAATTGGTTTATTATGTTCATGAATATTCATTTCATTTTAGTTGGTGATGAAATCCTATTCATTTATATGTATTTATAAACTAGTGTATCAAATATAGATTATATATAAGGAATCTGATTAACAAAGGTAAAACAATTGCATCAAATAATTTTATTTATAGGTGCTAGTGTAGTATATAGTGATATTCTGGTCAATTTTAGGTGTTTTTGTAAATATTGTTTTGAATCATCCTTGTATTTATGTTTGATTTTGTATAGAATTGAGTTTAAAATATCTGTGTAAATGGAAGTGGTTTTCAGAATAGTAATTCAAAATTAGCATTACACAGGGTTCGATACAACCACATCACAATATGCGATAAAGGTTCAGTCACAGTTTATTGAATCTGTTTGCATTTTATTTCTTCTTCCTAAGCGTAGAAATTATAATTCCAATTTGCTAAGCAAAATTTGATTGAACTCTGATAACGAGCACTGTTCTTTAACTACAGAAAATTTTTACTTTAATGGCAGCACTGAAAAAATTTGACAACTGAATAATCTAAGCTGAATGTGTACACAAGTAATAATTTTTAATTATTGGCAAATAGCTCATTTTGAAACTAGCTGTTTCACAAATATTATTAACTTTGTTATCTTATTCTGAAATTATTTCTGAATTGTTTGTCTTACTAATTTAATTAAAATGTTTTATTTGTCTTCTAATATCATATATAATAGTCTAAAAAAAAAAAATTCCTGTTCTATATTAAAGATATTATGTAAGTGTAACTCCAGAAAATACAAATAAAATTTGTTGAGTTGAGGTGTATTTTACTTCTTATACAGAATGAATGACAAGTGGAGAGTTGTTTATGATATATAGTTATAAATATTTATTTATATCTATAATAAATCATATTTGAGTTTTTAATATATTATAAGGCAAATTAAACATTTAAAATAAAAAAAATAATTGAAATTGAGAGAGAGCAAAGTACTCAGGAGGGGTAGATCTTAAGTTATACATACAGTTTTGTATATGAAACTCATTTTATTTTACAGTAGCTGGTACAGATTTTTTCTTTTTCCTTTTTAAATCAAACCCTGGCTTCTTAACATATATAAAAGAAATATTTCATCTATAATAGATTGAGGAAATTCAACCAATGTTTTCAGTGTCATTTTGTAACAACATTCATCGAAACAAATGCAACCAATTGATTTAATTGGGGCTGTGCAATTGTAGTAATAGTGATTTAATTTGAATTAATGACCGGTGATATTTTACTAACTATACAGTGATGCAACTTTTAAACAACCTGAAGTATTACTTATAAAATGAAAAAAATAAAAAGTGAATATAGTGTGAAGTTGGTTAAATCCTAATAGTAAATAGCTAATATCAAATTAATTCAGTGAGTTATAGTTTATACTATAATACTCATATGAAGAACATGGCAAATATGGCACTGTATGTATATGTAATTTTATTAACAAAGTATTTAATGATTAATTCCCATTTGTGTACATTTTTTACTAAAATTCACAGTACAGTTAAAAAATTTTACTGGTAGTTTGTGGCATTAAGCTTTTTTTTTTTTTTTTTTTTTTTTTTTATTGCAACAAGTCATTTTGTAAAACTTATCTTCATTTCAACAAAAATTTTATTACTCTAAGTGATGTATTTAAAACTCTTGTTTGCATATGATACAAAGCTGTTTATTTCTAAAAGTTAAAATTATTTTGATAAAAATGCACATAGGGACCAATAGAATACTTAGTAGTGTTCAAGCTCAATTTGTGCAATATAATTTATTTTTAGTGAATATAACGAAATGTAGTTTAGAATATTTATTTTATAAGATGTATGATTAATCCTTTACTATAGCCAAACATAACTGCAGTCTTATGCATAAATTCTCTGAAATTTTATTTTGTGCCAGTGTCTTTCTTCATATGCTTTCAAGTCCTATGAACTATTTAGATAATAAGTACAATCATGTGTTCATTTATTTAGTTTTCAGTTGTAAATAAACTAATTTAGAGAATTTTGTTTTTCATTACAATGTATACTTAAGTTTCCGTATAAAATTTTATTATATTCTCTAATCAAATGTTCATCAATTTAGAATATAAGAAAATATTGACATAAATTACATTGCTATAAATTTTCATGTTATCACTATATATATATATTAATAATAAAATACTTAAAGCTCTTCTCTATCATTTATAATACACTTGTCAACAGCAGCTAAATCTGATGTAATTTTCTTAGGAATATAAATTTACTCTTTTTTATAATTCCATATTTGCATAAAAAAATAAAAATGTCAAAACTGTTAAATTTGCTCTTGAATACCAAAAATTGTTTTTTTAATATTTCATTTTAAAGTTATAAAGTGCAAAATGTGTGCTTAGTTCAATATTTTGCTTTTTATAGCCTCAAAATGAAATATTAAAACAAATATTAATTTAATAATAGTGAACTTTGAATGTGAATAGATAATTTTAAATTAAGTAATTTTATAAATAAAATGGGTAACAAGATGGGGTTTGGTTGCAATTTACAACAGGTAATTCCTTTGATGAAACTACATCATTTTGCACCTTGAAAAGCTGCAGCAATTTTCTTTCTTCTTGGCTGTTTATTCTTAAATTAAACTGTTTTAATCCCAGTGTTTTATATTATTTCTTTCTCTCACCTTTTTTCTTTAATAATGAAATTAATGCAAAAAAAGCCTTCTAGGGATTTTTTTTTTTTTGTCAGCTTCAGCAAACATATATACTCAAACTTAATGTATTATTGCATGCACCAGTTGGTTTCACATAAATTTTCTTTGTTAATATTGTCAATCCTCCTGCATAATATACACATTTTTATTTGAATTTAAAACTTTAAATGAATGGCATCATATCAATAATGAAAAAATTTTTGCTCTAAAGTTCTTTTTCAGTATCAATATGTGGACATATTTTTGTGCTTAAAGAATAATTAAAAAAAAAAAAAAAGTGAAAATGACTGACATGATCTAATTAAAATAATAATATGAAAGTATTGCATTTGTTTTCGTAGAATTTTAATTTAATAGCATTTATTTAACATTGTTGTCTTTTATTGAAAAATTTGTTTTATCTTTTTCTTATTGTTTTAAATAAAATATTTTTTATTCAATAACTAAATTTCTTCACTGCGTTTTAATAAATTCATTTAACAATATCTGAAAATGATATAAATTATTTGTGTATATTTATTATTAGAAATCTATGCACATTGCATAAAAGTATTTCTTTAGTTTTACAATTAGTGTTTTTCATATTAAAAAAAAAAAAAAAAAAAAGTCTATAAGATCAGAGTCAATCCAGGTTATTGGGGTTTTTCAAAAAATTTCACTGTATAAACATGGCCCCTTAATAAAATTTAAAATCATACATAAAAGCAGTCTTTTCCCAAAGCTTTGTTCTCTGAAAATAATCCATCCTTTTATAAAAATATTCCACATTTAAACCTGATTTTCAAATTTATATGAAACTGTGGTTACCAGCATGCAAGTGCACAGGTATTTTTGAAATTACTTATAGCAGTCTATTTTGGAATATATATATATAAAATAAACTTTGACAATTAGCTTTCATGCCATTAAAATGAAATATAAATTTTATTAAAATCACTTAGGAGTTGCTTTCCTGTTTATCTGTAGATATATTAAGAAATTTCTTCTTATGACCTGCATTTTTTTTTCCTGGTACTTAATATAGGGTTCATATTCACCAGGGAAAACCGGGAATACTCAGGGAATTTGGATTTTGTTAAAAAAGGAAAAATCAATTATAAAACCTGGAAAAACAAATATTTCCTTTCTTTCAAAATTCAAATGATTAACACATTCGCTGCCACTGACGCGCTGGCGCGTCAGCATGGCGCTACCTCCCATGCCGGTGACGCTCTGGGGCGTCAATCGAGTATGATAAGTAAACTGCTTTAGTTTTAGTTCGGATTTGGAGGTTGAACGATGAGGTTTTTGTGGCACGTTAGTGAAGCATTATTTTTATATTTTCAGTGCGTGGTTTTTAAATTTTGTGTTTAAATTTTTTTTTTGTGCAGCCAACGTTTTTAATCATTAAAACACTTTTTTTAAATTCGGCTTCTGAGGATGGATATATAAATTTTGGTGGCAGCGAATGTGTTAAGTATTGTGAAAATATGCATCTAAACAATGATTTCTACCTGAATTTCTATTATGATCAGCAGTAACATGTCACTGGATTGTTCTTGTATTTTCTCCTCTCTAGAGAAGCATTTCCTGTAATATGTCACTAATATTTTCTTGAAAATTGTCTGTCTGGAAAACTGAGGGAATCCCCCCCCCCCCATATTTGAGTATTAACCCTTTTAATAGCACTGTTTCTAATTTTCATTATATACAATCACTAAACTTGAATCTACGTTCTGATTTGTTTAAAAAGTAAATAAATTTTATTTCCTGAAAGTAATAATTTTCCCACACTTTGTACACATTCTCCAAATTGGGCAGATGAAATATCAGTTAAGATGAGACGTGTGTTCTAAATTTGAAATCTCAATGTCCATAAACATATGAAAATTCTCCCAATACTAACAGCATATTTCCTATCAAACTCAATGATTTAATATATCAGAATTGTAAATCAGATATGACAAGGTATAAAATAGACATTCTTGAATACTATTTAATATTCAGTACATCATCTTCTATTAAAAAATTAATTTTTAAAGTAAAAAGAAACATACTGTTATTCGCACAAAAAGACTATACCATTTAAATATGATGGATAACAAAAACATTAATTAATTTATATCACAGAGTTTGACTTAATGCATTACTTTATTTCAATTTCAGTTAACTGCCAACTAATCTTAATTTTTTATTATTATTGTATTAAGTGAATGACTTTTCTTTTTTTAGTTTTCTGCAACCTGAAAATCGAAATTCAGAAGATTATTATTGTACAGTAGCTAGAAGCTTTCTGACAATTTCCATTCACATAAATAAATCAGAGCTAGTTAACTGCACATGAAACTCCTTTTTGCCTTTTCTAGGTAAAAAGAGTTTCATGTGCGATAGGCTGGACAAATTTCTAAAAATCTTGTCTCAGAAAGCATTTACATTATTAGTTTCATGATTAAACTGCATTTTGAGTGAATGGCCCCTGTAGATTTTGTTGTGAGTTGACAAGTCAGAAAGTAGATGATGGTCTGCACAGGCCGAAATCTTGAGGCTGAGGTTTAGCTATTTTGTACAGAAGCTTTACTTACCCGGCCCGGCATGACATCTGAAAGTTTTTTTTTTTTTAGTATTTACTTTTCAGAGGTTTTATATATCCATTATTTTGGTACTGATCTTTTAGAAGACAATTACATATAAACAGATAGAAAGTCAATCAAAAATACTAATATTCATGAAGCAATGTAAAAAGGTATAAAAAATGTTAAGGCTACTAGAAATCCACTTTCATCCACTTCCTCTTATATCCTGTAATATATCAGAATCCTTTTGTGTGATCGTGTAAAAAAAAAACATTAATGCTAAACCAAATATTTTCAATGGAAAAGATTATTCTAATTTCATAAGATTCAGTGACCTGGGAAGTAGCAGGAAAGGGCTTAAAAAATATCTTTCATAGTCCCTAGACTCTACAGACCATAGATCTAATTTTTTCTTTCGTTTGTATAAGTGTGTATAAACTAGTAGCAACATGCATATAATTTTGAATAGGAAACCTGCTATAGTGACCAGAAGAGGGGACAATACCTAATCCCACAGACAGCTAAAGGCCCATGTTATTCTATGGGAAAATTTGTTTCCACAATTACTCATTACCCAATGTATTTTTTTAAATTCCATTTTTTCACAATCATTAAATTAGTACTCATTTTTGAAAAATCGATTTAATTTCTTTTTTTTTTTTTTTTTTTTCAAGTTTGAGTTCAGAAATGCAAATTTTCACTAAGTGTATTTTTCTCATTTTTTAGCCTCAAAATGAAATACTAAAAATTTAAAAAAATAAGTACCAATTTAACATTTATGAACTTTCTGAATGTGAAAGCACATTTGGTAATGATGTAAGAAGATACATTTGATAATGAGAAATTGTGGAAACAAATTTTCCCTTCAAATAACATAGGCCACAACTGTTGGCGAGATTAGGTATTGTCTGCTCTTAAATAACAGTTTCAAATAATCAGTTTTGAGATATGCTAAAAATACTTGCGGAAATCTGTGTGTGAAAAGACAGACAGTCAGACAAACAAGTTATACACTTTTTAACAAAATAAAATTCCACAAAATTATGTAAAATAAATGACTAAAGAAAAGTTTTTATCATTTATTTTATTCATTAATAAACAAGAAAAAGGGAAAAACATTTCTGGGCCATTTAATCCAGGCTGTATACACAAAAAAGCTAAACCTGAGCCCAGCCTGAAACCAAACTGAGAAACTTAGTCCAAGAGTCAAGCCAGGCTTGGACCCGAGCAGACTTTTAGATGAACTCTTATAGATTACTGCATTTATTTGGTTAATATTAAACAAAAGACTGATCAGCTAAATCTAAAGATATCCAAACAGTATATATATTTAGTTCACAAAGTTTAATGAAAAATGTGTCCCAAAAATTTGGATTGACTCTTAAGTATTAGTGAAAACATATATAAAAAATCATTGACATATAAGGTCCATAATCAAGGCTAAATTTAGATTAGTATTTTCAATCTACATTTCAGTATTGCATAAAAGTAAACTGAAATATGAAAAGACAATCTTTCCTTAAAAACAAAATGTTATTTGGCATTTTTTTTTTTTTTTTTTAATAAATTATATTGCCTTATATAAAAATTATTTTATGTAAAAATGTATGATGTTCTAGGGGGGGGGGGGGGGGAGGAAGAAATCACTCGATCACATTGGATGAAAAAATGCATTATATATTTTAATATCTATGTATTAAATAATTGTCATAATTTAAAAATATTTACAAGGATTATATTATTAAAAATCCATTTTGATAAATTTTATGTGATGTTACCACTGTAATTCATGTTTGTTCATCATCACTGTTAGCTACCAGCACTTCATCTGGATCAGGTGCCATCGATGTGCAAGTTGATTGTGATAATCCCAAGAACATTTTACGAAACTGAAAAAAGAAATTTCTCTTAACAATCTCAACATTTATTTTAAAAATGTGTTGGTTATTACATGTATTGTAATACATTACAATATAATTCAAATAGAATAATTTATACAATGATTCTTATTATAATATTGTGTAACTTTAGCAATTGTATATTATCATCATTTTATTTTCAGATAATTTTTTAACACATATTAATAAAAGTTAGATTTCAAAATAAATAGTTAATGCATCATCTGAAATATGCATGATTTCAGTTAAAAAAATTTATATAAATGAATGCTTGTAATAGATAGATTATAATCTTTGATTTAATTTTTTTTTTCTATTTATTTGCGTTGTACATGTAATTCAAGTTATCTACCATAATACTGTCACAATTAAAGCATTTTTTCAATTATGTGTTCACAACTTACTGTGGAAAGCAAATGCTGTAGAAATGTATACTTTAAGTTGTAATATATTTTCTGAATTATAAACAAGGAAAAATAAAGAATTTTTTGTGATATTAAAATTGCAGTTCTCTTTTTTATCTCTCTCTGCACATGAAATATATGCAAAAATTAGAATTTTTGCTGTTATAAAATAACAGAAGTAGCAAATGTTCCTTAGTTAAAAAAAAAAAAAAAAAAATCTGGAGTGACTCTACTCAACTTTCCGATCATTAAGTAATTAACAGTTGTATAAATAAAGTAAGAGAATTCATTAAATAAACAATAGAGAAAATTAAAATAGATGTTTAAGTATTTTTCCTCGAGCAGTACATTGTTTATTTTAAGGCTATTATTGCATAATATATATATATATTGAAGGTGATCTATTAAGCATAGTAGAAGCCAAGTAACAGATACAAGATCACTGAAACACCAATGACCAATAAGATTTAAAAAAAATATATATCAGTGGATGAAGCAGAAACCAGATCTATTAATTAACAGCCTGCAAAACAAATGAATCAATAAAGTAACACATAAAATCTTAACTTAAAACCATAAACTTATCAAAATTAATGAAAAAATAACCTAAGAAACACAAGATAGGAAGGAAGGAAGGAGGCAGGCGGCAAGACTTGTGACTTGCCTGTGGGGTTACACTAGTTTCAGGCTGGCAACACTCACCCAGCCTGCCACGACCAGAACAGGAACCATATGGATTTAAAAAAGCAAAATTTCAAAGCAGATGAATAACAATGAAACCACGAAGCAACAATGAAATTCACTGATTGATTTCATTGTGTTTAATAGTATAATTAGAATTTTAAATATAGTTGACAACTCAAAAAGGAAGAAACTGAAATTTTATTGGAAAAAGAAAGTTTGCATAGTAATACAAAGTAAATACAACAAGCCTTCTGCTTTTTTTTTTTTTTTTTTTAAATAATTTAATTTTACAAACCCACCCAACCATCCAGCCTTATATTTATATATATATATATAAATATAAATTTTCAGCTCAACCGATTAAGGCATTTAGACGTGTGACGTCGTCAAGGTTCTCCTTCGTGTTCAACTGCTCCATGTGAGTTTCGAGGCGCCTCTTTGTCTGCAGGCACGGTGAAACAAACATTCCGTGCATCCATTCAGACTCTCAGCTTCTAAGACACCGAGATTTCACAGTTGACTGTGTTGCAACCGACAAGGCCGGCAGACGTGGGGAGTACATAGACAAATCGTCGCCGTGCTGGTTTATTTTATTTTATTATTTTAATTGTACAATTAAAAATAGTATAATGACTTTTTAATTTTTTCTCTAATTATTTTGCAACAGAATGAATGTACTTGAATTATCATCTTAAAATTTATAAAAATATGTGGAAAAAAAAAAAATGTATAAAATGTATATCTGTTAACTTTTCTGAACACACACTCTGACACTCAGTGATGGATCCATTGCTATTTTTACCTGGTTCTCCAAAATTGGCTTCCATTCATCATACAGCTTCAAAATTTCGAGAACCCTAAACTACTATTTTTTGCTAAATTTGGTTGATAAGACTCCAAGTTTTCATGAAGGGCAACCTTATTGAAAGCGAATGGACTACCCCTTTATTTTCACGTTGACTGTAAATCTACTTTCGTTGCAATAGCACAATTGATGCAGGGGAAAAGATTTAATCTGTTTCAAGATATATATTTGATATTTATATAATTTTTCAATTCTAGAATTTTGTAAAATATGTTGAAAACAGTTATTCTCCACTCTTTATATAAACACAAAGCAACATAAATTGAGTAATTTAAACATTCAGATATTACTTAACTGGTTTAAATTTTATAATGAATGAATTTTCTGAAAATGCAGGAAAAAAATGTCATTAACAATATGATAGATATATTTTTGTTATTGATTACATTTTCATTTTTGATTCTCCGTTCAGATAGTGCAAATTAAATTACATCAATATTTTAGTAATAAAAGGAGACATATAACACTGAATATGAATAAATTTTATACTGAAAAAGTTTATCTATTATATCAATTCTTTAACCACAAAATTATATAAACAGGGTGGTTCAAAATGTCATGTCCAAATAGCACGCGTGGGCGTGTCAGGTCATGAAGAGTAAGAATTTCACAGTACTTAGGAGTCAGAAAGTGATTGTCACAGTGCAATTGCATTGTGACCGTTACGCAAAAAAAAAAAAAAAAAAGGTAGCAAACAGTGTAAAAGAAAATCATTTTACATAAAATGTAATCAAAGTAAAAAATACAAATAAAAAATGTTACAGATCTTAAGAAGTGCTCAAAATGTGCCCCATTAGCCGCGATTTACGCCTTTACATTCACATTGTCTTTTTGCATGCTTAGTCGGTCCTTTTTCTTGTGTCCTTCAGCCGGTTATAATCACTTTTTCGACCCCCATTTCTTATGTAATTCTTACTAGAGACCCTACTTCTTACTGCTCATGATGTGACACACCCACACATGCCGTTTGGATGTGATCTTTTGAAACACCCTGTATTAGAGGTGAGTTCGGGCTTTATTTTGGCAATCCGAGCCCGCCCGGGCCCGAAACATTTTTGAACTGAGCTCGCCCGAGCCCGAAGAATTTTGTGTGATCAGAGCCCGAGCCCGCCCGAGCCCGATATTGAAAGTGGTACGCTATGCAACGCATACACAATAGTAAAAATAAATACCGTTTTCATTTTCAAATTAATTTTCTTATTACTAATCCTCAATTTAAATAACTATAAATGTTATTATAACAATTTATAATGTCTGTGTCTCTGTATACATGTATATATTAGGTGTATATTTTTTAAACATGAATGACTGCTGGCGCTTCAAAAATTTTACTGCGGACTGTATGTGTAATGTGATTTCAAGTGCCCAAAGAGTTTCAAGTTTAGCGTTTGTAGTTTCTTCTTTAATGCTTATCACACACAAAAAATAATATAAAAATAATACAGCTCTGCAGACGCCTACTAAACATCCGTTCTCATCTAAATCTACGTACATTACATTTCAATAACTTCTCAAAAACATCTGCAAGAGAAAAAAAATATTATTAATTATTAGTTTACATTCACAGTCTCTTTCAAAAGGATGTGAGTAATCAAAACAGATGAATCACACATCTGATTATCCTATACAAGAAGGAGTCTGTTTTTCACAGCTTCTATTCTAAAAGATAATAATGATATATTTGATGTATTTTGTTAATTGTTTCTGTGCAATACAGATGTTTATTTTACTATAATAATTTGGGTAAGCCTGTATTCACTATGGTATATATCGCAAACACATTTCTACTTAATAAGGTAAAAGTTTTTTGAAAGATGTTCTCAAGTAGACCCGACTAGCTGAAAACTAAACTCGAACCCGACGTAAAAAGAAATCAGTCAACCGGACCCGCAAGAAAAATATTTAGTCGACCCGACTCGATGCAGGACTCTACCCCAAATAACAAGCAAAGAAGTAGAGAAACAACTAGGCAGAGATACCCCGCGGTGTGTCCATTTTACTAACATTGACCACCGCGGGAGACGGGGCAAGGAGTAGATAGGAGATGCGATGGTCAGTTTTTTTTTTTTTTTTTTTTTTTTTTTTTACATTTTCCAGTTAGTGAAGAATAAAATAAATGGAACTTTTAGCTTGAATCCGAGCCCGCCCGGAGCCCGAAGACTTGCGTAAGATTTGAGCCCGATCGGGCTCGGGCTGAGCCCGTCTCATCTCTACCCTGTATATATCTGATTACAAAAAAATAACTTCGTTTTGAATTTCGATAGAGTAAATTTAATACTTTAAGCATTCTGGCAGACAATTTAAAATAAATTGATGAAATGTTACAATTAATAAATTTGTAAATAATTATACAAGAAAGTTATTTTGTTCATTAAAAATACTTTAATATACTGAACTACTGAACAACAGTTTTATAAATTAATTTTCTAAAATTTCTAATTTATTATTTCCGATGTAAAAATTTATTTTTTAAATAAAAATCGATATTTAAATTGAAATTTGAATTTTAAAGACTATTTAAATTTGTATTAAATTATTTATTTAAATTAAAAATTAAATTATATTTAAATTTTAAGTTACATTCTACTAAATTCTTTTCTAATTTTTTTTTTCAAAGGAAAATATGGTGTTATTTTTCTACTAGCTCTTGAATAGAGACTTATCTTAAAATTATTTAATAAAGATGACTAGAGGCTGCACTTCATCCAAAACAAAAGATATTAAAAATAGTGATCATATGAAAATAGTGATGAGTGAACCCTAGGTCTCGACTTGGTCATGCATGGGTACTTACCAAGCATAAGATAGATTCAAATTTTTATTTTATTTTATTATTTTTATTTATAAGATATTTTTAAATTCAGAATAAAGATTTAAAGAAAAACATACCCAGTCTTGGTTAAAAAAAAAAAAAAAAGGCAGTGTTCGATTTCATCAATTTATAAATATTTATCAATAGGCTCCTTCGATTTCAAGAATGTAGAATCTGTACACACATTACAAATCTCAAATCTGTGATAACATAGCCATTTTTCTTTAACCCTTTCACGCCCAAGGGAAATATTTTTCCCTTCTACAAAAATCGTTATCGATTGTTCAATTATTATTGAATCGATATTTTTTTTACTGAATGTGAAAATAAAACGTATGTCCAAGGCAGCAAATGTGTTTCTGAACGAATAAAAAAAAAAAGTATAGAAAATAGGACACATAATAAATGTGTTATGTGCGATGTCCACTTGTGCTTCACAAGTAAATGAAATTGTTTCGTAGAATACCATAACTAGCTATTTGTTTTACTTTTCTGATAATTTTTATATTACAAAGCAATAAATTTGTATTACAAAGCAATAAATAAAATACCGATATAATAAACCTAACTCTTCGTTTATTTACTTTTATGGTCCATAGGGAAAATATTTCCCATGAAATTATAGGAAACCTATACACCCTGCTATGTTTTTCTGGTGATATTCTCTTACTTTACAACCACAATAGCTAAAATATTGTGTTGTATTGGCATATTTAGTCTTGGAAATCTTATGGTCCTGAAAGGGTTAAAAAAAATTCAAGATACTTCACAAAAATATTTAAATATGACGTCTCTGGCCATTTTCACAATTTAATTTCAAGTCATAATAACCTTAAATAATAAATATCTTTCGATGGAAAAAGATTTAAAAAAGGTATCAGGGTGTATAACCACATATTAAAATAACGGTAAAAATAACGCACGGACGTAAGCGCTTTGCCATTCTTACTAGAAATGGAAGTGAAAACATGAACTGACTGATTTTAAATTTTAAATATCGCTCCTAAAGAAAAAACGGGTCTGCACACCTAAAATCACAGATACGCGATTTTGATTTGTTAATTAGACCGCAAAGGTAACCAATGAATAGTTTGCGCACGCAAGAGAAAGAATTGCGGATTCTACCGTTGACAAGTGTCGCAGGAAGCAAACTTTACAGGGTGCGTTGAGCCAGGAACGAACGGCTGCAATGAGATGCCTGCAAAATGAAGTATTTAAGCATAGGAAATAAAAGAGAGGTGATGTATTTACATCACAGAAAGTACACCTGAACTTGTCAGCCCAGGGCGCTTAAATGTGTTAAGACGGCCCTGATGATAGAAACTATTTGTGTTGTTATTAATATTTTACTTTTTAACATCATGGTAATGATATTGACATTTTCTTGTTAAATGATCTGTAAAATGTTGCTCATAAAAATAATTTCATAAAAATAAATAAATAAAAGATTCCTTTTTTTTTTTAAAAAAATATCTAGTGTCCTACTTTTTTTACGCAATGTATTAACTAAAAAGAGAATTTGATTTATTATAATGAAAGATATTTTTAGTAATTTATTCAAGGAGTGGTTACCATTTTTAATAAGCAACAAAAAATAAATGAAATAAGCAAAATTTAATTTACCTTTTTATGTGGCGGGCTTGATGGAATCATATCATCATTTAAATCTTCCTGTAGTTTTCCTTCTGGAACTAATTCTAACAAAGACTCGTCATCGTCACTTAAAGATAGCCTTCGAACAATTTTTCGTAAGGATTTAGAATTATTTTTATTGTCAGGTACGCTAACAGAATTTGTTTGATTTTTTGAATTTATTCTGCTATCTTGCAAAGTATCTATCGATTTTGTAACATGAATAGCAACACTGTAAATAAAAATATATATCAATATCAAACTTATCACTATGTTCATGGAATTAAGAAATATATAAAATAAAATTAGTGAATAAGTGCAAAAATATTATTTCAAGAATTACATTATTGCAAATCCAGTTTTAATTTAAAATGGTCAATTTGCAAAATATACATACACAACATTTACACACTTACAGTAATAACATTAATAAATAGCATGGTGTAATCATAATGAAATATGCTACTATATCATTATAATATATTTTAAGAGCACAATTATGATATTCCCATCGCTATAAATATTATATATAAATCTGATCCATTTCCATCGAAAAGCATAGCAGCACCCCTCTGAGAATTTTAAACCAAAATTGTCGTAGTTTATTATTTCATTGCAATTATATATCAAGTTTGGTGCTATTCCATTACTAAAGAGAAAAATATTGTAAATATGCCACTTGAGGGGATACTTCACCTAATTTGATTGACTGTCTGTAACTCCATGTTATTCTATGACGAAATTTGTTTTATAAATTATTCATTACCTAATGTATTTTTTAAAATTATGTTTTCACATTTAGAAAATTCACAACCATTAAAATATTTCCCGTTTAAAAAAAAATATATTTTTTAAAAATTTTTCAATATTTCACTTTGAAGCTATAAAATACAAAAAATGCTCTTAGTTAATTTTTCGCACTTTACAGCATTAAAACGAAATATTAAAAATAAAAAAAAATATTTTTTGGAAAAGGACAAATCTTTTAACAGCTGTGAATTCTCTAAATGTGAAAACAAAATTTAAAGAAAAAAAAAAAAAAAAAAACACTATTAAAAACATTTAAAAATACCTTATATAAATCCTTTAAAAAAGACAGGCCTATATATTGCAACTCCTACTGGAGCCATCATCAGAGCCTGACGACAAACAAAGAGCTAGATAAATTTAAATATGGGTAAGATGTGGGAGGTTTCTGAGATGGTTTCCTTTTTGACCATCTTACCCATATTTAAATTTATCTAGCACTAAACTTAACACCCATCCAGATGCTATTTTAAAACTCAGCCCTAAATTCATCCTTAACTATAAATTTAATATAAAAGACACAATTGCTCATATAGAAACCGCTCTCGAATTTATTCCTCCTCAAAAACATCCAGCTGACACACGGCCATCAATTCTCTTAAAAATACTGACAATAAATATGACTATAGCGATATTAAAAGCATCCGCGACTTAAAAAACGAAAGTAACTTACCCTGCCTAATGTCCGATAACACCAATCTGTTAACAATTATGGATAGAGATCATTATAAAGAAATGATGCAAGACACTATTCTAAAATTAAATGCCGTTAAGCTCTCACATTCCCCTCTTAATAAACTTATTGAAAAGACTAAATCGTTAATAAAAACTGGAACTTGGCCTAACAATACCCCATCCGTCTTTAATAACCACACATCTATTATCCCCCGCTTATTTGGAAAATACAAAGATCATAAAAATTCTTCCTCTCGTCGCCCCATCGTCAACAAATCTGAAGGTCCCACCTATTGTCTAGAACTTTATATGAAAGATATTTATAAATCTTTACTTCCCCCCTCTGATTATTCCATTAATTCCACCGAATCTTTTATTCAAAAACTTCGCGAAACTAAAATCCTTTTTCAAGATACACTTAATAATTTTGATGTTAAAGACTTGTATCCATCCATTAACATTACCGAAATCAGTGATATTATCCGTTCTAGAATCATCAACCAATTTGGAGATATAAAATAAGTGAAACATTAATTCACACCAGCAATCTTCTACTTAATGATTCTTTTTTCTTTTTTGATGGCTTTTTCTATAGACAAACTCAGGGCATCCCTATGGGATCTCCGATATCGGAGATTTTAGCTGAACTGAAAATGATAGATTTTGAACATACTGCTCATAATATTATTAATAACTGCAAACTCTGGGTCCGCAATGTTGACGACATCTTTACAGTTATCCCTGAAAATCTTCTCTTTGATCTTAATAATCTCGATCCTCTTATCAAATTTACAAATGAAACTGAAAATAACAATAGCTTAAATTTTCTTGACGTTCATATTACCAAAAACCAATATCATACAATTGACACCACAGTTTTCCATAAAACTACCAATAATAACGAAATTATTAACAACAAATGTCACATCCCCCTCCCTTGTAAATACGCCACTTTACGCTCTTATATTAATTGTGCTATTCTCATCTGCTCTAGTAAAACCCTTTTAAATGCCGAACTAAAATTTATTAAAAATATTGCTAAAAAAGCCAACTACAACCCTAAATTAGTTGATAAATTCTATAAAAAATGCATTAAATCCCTTAAACACATTACAAATGCACAAAAAACTAAACCCTCTTTTACTTCCACGATCCCATATTCATACTTGCCAACCAATTTTAATAAAAAAAGGGAAGATTTTTGTTGAAAAACCAGAAGATTTCATAAAAAAAGGGAAGATTTTTTTTTTTTTTTCTTTGACATTGTGACGTCTCCGATAAGTAGCGTGACATTGAGACTATCACAACTTTAAAAGATTACAATTATTTATTTTTAAAATAAACTAAATAGTCGTCTAGATTAAATATGGGTTCAACATTAAAGATAGGTGATGGAGTCCATACAATAGTAGAGTTCAGAACAAGTACTTTTGCACAAATAAATTTCACCTGCCTTACAAGGCAAAGTCTCTGATATTGAAGAAAGCTCCGAGCCTCAGCTCGTACACCCTTAATTAAATTCACTGTCTTCTCTCTCTTCCCAAGAAGACTCGGTTTTTGGAGGGGAGTGAAATTGTCCTTTAGGTCTCCAATAGTATCTAGATGGAGGTGACCCGTTCATCTCTCATTTGGCAACTTGTGGCGCCAAGGCGGAGAAATCCGTCGTCTGCAATTCTTCTTCCAACATTTCTCCGGGAGGTGCAACACCCGTCAGGGGCATAAACAGGGCGTCTATTCAGTAGTGTCAAAATCATAGACTTTCTGTCTACTCTGTTTGTGTGGTTCGAAACATCACAGCTCGCCCCCCCTTAAGACGATTATATGCAAATTTTGCAGAGAATCGAAATTTGTATGGATTCATACAAGGTTACTCCCACAATATTTACTTTGGGTCCAGAGGCAACAAAATAACTTCCTCTAATACCCATTTGGTTAATGTTAATTTTAAGAACCTTAATTCTACAGTTCATTCAAAATAATAAATTTACAATAATAACTAAATACAATTACTACACTGATAAATCAAAGAAATTCTACAGTTAATTTTACACTAAATAAGTTTTAACATGATAAACTTTTTTTTTTTTTTTTTTTTTTTTTTTTACACACGAGAAAAATAAATGAATGAATGAATAAATAAAATAAGAAAACAAGGAAAAAAAAATACAAATAAAACTCTAAGTTTCTCTTTAAACATGATTGAGACCGTCTACATGTTTTATCTCCTTTCCTTTGAAAAGTAAAAGGATTAACGATAACCTCATGCGACGTTGGTATTCCCTTGGGTTCAATTGCAACCGGACAAAAGGATTATGATCCGTCCCTGTTTTAAAGTGCTGACCATCTGAGTGAAGTTTCAGCCTTTTAATAGCGAAAATTATTCCCGCACATCCTTTTCTTTAGTACAGAATTTCTTTCCGGTTTTCAAAAGTTTCCTACACAAAGTAGTAGGTTCTTCCTTCTTCTCTATTCCCTTATCTATGGTGTTTGTCTTTAAAATGAATTTGCTTGAGTAATCCGGAGTTTTTTTCTTCCGAATCTTTCCTTTCACTACTCTAAACGAAGATACATAATCGCTTTCCCCGATTTCTATACTTTTAAGGTCCAGCATCCTTTTATTGTCAATAATTAAAATCATAAATTGATGCGGTGAAGTGCGATAAAGTTTCGAACTAACTGATTCTATATTCTGCCCTATCATATCCGTACGACCTGGTTCGTTCGAAAATATTTTCCAATATTTCATGAATTTTTTTCGTTGCGTTTCAGATTGTTCGAGAGAATATTTTTCCGTTAATTCGCCTTCCTGCACTCTTTCCTTAAAATTGAACACACCGAGTTCAGACATGGAATAAGGACTATTTAAATCTGATTCCTTTATTTCGTGACTGTACCTTTCATTTAATGAATTTTTTTGTTTTCCTCTCTTATAATAGGGTTTTAGAAGATTAGTATGGAAGATCTGAGATTTTTCTCTTTTTTCCGGCAAGTTAACCCTAGGATCTGGCTCGGAATTTTGGCATTCTATTTTTTTCGGTTCGATCCAAGTAACGAGCAGTTTATTTTGCTTTGAAGTCGTTAAATTTACAATTTGGTTTATGAATAACGTTCTTATCATACAATTTTTCGAAAAACAAAGTCTCGGGAGTCCTAAGAATTTTTCCAAAAATTAACTCCGCAAAATTTGAACCATTCAGTTTGTAAGTTATTGTTCCTAACGAACTAAATATTGCCACTGGCCGTAGTTTTTCCCAATTCTGGCCTTGCTCTATGCATAAGAACTTTAATAGCCTTTTAACAGAATCATGGAAACATTCGATCACTTTAATTCCCAATCTCTCGAAAAATGTAGATATAAGCTTGCTCGTAAAACCTATCCCTAAATTGCCTTTTATTTCCTTCGGAAATCCAACTGTACTGAAATTATTTAATAAAGTCTCTGCGATCGGCTCTGATTTATTATCTGCGATGCGAATTACTTCGGGACAATTTAAAACTAAACTCATAGCCGTAAAAGTATTTTTATTTCTCTTATCCGAAACAGGTTGGGGATCTACTACATCAATATTTAATCTAGAAAGGTTTTTAAGTCTAACTTCTTTCGGCGTGATTAATTGTCTGTTATCCGTACCTTTGCAATCGGCAGATTTCCTAACTAACAATTCATTCTTCACGAAATGTTTAGAGTTCCTTTCTTGTTCCTCTTTAGGACACGATTTACTAAAACTCTTATCTTTCGACTGGACTAACCGAAAACTAACGGTATCCGTCTTAGCTAAGTTTGACACTTTGTTTTCTTTTCTCGGGGGTAAATCAATTTCTTCCCCATTCGTCTTTCCCTCAATTCCTAAGTCCGCGCTAATCCTTTCACTTTCAATTTCGCTTCGAGAATTCTGTTTCTCTCATTGTTCAGTTTGGCTCTGAATAACGACCTGATTTATCCTATTATGGCGTAGCTTCATTTCTTGAATAATTTCGGCCGTATTATTGCCTAAGAGATAATGCGACATATTTATACTTAAGTCTACCACAGCTGCCTTTGTTAAAAATCGGCCAGTCTCTGTGAATTCTAGTTCTACCGTGGCTAAGGGTAAACATCGAGACTCATTTTCTAGGGCGGTCTTTAACCAAATTGTTTCTCCATTTAAATTTTCATTTTTAACGTATTTTTCTAAAATTATATCGACACTTGAGCCCGTATCCCGCAGAATCATCATTTGTTCACCGTTCACGCGTGCCTTACTCAGGTAAGGTGAAAAGGAAGGGGCAAATTTTTCCGCTGTATTTAAATAACACACGCGGTCTCCTTTATTTAAATTGGGACACATCGGTTTTAGATGAGATTTTGATCCGCACTCATAACAGGCTGGCTCTTTTCTTTTCTCAAATATTTTTTACCTTTCCCTTTCCTCGTCGACATTCTTATCCCTCCAATTTTTATCAGCCTTCTTATTTCCTATTATTTTGCTATCCTTTTTCTCCCGTTCGTTATTTCGCTGTCTGTCGAAATCTCGCTTTTCGGAATCATTAGAATTTTGTTTTCTTTTTATACCCCTTATTGCTCATCTAATTTACTCGCAACCTCTTCGGGTTCTTTTAGAATAGCCCATTCATCTATTACATGATCCCGTGCTTCATGGGGAGCCCTCTTTTTAATCTGATCTGCAATCATCAATTTTTTTAGCGATTCGAAATCATTAACTTCGACTCCGCTCAACCATCCTTCAAGGTAACTTCTTAGTTCAAATACTAAATCCCTCCAAATCGAATCTGATTTCTTATTATGAGTTAAGAATTTAGTTCTGAAAACCTCAGGACTTAATTTAAATCTGTTCAGCATTAATTTTTTTACATATTCATAACTCTCAATAGACTCCTCCGGTTCTCTTATCACAATCTCCGCTATTTCTACCGGCACTAAGGCTAATAATTGAGTCACCCACTGATCCTCAGGAATACGCAATTTCTTTGCTTGCCTTTCAAATAAGGTTAAAAATATAGAAATATCAGTTTTCTCAGCATCGAATTTTTGCATCACCTGTGTTAAAGACGCGGTCGGCGTAGTGCTTTCACTAACTTGCGAAGTTACACTAACCGTTTCTGCGCTTTGTTGTAATCTAAGCATTTCTAATTCGTGTAATCTTTTCCCTTCTTCTTCCTGAAACCTGCAGTTCTCTTCTAAATGCCGTTGTTCTGCTTCCCTATCTTCTTTCGCTAGTTCCAGTTGCGCAAGTACCGCGATTTCGTTAAAATTTGGCTCGCTCGAAATTTTCTCAATAATATTTGCGATTTTATCACTAGGTAATACCTCGATATCTAATTCCTCAGCTACTGTTTTCAAATCTGCCTTCCGATATTTCCATAACCCGGCCATTTTAATCCCTTTAACTATTACACTAATAGTACACTCTAATTAAACAGAAATTCAAATAAATTTTTAACATTAAATTTCTAGAACATACAGGAAATAAAACATGTGACAATAGACTATTTTAAGTTGTCTAACACCATTTATCAATAAATAATAGCACAAAATTTTAAATTAGTGAGAAGGAATTGGTGTAATTTAATTCACCTTTATTTTCAACAATTTAATTCCTTAAAATATTTTCTAACTAAAACCTCAAAATTTTGGCTGCAAAATTCTGAATAAATAGAAAAAATATAAATATTAAATTGCATTAATTTTCAATAATTTAGTTTTCAAACTTCAATATCATTTCTATTTCCCATAAAATTGCTAACGAATAAGTGTTATTTCACTCCTCTAACCCCAAACAATTAAGAATATCTTGCTATATTTCTTCAAAATAATTACTGCGAATAATACACAAAACTTTAAACAAAATAAATGGTTTGCTAGAGTAAAACTCTCAATTTGCAACCCGCTCTTAACCTTAAGATAAATAATTATTTTCTATGAATTAAATGAACTATGCAATTTAGAATGCCTCTAGAATGACCCAAAATAAATACTGAAGAGCTTACCTTATTCTTTCTCCATTTGGATCTTTATCTCTCTTTTGAAAAGGCAGGGGGAGGAGAGTTTGGCATTAGCAGAGTCTCGCTCCGGTCAACTTGTCCTCTCGGAAATCTTTTATCCCAGGAGATGTCCCTTGAGACTGGAAACACTTCACCTTATTTACTGTTATCGTCCGCTGCCACCAATTTTAGCTGTGACGTCTCCGATAAGTAGCGTGACATTGAGACTATCACAACTTTAAAAGATTACAATTATTTATTTTTAAAATAAACTAAATAGTCGTCTAGATTAAATATGGGTTCAACATTAAAGATAGGTGATGGAGTCCATACAATAGTAGAGTTCAGAACAAGTACTTTTGCACAAATAAATTTTGCCTGCCTTACAAGGCAAAGTCTCTGATATTGAAGAAAGCTTCGAGCCTCAGCTCGTACACCCTTAATTAAATCCACTGTCTTCTCTCTCTTCCCAAGAAGACTCGGTTTTTGGAGGGGAGTGAAATTGTCCTTTAGGTCTCCAATAGTATCTAGATGGAGGTGACCCGTTCATCTCTCATTTGGCAACTTGTGGCGCCAGGGCGGAGAAATCCGTCGTCTGCAATTCTTCCAACATTTCTCCGGGAGGTGCAACACCCGTCAGGGGCGTAAACAGGGCGTCTATCCTTTGTTCAGTAGTGTCAAAATCGTAGACTTTCTGTCTACTCTGTTTGTGTGGTTCGAAACATCACAACGTGTTAAACAATACAGTTTTACAGTTTTAATATTTTGAAACAAGCTATAAAAACGTTTTACTATAGATTGATTATACTAAAAATATAAAAGTTTTAAATGAAGTTATTCCTCTTCAACATATAAATATCTACAAAACAGAATCTGTAAGAAATTTATTTAACAATAGACAAAAAACTTAGTTAAGTCAAAGTATAACTAATTTTTAAAAAATATATAGAATATAATTTTTGTATATGTACATTAATCATACATAAAAAAAAAAAAGTAACAGTAGCTAATTATCAGTTTCAAACGTGCATAAAACCAACCAAGTATCAATTTTCTTAAATTGGTTTGGGAAAAATTTTCCTACCTGAAAAAATTATTCTTCATTTTTTTCCCCATGTTTACACATTTGGTATAAATATGACATACAAATATTTAATTTAATTAAAAATAAAATAAACAGATTCATTAAATTCAGCAATAAAGATCTAAAAATAATTACATATGTGAGAAATATTGAGCACTTCCATTGCTTTATTGTTGTAGAATTGATCATTGATCACAATCTGGGGAATGGGGGGGGGGGGGAATACAAGAATCATTACAGAGTAAGAAATATTAAACTCTTTCAACTCTACTTCTAGAATCTAATGAAAGAAGTTTAAAATTAATATAATTTATGTTGCAGATGGATAAAGATTAGGAAACAAAAGACTTCTGCAGAACATATGATTGCTGATCACTAGTTGGAGATAAATAAAGGGGGTGGAGGGGCAAAAAATAATTACATCAGCAGGAAATATTTGACAATTCTATTTCTTTACATTTTCTAGAATATCATAAAGCAAGTTTGAAATGAATACTGACATTTATGTTATGGATGGAGAAAGATTGGGAATCAGGAGTTTTTGTAGAACATTTGGGGTTTCTTTTTAAAACAAACGATATCCACGATTTTTTTAAAAACGGAAGATTTCATCATCTGTCCGGAAGACCGGAAGATACGTTAAAAAACCAGAAGTCTTCCAGGAAAACCGGAAAAGTTGGCAAGTATGCTATTGTAAAGGCGCCTCCATCAAAATCAAAAATGAAGCTAAAAAATATAATGTTAACATTCCAATTAAACCAAATAAAAACATTTACCAACGTATACGTAACGAGAAAGACCCTATTCCCTTTAATCAAACCGCTGGTGTTTACAAAATAAATTTTCAAGACCATGATAAAAATAAAGCTAGCTATATTGGTATGACTAAGCGAAAAATTAAAGACAGGATCTCCGAACACCTTGCTGATCTAAAATACAACAAACCGTCCACAGCTTTTTCAAGATATAATAACACTAACCCTATTAATATTGACTCAATTAACTTTCATAAAATTTCAACTTTCAATTCACATAAATACGCACTTAAAAGAGAAGCACTTGAAATTCTGACCACCCATGATGCAATAAATGACGTAGAACACAGTATAATCCCACCTGAATGGAAACAGTTTTTGAAAATAAAGAAACGAAGTGAAGAATCGACGGACGAGGAAGAAAAGATAAAAGAATGAACCATCAAGCTCTTTATTGAAATTTTATTTTTCCGACTGAGTGAAAAT
This sequence comes from Salticus scenicus, assembly GCA_963930645.1. Lineage (NCBI taxonomy): Eukaryota > Metazoa > Arthropoda > Arachnida > Araneae > Salticidae > Salticus > Salticus scenicus. Next base: position 116,800,417 of record OZ005661.1, read on the forward strand.
AATGCCTGGACCAGGAATCGAACCCCGGATCTTTGACTTACAAGGTCAATGCTCTACCACTGAGCTATCCAGGCCGACATCCCGGTCTGCATTACTCACTAAGACAACCTTTTAGGCAACCCCGGGATGTCGGCCTGGATAGCTCAGTGGTAGAGCATTGACCTTGTAAGTCAAAGATCCGGGGTTCGATTCCCGGTCCAGGCATTATTTTCACTCAGTCGGAAAAATAAAATTTCAATAAATATGATTTTCTTCCACAGTTAATTGTGTGATTTTAATAAAAAATTGCATCAAGCTCTTTGTTTGTCATCAGACTCTGATGATGGTTCCGGTAGGAGTTTAAATATATAGGCCTATCTTTTTTAAAGGATTTATATACGGTATTTTTAAATGTTTTTAATAGATTTTAATCCTTTGTAAATAAAATAATGTATTAAAAAAAAAAAAAAAAAAAAAAAAAAGAAAACTTTAAGGTAAAGAGTAATTTATGGAGTAATTGCTAATGCTTGTGCATGCACAGTTAAAAATTTAGCAAAAATGCTTTTTTTCAGTAGATATTTAGTATTCTTATATTCTAACTGCGGTATGTTGTATGCCAAGTTTCTTAGCTTTGTATTGGTTTTAATATCCTGCACGTGATTAAAAAAAAGGGGCAATTTTTTAAAGAAACTTTTATATCTCCAGAAATATGTGTGTATTAGCCTTACATAAATGAATACAGATAATTAAAAGAAAACTCACACATTAATCATGTGCTACAGCCAGAACCCAAGCATTACTTTTTACACAGTGATCCTAAATATTTTTTGTTTTCTTTAATTATTTAATGCTCCCCTCTTCCACGCTCCACCACCCCCTTTTTTGAGGGGGAGGGGGGGGGGAGAGCAAAACTTTCACCATAATACATGAGGTAAGATATAATGAAGGAGAAGGATAATCAATTTTGCCAGATGAAGACCCAGATCCACATGGCAAAAATGTATGCAGAAAGGAATGAAATATAGGTATTTATTATATCTAATGAATTAAATTCTTTACTTAAAATAAAACTGAGTAAATCAGTATAGTTCAACCTTATATATAAACTGACTGCATTTAATATCATTTATGGAAAGGGAGTGTATTAATCCTCCCACTGCTTTGAGAATGGGCAAAATTGTAAAATCTTCACTGTATCATTTCAACAATAAACTAAAATAATAATTATTACTAGCATCGCCCAGTGGTCGAAACTCGACCATTTTTTAGGCAAAGCAAAGTTATTGCCTTGTCGTAAATTGAATGCAATTGCAACACAGCTGCGGCAATTGTTTGCCGATAATCACTCTAACTGAATCAGCAGAGTTTTACTTCATTTAACTATTTCTCTTTGTAGATGTTAGCCTTTCCTGAAATGAGAGAAAATCGCAACGTGAAAACGCCCCTTGTTGTGTGATACAGCCCAGAAGCTAATAGGTACCATGTCAAACCAAGGCCCAACCAAGTATCAAATTCTGTTAAATTAATTCGATTGGTTCATAAAGTACAGTGTTTGAACAAAAAAAAAAAAAAGATATTTTTCAAAAATGGTCGAATTGAGTTCGGGAAATTTTAAAACGTGTAACTTTATCGAAAACCGAAAATCCAAAACTTTTCTGAATCTTATATTTTCTACTTATATATGCAGAGGAAAGAATAATAAATCCACTTTAAAAAAAAATAAAAATAAGTAGTCAATTTCACTTAATTAAAATGCAAGGAAATCTCAAAACGTGTAAATTCATCGAAAACCCGAAATCAAAAGTTTTTATGTATCTTCTACTTGCTTCTTCTACCCACAAAAGCTAGCAATAAAGACACTTTTTTAAAAAATAAGTAGCCAATTTCAGTTAATTGAAACATAAAGAAAGCTCAAAACATGTAAATTCAGCAAAAAACAGAAATCGGAATTTTTTCCGTATCGTCTACTTATACATGCAGCAGTTAGTAACAAATCCATTTTCCTTTTATTTAGTATATTAGTTGAATATTTATTGTTTAAATATCACCATCTTTTTACTCCGTGATATCACCTTTTGAAATGAAATGTTTATGTTTACCATAGAATAATAATATTATTATTCTATGATGTTTACATTCGAAACTGGAAGTTTGCCATTTTTTTTCCTGGAGTTTTGTGATTTTAAATTAAAATTTTATCAATTTTACAGAAAAAAATAACTCAATCAAACACATGTAGACAGTAACTTATATATAACTATACCCAAATATCGGAATTAAAATCGGCAGATAATTTCCGTTATTTTTTAATATTTTTTTACAAAAAATCCAATGGACAATTAACATAGAAAATCTTTTTCATGGCTCCATGGACAGACAGTGACGTCATCACTTCGCTTGCGTATAGCGATGCTACAAATTACTGTGTCTATGGTTTTATTTGAGCTTTATGAAATTGCCAGATTTAACAACTTTCTACTTTTAGGTATTTTTTAATGTAAAGGAATAGGTGTATAAAAGGGAAAAATGGGGGAAAATGCATAAAAAATAAATGTATTTTTAAATACCTTCTTGACATCGTAAGAAAATAATATTTGTATTCGCACCTTCCGGCTAACCATACCTTTCGAATGATACCATTTTCAACCCTCTACTCCCATAATTAATATGTTAAAAAGGGACTACAAATTTTATGCTTGCCTATTAATATATAGATATATGATCTTTATATTAAAAAAACAAGCTAAATATCCATTATCATGCAATTTTAAATTATAAATGTATTGCAAAAAATACAACAGTTCTGTGAACGCATATAACCAATAAGTTAAAACTGAATCACAATATTTAAAATTAAAATTAAATACCTTTAACAGAACTTCGTGTTGGCAGAAAGCTTTTTCGGTAGGGGATCCCCTCCTACAGTGCCGACTGCACTTTGTGGTTGGCGGTCACCCAAAGACTGATCTTCTCTTTTATAACTATACATATGACGCCACACTTTGTCTATTTCTGCCGATTCGCGGTCGTTGATCACGTGACTATTGTGCGCAATTTCTATACTTTCTCTAAAATATGCATAACTTTGGTTATTATAATTAGCTATTTTTGTGACACTATCAAAATCTATTTTTATATTATTTTCGAGGTAATTTCTAGCTAAAGCGGTGGTGTTCCGGTTGAATTTTATGTTGTTTTCATGTTCTTTTATTCGGGTTTTTCTTTTTCTTTTTGTAACTCCTATGTAGTTGTATTTCTTATTTTCTTGATTACTAATACAACTACATAGGAGTTACAAAAATAAAAACACAAATAAAAGAACATCAAAATGACATAAAATTCAACCGGAACACCACTGCTTTAGCTAGAAATTACCTCGAAAATAATATAAAAATAGATTTTGATAGTGTCACAAAAATAGCTAATTATAATAACCAAAGTTACGCATATTTTAGAGAAAGTATAGAAATCGCGCACAATAGTCACGTGATCAACGACCACGAATCGGCAGAAATAGACAAAGTGTGGCGTCACATGTGTAGTTATAAAGGAGAAGATCAGCCTTTGGATGACCGCCAACCACAAAGTGCAGTTGGCACTGTAGAAGGAGGGGATCCCCTACCGAAAAAGCTTTCTGCCAGCACGAAGTTCTGTTAAAGGTATTTAATTTTAATTTTAAATATGAATTATAACTTCGTTAAAAGTAGTTTTTACAATGAATCACAATAGTTTTGCATAAATATCTTGCATATTAAGTTTAGTGTCATTCCATATTAAAGTTAGCAAGATAAACCTAATGAGAAAATTGTGAAAAGTGTAACACGGTTATACCCTTGATAGGAGTATTAAAATTTAATCAGTATATTAAATATAATAAATACCTTATTTCATTCCTTGTCAGCATTTTTGCTTTCCGGATCTAGCAAAGCTGATTCTCCGTTTTCGAAATCTCTTCCTTTATTTATTTATTTTTTTCTCATAACATCACATGCCATCTCGCATTTATAAGTGACGGTTCTATAGTATTGCAGAAAATAGAATTAACTGTTATCCCAAAGCAAGAAGAAGATACCTCGAGAATGAAGAATCAACTTTGCTCGATGAAGCCTTGGATCTGGGAGGCATGAAATACAGAAAGGAATTATTATTTACAGAAAGGAATGGAATAAAGGTGTTAATTACATTACATTGTGTTACTCGAATTCCATTATTTTGATAAAAAACAAAAATTTTAAATAATAATTTTTTTCATTATTGGCTATTTATCCCGACATTTGGCCACAGTTTTTAATTTGGCGATTATGGCTTTCCAGAATTGAAACAAATTTGAAAATAAGTTCATTAAAAAAACCCCTAAAAAATACATATATTTTATTTTATTCATTCATTTATTTATTTTTAAGAAAAATATAATTGATTCTAAACAAATGCTGCCACAAACATTAGGTTAAAAACTTTTACAAAATATTCATAAATTATAAATTGTTATTACAAATTAACACAATATTAAATAATATTATTTAACTTAAAATTAACAAATTATAAATTAGCACAATAATATAACACTGGCAATGGTACCTCTCTGTCCGTTGACTATTATGAGCTACAGATGTTCTCAGAACTGATCCGCTCATTGGTGTGGATTGAGTTTCTCTATCTGCAAGAGTTGCTAGTACAAATTTAACATCTACTCCACGTAAACCATTTATATTGAAAGTAACAGGCCTTGGAAAAAGTGGATGCAAATAAATATTATAGTCAATAATAAATAAATAAAAACATTTACATTCACACATTAAAATAAGATTGTTAAAAATAGTTAATTAATAAGAATAACACAGTTACAGATCTCTATACATTTATAGCAATCCAAAACTTGCATTCTTACAGTTGCACATTTGATTAACAAAACATTGCTTTCTATGAAAAAAGACTGACAAAATTATTTTTCACTTGATTGTATTAGATGGTGTTTATACACCATCTTAGTCAATGGTCATAACAAATACTAATCTATGTTGAAGTATGGTGTTCATTTTATTTATTTATTTTTATGAGAGTCATTTTCAAGAAAATATTTTTAATTTAAAAGTATGATTAAGGTAATGATTAAATTTTGTGAAAAGTCACTTGAAGGATAAAGGACTTAAAGTAACATACCACCATTAAAGGAAGTAGGTAACAGAAACAAAAACAATAACGGAAATCATGCTGCTGTCATTATTAACATGTAAATAAAGATGGTAATTTATGCCGAATAATAGCATCAAATATGCAAAAGAAAATTAACATTATTGAGAATTAACGATTTATTGACAGAAGAAAGCTGGAAGTGACTGGCTTTCATTAAATCATAAATTTATTATCATACACTTATGATTACATAAAATTTTCTATTACCTTAAAAATATCAGAGTATTTAATTGTACTAGTATCGCCCAGTGCCACTGGGCCAGTGGTCGAGTTTCGACCACTTTTTTGGAAAGCAAAACAATGTATTAGCCTTCTCGTAAACGGGATTAAATTGCAACACAGCTGCGCCAATTGTTTGTCAATATGCATTCAAAGTGAATCAGCAGAGTTTTACTTTATATTTCTCTAAATTTGGTACACTGTAGATTCTGAGCCTTTCCTGAAATGAGAGGAAATCACAACACGGAAATTCCCTCATGTTCAGTGATATAGCCCAAAAGCTAATCAGTACCAACTCAAACCAAGGTCCAACCAAATATCAAGTTTGGTTAAATTAAGTCCATTGGTTCACAAAATACAGTGTTCTAACTCAAGTAGGCAGACATTTTCTAAAAATGGTCGAATTGAGTTCAGGAAATCTCAAAATATGTGACTTCATCGAAAACCAAAAATATAAAATTTTTCTGAATTTTATACTTTCTTCTTATATCTGCAGAGGATAGAATAATAAATCCACTTTTTTAAAAATAAGTAGTCAATTTCAGTTAATTCAAATGGAAGGAAATCTCAAAATGTGTAAATTCATCAAAAACAGAAAATCAGAATTTTTTCTGTATCTTCTACATTCTTCTTATACATGCAGAAGCTAGTAATAAATCCACTTTTTAAAAAATAAGTAGCCAATTTTAGTTAATTGAAATGCAAAGAAATCTCAAAATGTGTAAATTCATTGGAAATAAATTTTTTTTTCCATATCTTCTACTTTCTTCTTATACATGCAAAAGCTTGTAATAATTCCTTTTTTTAAAATAAATAGTCAATTTCAGTTAATTGAAATGCAAGGAAATCTCAAAACTTGTAAATTGATCAAAAACTAGAAATCGAAATTTTTTTCTGTACCTTCTACTTTCTTCTTGTACATGCAAGAAGCTAGTAATAAATCCACTTTTTTAAAAATAAGTATTAAATTTCAATTAATTGAAATACAAGGTAATCTCAAAATGTGTAAATTCATTGAAAACTGGAAATCAAAAGTTTTTCCAAATCTTATACTTTCTTCTTATATATCTACAAAAAAGACACTTAAAATGTACAAAAAAGCCAAGCTGAAAGAAAGAGAATAGATTAAAGTTGTGTCTAAAAAGGGTGTGATATCAAATTCCTAAGCTTACATTCAAATACTTATTTAATATTCCCTTTTAACTAAATTTTCACATGTAAATCAAGTGCCTTATGATATGTTGATAGAAATCCTTCTTTCCTGTACTAAATACATCATAGCGTGTTTCTGAAAAATATTATTATTTTTATTTATGTATGATGGGCTTGGCGGCCATCTTTCAAAGTTTTACGTTAGTTTGAATTCTATAAATCTCATCAATTATAGGATGAGTTGGTTGATTGGTTGGTTAATTGAGTTTTATATCGCACTAGTGCTGCGCAATGAGAAATAATTATAGGATGGGAGGATGGGAGTGCGCCAAACTTAACACTGTTAAAACTTAAATTGATTCAACTTGTGTGCTTAACGGGGCTTTTGCGATGTTTTTAATGCATTTTTTTTTTCTTTTTTAATCTGAATATTTCAACCCCTGTTGAATGGAATAACCATATTATTTTTATGAGATATTTATTCCAAGAAGCTAAATTCAAATTGGGTAAATATAACGGGGTGGAAGCTTCTATGCTCCCCCCCCTCTCCTTCATGTTTTTACGTTAATTTAAATTTTTATATTCTTTATTCCCGGCTTTTATAGGATGGAAGTGCACTTAATACTAAATAATTATAAGAAAGCATGTTATCGAAATATTTCCGTCTCTGCTGAATGGAATAGCAAAATTAATTTTATATGAGATATATTTTAAGAAACTTCTTTCAAATTGTATGAATGTTTATTCATTACTTGAAAGATGGCTGCCAAGCCCATCATACATAAATAATAATAATAATATTTTTCAGAAACACGCTATGATGTATTTAGTACAGGAAAGAAGGATTTCTATCAACATATCATAAGGCACTTGATTCACATGTGAAAATTTAGTTAAGAGGGAATATTAAATAAGGTATTTGAATGTAAGCTTGGGAATTTGATATCACACCCTTTTTAGACACAACTTTAATCAATTCTCTTTCTTTCAGCTTGGCTTTTTTGTACATTTTAAGTGTCTTTTTTGTAGATATCATTTATTTTTCTTAAATAGTTTTTATATTTACTGGAATTAACCTGATACTTTACATCAGATATGTCCTGGATTTCAACTCAGCTTTCGTGCGATGTTGTTCTTTGCGTTAAACTGTATTACAAAGTTTTCTTTGCGTTAAACTTTCCATAATTCTGGTTGCTAGACATTATCCATGGGTTTTCTATGCAGACTAGTATGTCGTGTCCATCACAAAACTTTCGTCTACATTTTCCTATACATATTAACGCAGCACAAATTATTTATTATTTTTTTTTCATTATGAATGCTGAATATTATCAACTCAGAGAGGTATTGTTGCACAAATTGTCCAACGGAAGTAAGTTTTCACCATGCAGATGGCATCCTTTCAGTTCTAAAAAAAATTGTAGTATATGAGCTCCACTTATCGGCCGATAGGCATCGAGATTGAATCAGCATAATGTCTCATAATGGCCTTTTCATATATTAAGTTTTGTTTCATTATATGCAACAGAACCTTTCCTTAAATTGCGAAACTCGCTGTATAGCAGCGCCACATGTTGAGATATTGGTACAAAAGTTGATAAGCACTATAATTTGTAACAATGTAAATTTATTTGTAAATTTATGCAATTCCATGTATTAGTTACTCAGATATAGCCTTCTCTGAAACTGCGGCAATCACTGTATAGCAGCACCATGTTGAGCAATTGACACCAAATATTGATAAACGCTATTATACATCAAGGTTCAATTGCATATAAATTTATATGTAATTCTGAGCAGTAGCTCCTGATATCTAGTTGGAACAAAACTTTCGCCACACACATAGAACACACACACGCAAATAGAAATTTTTTAAAAATAGTCAAATTGTTTTCAGGAGCTCTTACAACGTGTAAATCCATTAAAAACCAAAAGTCGAAATTCATTTCAATAAAATGACAAGCGAAGCGGGCAAAGCCTACTAGTATACTATATAGAAGGAAGTAGAAATCCTTATGCATCATAATTATCATTGCCAGATTGAATTGAAGGATATTAAAATTGGATACTATATCGTGTACTGACTTTCTACTTCCTTTCTATCGTGTACTGACTTTCTAAGGTATGAAAAATATTAAAAAATCAGCAATTCAAGCTATAGATTTGAAACAAATGTTATTCAAAAATGTATTCATTTCTGTTTTCAGGGATATAAAATTTAAAATTGTACAAAATAATAAAAGCAAAGATTCTTTGGTTAAAAAAATAACTTATAAAAAGAAAAAGCAGCTCAATTTGAAATTAATATTTTTCGGGTAAACTGACATGAAGCAATTTCATATTTGGCGATTTATGTCTCTTTGGCAATATTTAACAGTTTTTCAGCAATTAAGATAGGAAATTTTGATTTTTAAAAGCTAAATTTTATAAAAGTTCCTAGATTAAGTAATTGTCTATCTGAAAAACCAGTTTTCAAAGAATTCTGCACATTTATGAATTCTCTAGCTTGTTTTAAATAAAATTTCTTGAAGAAGAAATTTTTTCAAAAAGTTGTCAAAACATCTAATTTTACGCTAAATTGAAAATGCTCCCATTTTTTTACTTAATAACTTAGAAAGTTCGTTTTTATCTCAAATTAAAGATCTCATTGATACGAATATTTTACTTTTTGTTTCATTTTACTGCGATATTTGGTTCGTCCAATATTTAAAACTTTACGGGAAAAAAATTTGCCGATTTAACATGGGAAAGTTGGTTTCTGTATAATAAGCATTTAACGATCTTGGGTTATTTCTGTCGATTTTATTATTGGCGCGTTCTGCTTTGTGTTAGTGGTAGTTTGTTTGTTTTGCTTTTCTCTCAGCTTGGCTTGGCAAAACGACCGTTTCTGCTTGATGCAGAAGATATACACAAGCAAAGTGTGACATTACTGACTGTCGTGGGGGCCCAAGTAAAAGATTTCCTATGTTAATCGTCTATTGGATTTTTTGTAAAAAAGTATTAAAAATTGAAGAATATTATTTCCCAATTTTAACTCCCATATTTGGTTATAATTAGAAATTAGTTATTGTGCACATGTGTTAGTGTAAAATCGTTAATTTTACATATTTAATTTGCCAACCAAAACAAACCCTTTGGGTCACTGAATATAGCACTTTATCCATGGTTTAAGACCATTGAGTTTGATCCTCCAACTGTATTCCTTGTCTTTAATGTTCTTTTTTATCTGTTGGCGAACGTGGGTAAAAAAAAGTTCGTTACTAGCGTCGGCGGGTGATTGAAAAGAAGAAAAATGGTTTCCGTATAAACATTAATAGAAAAGAAAAATGAACTTATTAGTGCAAGTGCATAGATAACATCAAAATAGTATATTTACATCATGTAAATTAAAGTTCTATTTGTGGAAAAAGATAGCTGAGGAAAAAACAGCACTTCATGCCAATGATGGAAAAAGATTCAACACGGATAGACATCAGTGATATTGCTATTCTGGAACTACTTGAATATGCTCTCAAGCCTTTGCTAAGAGATCACTATATTACAACTGCTCAAAATGAAATGAGGCATCAAAGTATTAACCAAGATGATCCCTTTATGAGTGGAAAATGTCCTGAAGAATCCTTTCAGAAGAAAATATCGTGGTACTCATCTGTGTGTCCATCAGCAGAAAAGCCATATGTGCAAAATTTCACCGTCCCAATAATCAAATCTAAACACTTCCATCAAATGAAAATCTTGCACCTTTGAATTTTTTTTTTTTTTTTTTTTTTAGAATTTTCTAAGTAACACCATGTAGTTTATAATAATTCATCCCTTACAAATAAAATTATATTCTGAATTTTTTTATATAAATTTTTTCATCTTTTTATTTTTTCAAAACATTTTTTGAAATTGCCATAATTAAGGCAAATCATACTTAAAATAAATGATTGCATTTCAAATAGGAGATATTCAAGGATGGTGCACATCCTTGAATATCTCCTATTTGAAATGCAATCATTTATTTTAAGTATGATTTGCCTTAATTATGGCAATTTCAAAAAATGTTTTGAAAAAATAAAAAGATGAAAAAATTTATATCAAAAAATTCAGAATATAATTTTATTTGTAAGGGATGAATTATTATAAACTACATGGTGTTACTTAGAAAATTCTAAAAAAAAAAAAAAAAAAAAAAAAAAAAATTCAAAGGTGCAAGATTTTATTTTGATGGAAGTGTTTAGATTTGATTATTGGGACGGTGAAAGTTTGCACATATGGCTTTTCTGCTGATGGACGTACAGATGAGTACCACAATATTTTCTTCTGAAAGGATTCTTCAGGACATTTTCCACTCATAAAGGGATCATCTTGGTTAATACTTTGATGCCTCATTTCATTTCGAGCAGTTATTTACTTAGTGTCTTTTTCCATTGATTACATTTTCTCTCTGGGTAGAGTTAAAAATAAAATCATTTTAATAACTCTAGACAGTAGGGGGTTTTGCAAAAAAAAAAAAAAAAAAAAAAAGGGGGGGGGGGGGTCCTTGAATATCTCCTATTTGAAATGCAATCATTTATTTTAAGTATGATTAAGAAAATATCGTGGTACTCATCTGTGCGTCCATCAGCAGAAAAGCCATATGTGCAAAATTTCACCGTCCCAATAATCAAATCTAAACACTTCCATCAAAATAAAATCTTGCACCTTTGAATTTTTTTTTTTTTAAATCGCGATCGCTAAAATTAATTAATTTTGAAAAATAATTAAAGGTTAAATAACCTCAGGTTCTCAACCTTAACGTAGGTTATTTCTTTCGCGACGGCACCAAATGTTAAACATGAAAACTACTTGATATTTGGATTTTGGAAATTTATACGTTCGGCCATTTCTCATTTCTCATTACCTTAGTTATCTTATCTTACTATATAATTTCCAAAATCCAAATATCAAGTAGTTTTCATGTTTAACAGTTAGATTACGTTATTTTGCTGTCAAACTGACATAATTTTAATTTGAAATCTCTAGAAACAAAATGGGCATAGATTTGATATCTGTTCGTCCCTGGCGAACAATACGTATTTGCAATCAAAAACGTAATACGAAAACATACATGCCAGATGTATATTTTCGTAATACATATATACTGTACGAAATATTGTTTCATATTATTGATATACATTATTAAAATTACCATGATTTTTGAAATAATTAAATATATTCGCCAGATAATTTGGCGATCTTATATTATTTATTATTATTATTTTTTTCTTCTGCCAAGGACAATAGATATCAAATCTGTTCCTTTGAAATGAATCTCATTTCTTTGAAATGAAATGTTTATGTTTATATTCAAAAATAGAAGTCTGTCATTTTATTTTTCTAGAGTTTTGAAATTTAAAATTAAAATTTTATGAATTTTACAGAAAAAATAATTCAATCTAACACACACAGACAGTAACTTATATATAACTATACCCAAATATGGGAATTAAAATAGGGAGATAATTTTCCTTAAGGTAAAAAAAAAAAAAAAAAAAAAAAAAAGAAAAAAAAAAAATAATTCCAATGGACAATTAACATAGGAAATCTTTTGCTTGCCCCTGCGGACAGTCAGTGATGTCATCACTTTGCTTGCGTATAGTAATAAATCCATTTTTTTCTGAAAATAAGTAGTCAATTTCAGTTAATTGGAATGCATTATGTTTTTGCTTAAAAATATGTCTTCAAATGTAAATAAAGAAAAAAAAAAAAAGAAAAGAAAAGAAAAGAAAGAAAGAAAAGAAGAAAAAAAAGAAAAGAAAAAAGAAATTAGATCTTAAAGAAATTATAAAAAAATTAGAACTTTCATAAATCAAATCCTTTTTTAATTTGCATAAATTTTCAACTGTATAAACTTTCAATCTACCACTCATTCCAGGGGTGAAACTTTTCAGGGCTACCCCTGAATTCAGGGTTTTTGAAATTTTTGCTGTTTCTGATTTTCATGTAAATTATTTTGTTTTTACAGAAATTTGTTATTCTGAATGTTTAATTTGCCTTATAATGTATTAAGAACTCTCCAAATATCATTTAATACAGGTAGTCATATGATATTTCATTATTAAATCTTCCCTATCTGTATACAAATATCAGTTTTCAGGGTTTTTGCATGCTAGGTAGTTTCACCCCTGTCATTCACTCAAATTTCTACCATTCTAAAGGCTGTTTTTCTTAGAATAAAAAATTTGTAGTCGAGAGTATAGTGATGCTACATCTATATAAATTATTGTGTCTATGGTTTTATTTGAGTTTTAGGAAATTGCCAGATTTAACAACTTTCTACTTTAGGTATTTTTTAATATAAAAGAATATGTGTATAAATGGAAAAATGCATAAAAAATAAAAGTACGTTTAAATACCTTCTTAGCATCGTAAGATTTTTTTTTTTGTATTCTGCAAATCTGGCTAAACATATTTTTCGAATGATACCACTTTCAACTCTCTACTCCCACAATTAATATGTTAAAAGTGTACCACAAATTTCATGCTTCCCTATTAATATATAGATTGTATTATTTAATGAATAAGTAAATTATACATTCAATCTTTAAGTCTTGGTATTGAAGATTAATTTAAAATTATATACACATGTATATATATATATATTTAGTAAAAGATTAAATTTTTATATTGATGGTAAAAAATATGCAGTTTACAGAATTTTCAGAAAAATTTCAAAATTAAATTACATCAAAATATAGCAATTGACCCTGATATAACAATTGTACCATTCATGATAATTAATTGTTTAAATACAAAACTGGTATTAGATGATTTTTTTCTCTCACTCTGTTTCTTATATTAACTAATCATTTGAATTGGATTCACAGCAGTATAACTAATTACCCTGCCACATGGTAAAATTTGGATTTTTATTAAAGATTATTTAATGAGTATAACATATAAATATATAATATACAATTGTTAGATAATAAGTACTATAAATTAATAATAACAAAAAATAAAAACTGATATTTTTACAGACGATTTAATAGGATCATTGCCAGAAAAAGCAGTAGAAACCATGCCCTTTAGCATTTAAAAGTCAAAAACAGTTTCAATAAGAAATAAAATATTGCTAGGTTAATCCTCATAACGCACAGTACAAATAAAAAGTTTTTAATATTATTTACTTTTCCTAAAATTCTATCCAAAGATTTTAGAATGCCCACTAATATTTTGATGAATATAGCATTTTCAAGCTCATAAATCAAGGGTTTGGAAAAATTTGCTTTAGGTAGGGTATAATAAATATGTATATGATTAAGAAATATATTATTTAAATTTTATAATAACATTTTTATTGTTTAATTAATTTATAACAAATATCCCCAATAAGATGTGTCTGTGGACAATTTCTTTAAAACTTCAATAAAGGGTATTACCAAAGATCAGGGTGTATAAGAGAGGAAAAATGGGAAGCCATCTTTGTTATCACCCACATAAGCATAATTCAAAGCTTTCTTTCACTTTGTACAAATAGTTTTTGTTTATGAAGTCTATTTGGCTAGCTCATTTGTTCGCTCCAAGGTCAGAATTACTTATGAAAGTACATCACCGCTCAATCTCTTAATTATTATTATCTATAATTACTGTAAAATTCAATAGTAACCCCCCTTTTTTCAAGGGGAAATTTGTCAAAATTGGTGGAGGGGTTATAATCGGAAGTTTCCGGAAAAGTATGACGGCTTAGGAAGAGGGTTAATCGGAAGTTTCACAATCTTTTTCTAAAAGTATAAATTTTATTAATATTATAATATATATAAACTAGTATATAACCCCGTCAAAAATGACGGAATGTGAGCGATAAATCTTGAAAACAATGTTTAGATCATGATGGGGAACAACTATAGTATTTCCCCACAGCTGAATTTGGTGATTTATTTTTGGCGATTAAGGCTAAACCATAAATCTAAAAATTATAAATCATATAGCATAAATGATAAAATCGTAAGCTAAATCATAAATCATAAAATCATAAATCCAAAATAAATAGCATGCAGGCTGCCATATTATATCGCAAACAGTTCAGAACGACATCGTTATCGTTCAAATCGGCGCCAAAGAAAAATCGCCAAATTCTGCTGTGGGGAAATATTATAGTTGTACCAATTTTCGTTCTGAAATTAAAAAAAAACAAAAAAAACATTTGCACTCCTAGAGTGTAGACAGAAGTGAAAACGTCAATTACGCGTGTATTTCTTGAATCGTCAGAAAATATTTTATTGTGCAGGAAATACTTTTAAATGCAGTGTTTTTTTATTCATTAATATAAACTACTACTACAAAAATTATATTACAATTTCATTTAATGCGCTAACGGCAATAGAAACAGTGTCCGGAGATGAGAGAAGTCGTGTAGAGCCGCACCAGATTGTAAAAACGTGAGAAAAATGGCGGCTTTGACCTTTCTCACTGTTTTGTGAGGTCTAACTGCAACGTTTCCGGCTACAATCTTTAAGAGACAGTGTCCGGAGATGAGAGAAGTCGTGTAGAGCCGCACCAGATTGTAAAAAACGTGAGAAAAATGGCAGCTTTGGGTTTTCTCACGGTTTTGTGAGGTCTAACTGCAATAGAGACGGTGCCCGGAGATGAGAGAAGTCGTGTAGAACCGCACCAGATTGTAAAAACGTGAGAAAAATGGCGGCTTTGGCCTTTCTCACTGTTTTGTGAGGTCTAACTGCAACGTTTCCGGCTATAATCTTTATGTTGAAGACCATTAGAAGTGGTCTGTCTATTAAAATTTAATATTAAGCAAAGTTTTTGCACAATAGAAACATTTGAACTTTAAGCCTTTGAAAGTGTAAAATGACTAGTGACTAGAAAACTTGATCTCAGTAAAAACAAGGAAAATTTAAAAACTTAACAAATTTATTTATATCAAAAAACATATGTAAATATATATAACAAACTTTTAATCAAAAAAAACAATTAACATAAAGCATTAACATAAGGTAACAATATAAGCTGGATAATTACCTTGTAAAACATTAGCTTGAAGAAAAAACAAAAACATTCAGCTCTTTACACAACATTTCTGAAGAAAGAAAACATCTTGTCCCACAGTCCCCTTTTAAACACAACACTATTTAACACAAATCAAGGTCGCCAAGTTGACCATTGATAAACGTAAGATGATATCAAAAAAATAATGCAACTTAGAGCAAACGACGATTGCAGATAGATGGTCGCCAAGTTGACCATCGGGGGAATAATCAAGGAACGAAATTAACATCCCTTAGGGTCGCCCGGTTGACCACTAAGCAAATAAACGTTACTCCAAGGAAAACATTATCACTGTAGATAACGATCGAACAAAAATAGATATAATTTGAAGCAAATGAAAATTGTAGATAGATGGTCGCCAAGTTGACCATCGGGGAAATAATTATGAAGATATTAACATCCCTAGGGTCGCCTTGTTGACCACTAGGATATAACAACGAAAAGTCTTTAAAATTTATAACAGAAGAAATTTATCATCTTTTAAAAAACGATAAGGAACAAGGACAAGAGTTCCAAAAAACTTTTAACTTCATTCAGAATTTAATTATCAATTATTTTTAACTTCATGGTAAACCAGCATCAACTTTTAACATATTAAAACTTAACTTCGTATAAAAAAATTCATATGCTTAAACTTTTAATTAAATAAAACTTTTAACTCCAAACCAGCAAACATCTTAGCTAAACAGGAGACCAGCTCACTGGAAAACACACTGATGCATCTTGTTGCTGCACTGCTGCTACTGCCCCGTACTACGATCGAATCGAACTTTTATATCATTAAAGAATACAATATTTGCATAAAGCGATCAGAAAAACATCGATAATAACGCCACCGTGTGGTTAAAACCAAAACAGTAAAAAATAGCGATGACGCCACCTTATGGCCAAAGTTGAAACATTTCATAATTAATTTAATGAATTAAGATACGATGGCAACAAGGAGAAAAAGTTATTTCAACAGTGCAGAGAATGGCAACAGCTAAAAAGTAAACAAACTGCGATGTTTGCCGCGAAATAGCATGGAGTAAGAAAAGGATTTAAAAGGATAAATTAAATTTGAAAATAAGTAAGTAAAAGATATTTTAAATTATAAGATATTTAAGTATACCCATATAAAAATAAATTAAGGAATGTTTTTCATTAGATGTGAGGACTAAAAGATAACCAAAGTTATCAAAGCCCCCCACCGCAACATATAAGAGAAAAACATTCAAATATTAGACATCTTAACAATTAGTATAAACAATTTATATGCAACAATTTCATTAGTAAAAACTATTTAACAACTAACAACAAAAACTCAACAATCTAGTAAAAACAAGTTAACAGCTAGCAAAAAGTGCAATAAGACGAGTTAGCAACAAGAGTTAAGTGTGCATATACATGCCACCCAAGAAAATTTCAGAGTCCATAAAAAAAACTGTACCACTAAACGGCACACAATCTGACAAAAGTCAGTAAGAAAAATGTACTTCAAAGATAGTACATAAAAAAAATTTTTAAACATGTACTACGAAACAGCACATGAAAGTAATTTTAGATTAAATTTAAATTTCATTTTACAATCAATTTCCCCCTTTTCATTATAAAGATAATCAAACGCAAATTCCCCACAATGCAGATACTAAGCAGAAAAATACATTATAAATACTCAATACAATTTATATGATTATGTATATGACCTATATTCTAAATATGCAATAAGAGATAATATAATTTATATACAATATGTACAAGACCAATGCAAAACACAATTCTAATATACAATACTAAATTACTATAAATGATGAAATAGATGAAATACTTATATACAACACATATGCACAAGCGCTTGTGACTCACATACATACCAACAATTATATACATATATACAAAAAAAATATCCGCAAAGTGGAGAAGAAGAGTTTTAATTACTAGAATTTTGAAAGAAAACTATATTTATAAATTTTAACAATTCATTTTTGGCAAGTGGCTTTGTGAATGGATCGGAAAGATTGGACTTAGAAGAAACATACTGAAGGTTAAATTTCCCTTCATCAAACCAGTCCCTAATGAAAAACAATTTTATATTTACATGGCGCGTGTGAAAATTTTCAATTCTAGATTTAGTGAACCTAATGGCAGCCTGGTTATCAGCAAAAAGTGTTGGTAAATCAAATTTCTCTTTAATAATTTTTAAACTTTGACATTCTAATAGTATGTTATAAAACCAATCTTGTTCCCTAACACAATCGCACATTGAAATAAACTCCGACTCCATTGTAGAAATAGTCACACCCTTCTGTTTATGTGAGCGCCACGAAACGGCAGCATTATCCAGAAGTACTAATTGTCCACCCATAGAGACATAATCGTCCCTATTAGCTGCAAAATCTGCATCAGAGTATGAAAGTAATTTAATGCTTTTACAATTTAGAGAAAGTTTATAATGATTGGTAAATTTAATATAACCTAATAGTTTCAGTAAGCCCTGCCAATGTTTAACTCCTGGATTCTGTTGGAACTGTGAAAAAATATTAGTGGCATATGCAATGTCAGGTCTGGTGCGATTTGCAAGAAATGAAATACAACCCAATAAATTTCTGTAAGGTAAACTTGATGCTTCATCTATATCTGCCTGAACAACTGGACAGTCACTTTTAGAAAACTGAACACCTTTAACTATTGGCAAAGAAGAAACAGGAACACGGTGGTTTCTAAACCTTTCACCTATTTCACCAATATACTGGTTTTGGTGAATTAACACACCTGCATCTGTATATTCAAATTCTACGCCTAATAATTTATGAGTGATTCCTAAAACCTTCAAATCAAATTTAGATTCCAAAAGTTTTAAAATGGTTTTAGTCTGTGACTGTGTTCTAGCAAAAATGACGATATCATCCACGTACACCAACAGAACTGAAAAATCAAGATATGAATATGCGCAATTACAATTTTCAAATTTATTAAAACCAAGTTCCAACAACACTTTATTTAATTCATAAAACCATAATCTGCCAGATTGGTGTAACCCGTACAATGCTCTGTCTAATCTACAAACCCAACTCTCTTTGCCTTTTTCAGCAAACCCAGTTGGTTGTTTCATATAAATTTCATCCTTTAACGGGGCATATAAATATGCACATTTTACGTCGCATTGTACGTTAACCCAGTCACAACATGAAACTAATAGGGCAAAGAAGAACCTGACTACTGAAAAATTTATAACCGGCGAAAAAGTTTCGTCGTAAGACTCACCCTGTACCTGGCTGAAACCTTGCGCAACCAATCTTGCTTTGTACCTTACTATGGCACCAGACTCATCGCGCTTAACTGTATAAACCCAGCGGTTTCCTAACACAGACTTGTTTTCAGGGAGTTTTACTAAATGCCAAACTTTTCTTGCAGCCATACATTCTAATTCTTCCAACATAGCCTCATGCCATTTATCCACCTGGGCAGATTTCAGGGCTTGTTTATACGTTCTAGGGACCACCACCTCTAGTCAACTTAAGGTGCTGGACGCAGAAGGTATAACGTCAGAATTAACTACACCAGAAAAAGTATTAAATTTTGAAAAATCAAAGTTGGCAGGGTTGTAATTAATACCATTAGCTAAACAAAACTTTTCAATATCTTTTGGAGATCTTTGAGGGAGCCTCTTACCCTCTCCATCAGGATAATAGTAGATGTCAATTTTATCTCCTTTAGGCCTGGGAACAACTTTCCTGTACCAGATTGGATTAGATATCCAGCTTGGGGATGACAAAACTTGAGAAGGTGTAGAACTTGTATGAGGAATGGCTGGGACGACATCCTCAGTCTCATTGGGCACGACACCAGAAGTGCCAGGCTCCGGATCAGGAAGATGAAACTGATCAACGGGCCGTGGCTGATCCTCTGGGACATACACCAACTCGAAGGAGGAGTCGCCCATCACCGCTCCACTGCTCGGAAAGTTTTTACTCTCAACGAACGAAACATTAATGGTTTCAACAACCTTCTTATCGTCATCTAACCAAACCCTATATCCACGAGTACGCAAAGCGTATCCAACAAGGACACCTTTTTTTGCCTTCGAATCCAATTTATGTTTACGCCTAGCCTTAGGAACACCGACATAAGCTACAGTACCAAAAGGTCTTAAATGACGAACAGACGGTTTATTACCTGAATAGAGTTCAAGAGGAGTCTTCGTATTTTTCCCATGACAGATTCTATTCCAAGTGTAAGTAAAATGCATACACGCTTCAGGCCAAAAATCAGCAGACAACCCGCTGGATTTCAGCATTGCCCGAACACAATTCATAATGGTCTGATTAAAGCGTTCGCATGTACCATTTTGTTCTGGTGTAAAAGTATTTGTTAGCTCATGGATTACACCTGTCTCATTACAAAAAGATCTAAAATGGTCATTCTCAAACTCACTACCATTATCGGTGCGTATAGCCTTCAACTTGGTACCCAAAAACCTTTCAGCCCTTAAAACATGTCTTTTAAAAATTTCAAAGACCATGGACTTCTCTTGAAGGGGGTAAACCGCAGATTTACCAGAAAAGTCATCTATTATGGACAAAAAGAAACGTTCGCCTCTTTTCCCATTTATTTTAATAGGTCCCCAAGTGTCAAGAAACAGCCTTTCTAATGGTTTTTTAGAAAAAGAATGACCTATAGATTTAAAGGAAACACGATTTTGCTTACTCAAATGACAAGGATCACAAAAAAAATTATCTATAGACTTTAAAAGAGGCAGACCTTTAACAGCAGAATTACGATTAGTGTTAAGAATGAGTTCAGGGCTGATGTGATCAAAACGCAAATGCCATGTGTCCAAATCTTTAACATTGACGGACTCATATGTAGGTGAAGCTGAAACTTCAGAATTAGCAATTTCATTTACATCTTGCCCCCCATTCACCTTAACACCATGCCTGCTCCTAATAACTTTTGGAAAAGTGTAATAGATCCCGTCATAGAGTTTTGCAGAAAAAAGAAACTTGCCAAACTTATTGATCACATTCAACTTGCCAGACTTACCAATGAATTTAGCACCACCCTGGTCGAATCTAGAACCACTTAAAAGATTTTTCCTTAGATTAGGTGAAAACAACACATTCCATAATTTTATTTCAACACCATTAAAGTTCAGTTCTACCTCGCCTTTACCAGTAATAGGAAAGGTAACCCCGTCAACAGCCACGTGTAACTCATCACCAGACACTTCAACAAAATTACTAAAAAGGGCTTTATCTTTACAAAAATGATGAGAGGCTGCTGTATCAAAAGCCCAGCATCCCTCTCGATCAAAACTGCTAAGGTTTGCTTCAGCAATAAAATTTTGAGTTTTACGTGGGGGAGTTTTATCACGTCGAGACTGTTGACTGGAGCCAGCCTTCTTAACAAAATTATTTTTAAGTGGTTTCTCTTTTGCAGCAGAAGAATTATTTTCAAGCTTAACCCGACAGTCTTTAATACCATGGCCTTTTTTACCACACCTCCAACAAACAATTACAGATTTTCTCTTAAATTTAGCACTTTGAACCTCAATTGTACATTCAACTTTACTTTTATCAAAAGTGCGTAGTTGGAGTCGTGTCTCTTCGGAACAAAGTTCAACTACAATATTTTTATACGAAAACTCTTTATCAGGCCATCTTAAAATCTGTTGAACTATTTGATCGAACTTATCAGGTAAGTATCTCAAAATTTGAAAACAAACATATTCGTCACTTATTGGTTTCCCAATAGCTTTTAACTGATCTACAATTTTTGAAATTCTACCTGCAAAGAGACCAATAGATTCACCAGGTTGAAGAAAACATGTCATTAACTCTGAAAACAATTTCATGTGGTGACTCCTACTATCTGGTTGGAAATTGACTTCCAAAACTTTCCAAGCCTCTGAGGGGTCAGAACACTCACTTATTAAACCACGAAATTCTGGTTCTATATTTAAGTAAAGTAAAGACATAGCAGAATTTTGTCTCCTTTTAAAATCATTAACTACCTCCTCAGATGCCTTTTCACCAGGTGATTTTTCTACCCCAGTAACAATTTCATAGGCATTCCTTTTCATTAACAAAAATTTAATGTCATTTTTCCAACCAGCATAGTTTGTAGAACCAAGCTTTTCAATTTGGGGAGTCAAATTAAACGTCATTTTAAACACAACACTATTTAACACAAATCAAGGTCGCCAAGTTGACCATTGATAAACGTAAGATGATATCAAAAAAATAATGCAACTTAGAGCAAACGACGATTGCAGATAGATGGTCGCCAAGTTGACCATCGGGGGAATAATCAAGGAACGAAATTAACATCCCTTAGGGTCGCCCGGTTGACCACTAAGCAAATAAACGTTACTCCAAGGAAAACATTATCACTGTAGATAACGATCGAACAAAAGAAGATATAATTTGAAGCAAATGAAAATTGTAGATAGATGGTCGCCAAGTTGACCATCGGGGAAATAATTATGAAGATATTAACATCCCTAGGGTCGCCTTGTTGACCACTAGGATATAACAACGAAAAGTCTTTAAAATTTATAACAGAAGAAATTTATCATCTTTTAAAAAACGATAAGGAACAAGGACAAGAGTTCCAAAAAACTTTTAACTTCATTCAGAATTTAATTATCAATTATTTTTAACTTCATGGTAAACCAGCATCAACTTTTAACATATTAAAACTTAACTTCGTATAAAAAAATTCATATGCTTAAACTTTTAATTAAATAAAACTTTTAACTCCAAACCAGCAAACATCTTAGCTAAACAGGAGACCAGCTCACTGGAAAACACACTGATGCATCTTGTTGCTGCACTGCTGCTACTGCCCCGTACTACGATCGAATCGAACTTTTATATCATTAAAGAATACAATATTTGCATAAAGCGATCAGAAAAACATCGATAATAACGCCACCGTGTGGTTAAAACCAAAACAGTAAAAAATAGCGATGACGCCACCTTATGGCCAAAGTTGAAACATTTCATAATTAATTTAATGAATTAAGATACGATGGCAACAAGGAGAAAAAGTTATTTCAACAGTGCAGAGAATGGCAACAGCTAAAAAGTAAACAAACTGCGATGTTTGCCGCGAAATAGCATGGAGTAAGAAAAGGATTTAAAAGGATAAATTAAATTTGAAAATAAGTAAGTAAAAGATATTTTAAATTATAAGATATTTAAGTATACCCATATAAAAATAAATTAAGGAATGTTTTTCATTAGATGTGAGGACTAAAAGATAACCAAAGTTATCACTTTAAGAGACAGTGTCCGGAGATGAGAGAAGTCGTGTAGAGCCGCACCAGATTGTAAAAACGTGAGAAAAATGGCGGCTTTGACCTTTCTCACTGTTTTGTGAGGTCTAACTGCAACGTTTCCGGCTACAATCTTTAAGAGACAGTGTCCGGAGATAAGAGAAGTCGTGTAGAGCCGCACCAGATTGTAAAAAACGTGAGAAAAATGGCAGCTTTGGGTTTTCTCACGGTTTTGTGAGGTCTAACTGCAATAGAGACAGTGCCCGGAGATGAGAGAAGTCGTGTAGAACCGCACCAGATTGTAAAAACGTGAGAAAAATGGCGGCTTTGGCCTTTCTCACTGTTTTGTGAGGTCTAACTGCAACGTTTCCGGCTATAATCTTTAAGCGACAGTGTCCGGAGATGAGAGAAGTCGTGTAGAGCCGCACCAGATTGTAAAAACATGAGAAAAATGGCAGCTTTGGGTTTTCTCACGGTTTTGTGAGGTCTAACTGCAATAGAGACAGTGCCCGGAGATGAGAGAAGTCGTGTAGAACCGCACCAGATTGTAAAAACGTGAGAAAAATGGCGGCTTTGGCCTTTCTCACTGTTTTGTGAGGTCTAACTGCAACGTTTCCGGCTGCAATCTTTAAGAGACAGTGTCCGGAGATGAGAGAAGTCGTGTAGAGCCGCACCAGCTTGTAAAAACGTGAGAAAAATGGCGGCTTTGGCCTTTCTCACGGTTTTGTGAGGTCTAACTGCAATAGAAACAGTGTCCGGAGATGAGAGAAGTCGTGTACAGCCGCACCAGATTGTAAAAACGGGAAAAAAATGGCAGCTTTGGGCTTTCTCACGGTTTTGTGAGGTCTAACTGCAATAGAGACAGTGTCCGGAGATGAGAGAAGTCGTGTAGAGCCGCACCAGATTTTAAAACAATATACAGTATATAATTATTAACACGTCACATTAGCAAGTTAATTGTATGATACATTATTTGTATCATACAAGGATGGAAAGCGTCAGGTGACGGTGACGTGAGTTCAATGATTTTTGTTTACCCAAAACTTTTCACTTCAAATGGAAAGCGTCAGGTGACGATGACGGTAATTCAATGATTTTTGTTCACCCAAAAGTGCCCAACGCGCCTAAAGAAGTTTTCACTTCAAAAATTCTACCCGATCAATAAATATGAATGACAATAAAAAAACTGCTGGTGACAAAAAATGTACGCCCAACAACACAACAGCAACAACACATCCCAGTGTTCTATTAAGTGCTCCATACGCAAGCGAAGTGTGACGTCACTGACCATCCGTGTATGCAAGAAAATTATTTCCTCTGTTAATCGCCCATTGGATTTTTTTTTTTATTATTATTAAAAATCGAGGATAATTATTTCCCGATTTTAATCCCCATATTTAATTATATATATGTATTAGTTATCATGTGCATGGGTCAGATTGAGTTATTTTGCTGTCAAACTGGCAAAATTTTAATTTTAAATTTCAAAACTCTGTTGTCCTTGACGTTTTTGTATTTGGCGATCAAAAACGTACTACGAAAATATACATGCCAGATGTATATTTTCGTAATATGTATTGTACGAAATATTGTTTCATATTATTCATTACTCTCTTAATATAAGTTTTTAAAATAACTATGATTTTTGAAAGGAATTAAATTATATTCGCCAGATAATTTGGCGATATATATATATATTTTCTGCCAGGGATGACCGATATCAAATCTATTCCGCTGCAACAAATTAGTATCTTATATCAGATACTTTATTTAGACATTTGAAAACAAATTTCACTTCAAATTATGATAGAATATTTATCATTTTCCTTTAAATTAGTATATTAGTTGGATATTTATTGTGTAAATATCATCCTTTGAAATGAAATGTTTATGTTTACAATGGAATATAGAAGTTTTTTTTTTTTTTTTTATCTAGAGTTTTGAAATTTAAAATTCAAATTTTATCAATTTTAGAACAAAAACAACTTAATCTAACGCATGCACATGATAACTAATACATATCTAAACCTAAATATGGGGATTAAAATCGGGAAATAATTTCCCTCAATTTTTAATAATTTTTTACGAAAAATCCATTGGGCGTTTAACATAGGAAATATTTTTCTTGTATCCACGAACGGCAAGTGACGTCATCACTTCTCTTGCGTATTTAAAGTCCTCATAATAAGAAAAAACGATTCACTTCATTTTACCAAAATACTCTTTTTTAAGACTATCACATAGAATAATAATAAAGGAAGAAGGAGCACTTCAATACTCTAATGCTTACAAACCACTTCTAGTGAATTGCCAGCGAAAGCTATTTTTGCTACTCAAAACCTTAAAGTAAAGCACCCATGCTCGGCACTTTTATCGCTGTTTGTTGTGGATGCTGCCTCGCTGACTGATTGACAGAGAGATGAGACGATTCAAAAATCTCGCCAACAAGTTGCCAACCAATCAGATTGAAGCATTTTTACAACCCTATACCCGGCATTCCTGGATTTTAGAAACCGAAACCATAACATATACGCTCCTTCTTCCTTTATTATTATTCTATGGACTATCGTAGATCCTGTTTTCAAATTTTCTAACTAACTATCCAATAGCTACAGACACTCCATGCTAACCCAAATTCACCTCTACTCGATACCTCCAACCAGCTATCTCACCCACAACATCGCCAAAATATCCAGGATCCAGCTAGGGACATTCTAAACTGAACATTTTACCTTGACTCGACATTATCACTTTAGACTACTCTACTTTCAATACTCATTTCAACTGGTGACTTTTACTTGCCCAACCAAACATTCTATGCCAACTATCATTTTACACTAATTTCAAAACTAAAATCAACTGGCGGCATTTACGTGCTAAACTCGACGCCAATCATACCTTACAATGTAAACAAACAAGGAAATTTGATAAAAATATTTAAAGGCTTTAATGCGTTTTTACAAATATTTTAAGATTTTTAAGGCTTTAATATGTTTTACAAATATTTTAAGCGTTTTTTTAATGAAACAGTCAAAGAGTCGTTCATTCGGAATTAAACAGTTGTTTATTTGGAATTTGCATTTTCTGAATGGCAACAGTTTTGGTTTGTTTTTATTTGGTATTGCATTGTTGGGCCCAACGAGATATATATATTAGAGTGCTGATTCAATGGATGAAGGATTAGCTTTCCGTGGTTCAAGATGAATCACGTGACATGCTCCAATAGGTTGCTGTGTTTGGCCCTTTATCGCTATTTTGGCATTTAAAATATCAGTTCGACAAATTGTCATTATTATTAGGTAACATGACAGTTCTATGACCGAAGTAAATTGTTTTTAAAATAATTTTACACATATTTCACATTTTAATAAATAATAAATACCTTTTTTTTCATCGTTTTCCAACAAAGTTTAAAAGTGTTTATAAAAGAAAATTTAAACTTTTAAAGAGCTAAATTTAACAACAAATAATAATTTTTCAACTATTTTTAAGCATTTTGTCGGTTAAAGTTCAACTACACGAAATGAAAAAGAAGTAAAATCAAAATCAAAATGATTCAGAACAAAAGAATATTAAACTACGTAAGTAAACAAAAACAATGAACAATCTCCAAACCGTTGCCATAGAAATTCACTGAAAATAAGCTGTTACCAAGGGAACCGCCGAATACGCAGGTGCAAGGAGAGCATGTCACATGACTCATCTTGGACCTTCTCAAGGGTTACCATTTATCACTCTACTTTATATATCTCGTTGGTTGGGCCCTCCGTGGCCGAGTGGATATGTCACCACACTGCTAATCACCTTCGAGCGTAGGAGAGCGGGTTCGATTCCCGCGCCGGCCCTGGGTGTTTTCTCCAAATCTTCGTATTGTAATTCTTTCATGTGCTATCTGTCGTTATCTGACGAAGATTTACAAGCAGGCTATATGTCAAGCATACAAATCTGATATATATGTTATCAATAAACAATGTTATCAATAAAATTGCATTGTTTATAATCATGAAGTTACATAATTCTATTTATAGGATCATGTTTATGAATACTTTTGAATGTCCCTGTACACGAACCATTTGCTTCATCTTAACGAAAAGCTTACTGTAGCATCACTATATGATACACATTTAGAATACCGAGTTAGGAATTTCTGCTACTATTTGTTCTTAAGATATGCTGATAACAGACACACAGACAACAAGACAGACACAGAGACCATTCGCTAAAAACGTGATTTTCGTATTCAGGGGACCTCAGAACATGGAAGTATAACAAAAACTCACGTCCGAAAATTTGACCCTAAAACAATACTTTCTCGATCCTATGGGTAACAGGAAGTAAATAACGATTCACTTCATTTTACCAAAATACTTTTTTTAAGACTATCGAAGATTCTGTTTCCAAATACGTAGGCGAAGTGTGACGTCACTGACCGTCCGTGGATGCAAGAAAAAGATTTCCTATGTTAATCGTCCATTGTATTTTTTGTAAAAAATTATTAAAAATCGAGGAAAATTATTTCCCGATTTTAATACCCGTATTTGGGTATAGATATGCTATCGTATCCTTGTATTAGATTGAGTTATTTTGCTGTCAAATTGACAAAATTTTAAATTTCAAAACTGTGACATCTTTGGCTTTTTTTGTATTTGGCGTTTAAAAACATACTACGAAAATATACATGCCAGATGTTTATTTTCGTAATATGTATTGTACGAAATATTGTTTCATATAATTCATCGCTCTCTTAATATAAGTTGTTAAAATAACCATGATTTTTGAAAGGAATGAAATATGTTCGCCAAATAATTTGGTGATATATTTTTTCCGCCAAGGATGACAGATATATTAAATCTATTCCGCTGCAACATATGAGTATCTTATATCAGACACTTAATTTAGACATTTGAAAACAAATTTGACTTCAAATTATGATAGAATATTTATTATTTTCCTTTTAATTAGTATATTAGTTGGATATTTATTGTGTAAATATCATCCTTTGAAATGAAATGTTTAAGTTTTCAATCGAATATGGAAGTTTGTTATTTTATTTTTCTAAAGTTTTGAAATTTAAAATTTAAATTTTATCAATTTTCCAGCAAAAACAACTCAATCTAACGCATGCACACGATAACTAATACATATCTGTACGAAATATGGGAATTAAAATCGGGAAATAATTTTCCTCAATTTTTAATAATTTTTTACAAAACATCCAATGGGCGTTTAACATAGGAAATCTTTTTCTTGCATCCACTGGCTCCCAGTGACGTCATCACTTTGCTTGCGTATTTTCTAACTAACTATCCAATAATTACAGACATTCCATGCTAACCCAAATTCACCTCTACTCTATACTCCCAACCAGCTATCTCACCCACAACATCGCTAAAATTGGCCAAAATATCCAGGATCCAGCTCGGGACTTTCTCATTCTCAACCGAACATTTTATCTTGACTCGACATTATCACCTTAGACTACCCTACTTTCAATACACATTTCAACTGGTGACCTTTACTTGCCCAACCAAACATTCTATGCCAACAATCATTTTACACTAATTTCAAAACTAAAATCAACTGGCGGCATTTACGTACTAAACTCGACGCCAATCATACCTTACAATGTAAACAAACAATGAAATTTGATAAAAATATTTAAAGGCTTTAATGCGTTTTTACAAATATTTTAAGATTTTTAAGGCTTTAATATGTTTTACAAATATTTTTAGCGTTTTTTTAATGAAACAGTCAAAGAGTCGTTCATTCGGAATTAAACAGTTGTTTATTTGGAATTTGTATTTTCTGAATGGCAACAGTTTTGGTTTGTTTTTATTTGGTATTGCATTGTTTATAATCATGAAGTTACATAATTCTATTTATAGGTTCATGTTTATAATAGCCAGTGATCCGTTATATTTAATTAAACATTTAAACATTACAATTGAATAGTTTTTCAACGAATAAATAACAATATGTGCGATACAAAACATGTATGAAAATGATATGTATGTTTCCTAAGTTGAATTAAACAAACGGAAAAAAAATGGCTGCCAAAAGTTTCTGTTTTGAAGCGGTACTAACCGGATTCGTTCATGACAGATGAGGGTCATTATATATATTAATGGTTACTAAATTGCATTAACAATATAATAATACTGATCATTATTTATTAAATTTTAATTATAATAAACAATTTTTATTAATCAGTTTAAATTTAACAGAAACAGACACGAACATGTGATAAATTGAGATCGCGAAGCGAAGCAGTCTAGAAGATTCGCTAGTAGTTAAAAAAAAAACAGTTAATTGCACTGCTATTAACTGATATAAAAGAATAAAACAGGGTGAACGATAACTATTAAGTTACATATGTAAGTACTATAACAGAGTTATTACGTTATTTAATGATTTAAAATTAAAAAGAGAATTTAAAATTTAGAAAAGAAGTGTGATCACAAAAACAGAGTTGCATAAGGAAGATTGCGAAAGCCACGGCCACTTGCGAATAGCAGTTAACGTTTTGTAGTTTAAAGAATGTAAACAACACTACATTTTTTTATTTGGAGTTATTTTACTTTAAAAAGATGAGTAAAAATAACACTTGGATACGTTTTAGTCCAAGCGGCGGCTGCAAAAAATGGACTTGATAAGGTACGAAGCTGATTTTTTTCCTATAGATAGAATTCATTGTTACAATGAAAATCTGATAGGGTTGCCTGGTCAAAGCTGTCAAGTTTAAGAGAAACAACCTCACCTCCGGTCACAATTTAAACGATTTTCGAACCCCAAAAGGTATGAAGATGAAACCGGTGCTAAAATGTAGAGATTAATATGCTCTTTAAAATGGCATAGGGTTGCCTGGTCAAAACCGTCAAGTTTCAGAGGTTGCCTCGATAATAGGGGTCAAATTTAAACGATTTTCGAACCCCACAAGTACGAAGATGAAACCGGTGCTAAAATGTAGAGATTAATATGCTCTTTAAAATGACATAGGTCATTTGACATAGGCCTGGTCAAAGCAGTCAAGTTTCAGAGGTTGCCTCGGAAATAGGGGTCAAATTTAAACGATTTTCAAACCCCACAAGTGTGAAGATGAAAGCGGTGCTAAAATGTAGAGATTAATATGCTCTTTAAAATGGCATAAGGTTGCCTGGTCAAAACCGTCAAGTTTCAGAGGTTGCTTCGATAATAGGGGTTAAATTTAAACGATTTTCGAATCCCACAAGTATGAAGATGAAACCGGTGCTAAAATGTAGAGATTAATATGCTCTTTAAAATGGCATAGGGTTGCCTGGTCAAAGCCGTCAAGAAATAGAGGTTGCCACGAAAATAGGGGACGTATTTTATGATTTATTTACCCAAGTAAAAAGTGATTTACCCAAGTGTAAAGATGAAACTGGTGCTAAAATGTAGAGATTAATATGCTCTTTAAAATGGCATAAGGTTGCCTGGTCAAAACCGTCAAGACCCGGAGGTTGCCTCGAAAATAGGGGTCAAAATTAAACGCTTTTCGAACCCCACAAGTTTAAAGATGAAACCCGTGCTAAAATGTTGAGAATAATATACTTTTCAAAATGGCATAGGGTTGCCTGGTCAAACCCGTCAAGAAACAGCGGTTGCCACGAAAAAGGGGGGGCGTATTTTACGATTTATTTACACAAGTAAAAAATGATTTACCCAAGTGTAAAGATGAAACCGGTGCTAAAATGCAGAGAATAATATGTTCTTTAAAATGGAATAGGGTTGCCTGGTCAAAACCGCCAAGAAAAGAGGTTGCCACGAAAAGTGTGTGCGTGTGTGTGTGTGGGGGGGCGAATTTTAGCGGTTTTCTTACCGTAACATATTTAAAAATGAAACCGTTTATAAAATATAGAGAATAATATTCTCTTTAGAGTATCATAGGGTTGCCAGGTGAAAATCTCGAGAAATAGTGGTTGCCTCGAAAAAAAAAAAAAGCTAATTTTGAAGGGTTTTTTATACAATGTGAAGAAAAAATATAAAAAGTATTTAAAAAAGTAAAAATAAATAAATAAACTGTAATAAAACTGTTCTAAAATTTTCCATAAAAACAACGAATTAGTAGTAAAAATTAAAAATGTAGCATGCGGATACAGATAAGAAAATACGCCCGCAAACGTTAACAGAAATGAAGATAATAATGCCCAAGAAACTCATAATAAAAAATTCTGTTAGTATACAAAATAAATAATTAAATAAAAGAAAAAAAAAACCTCTTATTTCAGATTTGCAGCAAGATTTACAAATTTCAATTTCATAAATTAATTCATGGTTATTAAGAAACGCGAAAAATTTATCAATTTTTTAAAAATGTTTTTCGCTTTATTTGTACCCATAATTAATTTGCAGAAGGTATTATTGATTATTTTTAATTAGATATAAAAAAATTAATTGAGAAAATTTTCTAAAATTGACAAATTTTTAATATAACAAAATCGGCACAACCCAAAATTTTCGTATAAAATTCTACAAAGCAGCCGCATACATTTCTTCAGGGAATTTATCTTCTCAATACTTTGACACAATTTGAATATTTTAAGTATAGAGTTCTAACAACCACGTGACTTTCTTCTTAGGAACCGTACTTTGGTGAAGAACAACGCTAATTTTTCCATGCCTTTGGAAGCGTAGTAGTCGAATTTTTTTATGCTTTTGCAAATACATTTACAACACTGTGTTACAATAAATTTCTAACATTATTCCGCATTGATAAAATGGGTCAAGAAGGTCAACTGTCCCTCAGCAAACATACTCATGACGTCATCTGTTAGAACTCTATTGAAAAATGGGGAAAAAACGAGCTCGTGAGCTGAAATTAGTTTTATACAGATTAGAAAAAGAATGGTCATGCATAATAATTTAATCTTCTTTATGATTTAAAATCTCTTATATCATTAAACAAATAAAATAAACAAATATTGAAATTCGCTTACTTTTCTAAGCTGACCGCTATACCTTGACAGGTTTGAAGCACAATCGTAAGCAAATTGAAAAGTGTTGTATGTTCTACATTTAGCTTCCAATTTCATCTTTTAAATATTAATCATTTCGTGTTTAACGTTTTTTAAATAGTCTTCATGTGTGTTTCACTTTGTGTTAAACACCTTTAGTATTCGTTAGCTATTTGGTGACTGACCGCTATTTCTTTACGAATTTTACCAGGCAAACATATGCCATTTTAAAATAACTCCTACGCTGTACATTCTGGAACCAGCTACACCTTTCAAATATTCATATAATTTTATCCTTATTCATTTTCTTTGTTAATGCTATTCATATTTTTTTACACTTTGTTAAGAAATCTTCAAAATTCGCCTATTTTTTTGTGGTTGACTGCTTTACTTGACAAATTTGACCTATTTTCGAGGCAACCTCCGGGTTTTGACGGTTTTAACCAGGCAACCTTATGCCATTTTAAAGAGCATATTAATCTCTATATTTTAGCACCAGTTTCATCTTTACACTTGGGTAAATCACTTTTTACTTGAGTAAATAAATCGCAAAATACGTCCCCTATTTTCGTGGCAACCCCTGTTTCTTGACGGCTTTGACCAGGCAACCCTATGCCATTTTAAAGAACATATTAATCTCTACATTTTAGCACCAGTTTCATCTTCACACTTGTGGGGTTCGAAAATCGTTTAAATTTGACCCCTATTATCGAGGCAACCTCTGAAACTTGACGGTTTTGACCAGGCAACCCTATGCCATTTTAAAGAGCATATTAATCTCTACATATTAGCACCGGTTTCATCTTCACACTTGTGGGGCTCGAAAATCGTTTAAATTTGACCCCTATTTCCGAGGCAACCTCTGAAACTTGACGGCTTTGACCAGGCAACCCTATGTCATTTTAAAGAGCATATTAATCTCTACATTTTAGCACCGGTTTCATCTTCGCACTTCTGGGGTTCGAAAATCGTTTAAATTTGACCCCTATTATCGAGGCAACCTCTGAAACTTGACGGTTTTGACCAGGCAACCCTATGCCATTTTAAAGAGCATATTAATCTCTACATTTTAGCACCGGTTTCATCTTCACACTTGTGGGGCTCGAAAATCGTTTAAATTTGACCCCTATTTCCGAGGCAACCTCTGAAACTTGACGGCTTTGATCAGGCAACCCTATGTCATTTTAAAGAGCATATTAATCTCTACATTTTAGCACCGGTTTCATCTTCGAACTTCTGGGGTTCGAAAATCGTTTAAATTTGACCCCTATTATCGAGGCAACCTCTGAAACTTGACGGTTTTGACCAGGCAACCCTATGCCATTTTAAAGAGCATATTAATCTCTACATTTTAGCACCGGTTTCATCTTCATACCTTTTGGGGTTCGAAAATCGTTTAAATTTGACCCCTATTATCGAGGCAACCTCTGAAACTTGACGGTTTTGACCAGGCAACCCTATGCCATTTTAAAGAGCATATTAATCTCTACATTTTAGCACCGGTTTCATCTTCATACCTTTTGGGGTTCGAAAATCGTTTAAATTGTGACCGGAAGTGAGGTTGTTTCTCTTAAACTTGACGGCTTTGACCAGGCAACCCTATCAGATTTTCATTGTAACAATGAATTCTATCTATAGGAAAAAAATCAGCTTTGTACCTTATCAAGTCAATTTTTTGCAGCCGCCGCTTGGACTATAACATGCAAATTAATGTTTTTAAATAACCATATAAGACTTCAGAAGTTAAAAGTATGTTTGCAACGCTCATGGGAAAAACGAAAGAATGGCGAACATAGCCGCCAAAGGTAAGGGAGGAGGGGTTATAAACGGAATTTCCCGAAAAAGTAAAGTACCTCAAATTTCAGGTGGGGGGTATAATCGGGAGGGGGGTTACTATCGGAATTTTACGGTATAAGGTTTACTTTTAAACTGAAGTTATCTTGTTGTTGATATTGCTTTGCTTCCTTAAAATTAAAATAAGACATTTTTATCCATTTGATGGAAATCCACTCCATGTCTTCAATCCAAGCAGTGTCCACTCCGTAAACAAAGAATTCCACTCTGTATTTACCTTGTCTATTCAATTGAAAAATTAATTTTGATAATATATAATTACTAACAAAAAAAAAAAAAAAAAAAAAAAAAAAAAAGGATTATGAGATATCTCATTAAGTATATTAGATTTAAAGTTGCCAAGTAGAAATACATGATTTTTTAAATAAAAATTTAAATGTTATTATTATTATTATTTTTTTTTTAATCTGGTCCTCATTTTCTACCCCTTAGATTCACATTCACTCATTGCAGTTTTACAGTCTTAAGCTCAGTAATACAACTTGAAACCATATTAGCATAAACTTATACATATATGTATATTAATATAATTTAAACAATCTTGAACAACCATTTATATAAAAAGCCCCGAGGCCTTCACTTTGGGAGGGGGGGGGGAGAGTATGAAAGTATACAAAATAATTAATATTAAGAAAAGTCCTACTCAAAATTTATAACGCAGAATTAATTGTAATAATGTTCTATAAAATCAAGCTTCTTTCTTTAGTCAATAAATTATTTTTTAATAATACCAAACATAAATCGAAAGTAAAATTAAAGTCTCTGAGTGTTGCAGCTGGCTTCTTTTGGTATATGTAATAATTTATTTGAGAAATTAAAATATAATAACAAGTATAAAAATATTGCAAAAAAAGTATCTATCGAAACTATTAATTCTAATGCATAAGTTAATACAGGTATTGAAATTTCGTTTAAAATAAGACAAAACTTTTTTAAGCATCAATTTTTTCTTACAGATACATCAAAAATTACTCATACAGATTAGACGTTTATAAAATTTTTATTAATAATGGAATAAATACAAAAACACTTACTTTCCACCAGATTGACATTTTATGATTACAGGAACATTAAATCCTTCAGAGAAACTAAGAATAGCCTAAAATATATATATTAATGAATTACGTATTTGTGATGTATTTTATTATATCAAATAAATTATATATTTTTACTGAATTAAAGTCAAACCAGATAAAAATGGAAAAACTACAAACTCTTCAAAGAATGTAATTTTTTATGTAACAAATATATCAGTATCAAATTTAAAGTACATATGATAATAATATCAGATGTACAATAGATTTTCCTTTAATATGCATATTAAAATAACTCTATAACAGTTTCAATTAAGTACTATTTAAAATGGTTATAAATTACGTACTAATTTGTAAATTGAGTGCTGTTTTCATAAGTATACTAAATGAGAAAACAAAGTTTTTGCAGAACAAAAGTGTAAAAATAAAATTTCAATCAATCAATATTTATAAATAATGTTTTTTAAATATCTATTGCTTTTCTTCACACTGTGACGATTGTGAAACAAAGAAACATGATAATGCATATATGAAGAGATAATAAAACCGAGAAAATAATAAAATTATTATGTCTTAAATAAGTTAATAAATAAAAATAAAATAAAATATATACCAATTTTCCTGTAAATCTTAACATAAAAATAAAATAAAATAAATAAAATACAGTAGAACTTGGATAATTCGAAGTTGTAGGGACCAGAGAAAAATTCGAAATATCCAAAAATTTGAATTACATATACTATTTTGTCAGAAAGAAGAAATAAATAAAAAATGAATAAATGAAACTCTACGATCAAAGATTTAACACATAAACTTTATATCTAAGAATACTGCTACATTTACCCCCCCCCCCCATTAAATCAATATTTTTTTTACGAGCTTAAGTATTTGCCACTTTTTTAAAAAAAGTCAAATATTTTTGATTGCTTCTTTAAGTACAATCTTTGTGTCATGCCTCCAGCCTATCAATTAATACAAAAATAGAATCTTCTACATCAGACATGACTTTTAATTAAAAAAACATCGAAATTTATCATGGACCATATCTTCTGATGCACCAGTTAGGAAATACTTTTGCATTTCCTTATCCTTCTTTTGAAAGACTGTTAAAAAAAATAAAAAAAAATAAAAATAAATAAATAAATAAATAAAAATAAAAATGCACTTTCGTTGAGAAAAATCTCGGGAACAAATTTTACTGTAATATTTTAAAGTTAATCGTATGAAAAATTCGAATTATCCAAAATAGAATTCGAACTAGCCATGATTTTTTAACATTATTTTAATACAAAATTCAAGGGACCGAGTAAAAAATTCTAATTATCCAGAATTTCGAATTAAACAAGTTCGAATTATTCAAGTTTCACTGTATATACAAATTTTACTGTAAATCTTAACATATAATTTATTTAAAATTCACATTGATATAATCCTGCCCCTCCTTTTAGTGATAGAGACATACGAAAGTGATATATCCAACTAAGCATTATGATAATAAACTGATAAAAGCATTATGATAATAATCTCAGCGATATCTAGCAGACGATTCGGCACAATTAGGTATTGTTACTTCTTAAAGAGTTAATATGGAGTCACCAGGGATCGATCCAGGTTTTAATTTTTGGGTCCCTTTTTTGTGAAAAACAAAATATTTTTGTGAAATTTTTATTTATTTTTGTGAAATATAAAATATTTTTGTGAAAAAGTAAAATATTGTGTAAAATCTTCAGTTTTTACAATCACTTTATGTAATGTTTAATATCAAGGTAATAGAGTTTCGTTGAGCCAAATTAAGGCATAAATTAAAAATAATACTGAAAATAGGAAAACATTTAATAAAAGGATCATTTTTATAAAACAAAATCTTGTGAAGGGACTCATTTTACAAATTTGAATTTTGTGAAGGGTCCCTTTGTATGGATCTGAATTTTGTGAAGGGTCCCTTTTTATGAATTTGAATTTTGTGAAGGGTCCCTTTTTATGAATTTGAATTTTGTGAAGGGTCCCTTTTTACTATGTGGAATTTTGTGAAGGGGCCACAAAAGGGACCCAAATTTTGCCTGGATCGACCCCTGGTCACTATACTATTTTCAAAAGCTATAAAAATATAAGCGACGATAATAGAGTATTTTCATGTTTCATACAATTTCCATTTACATGAATTCTATTGCACTTCATTTTCTACTTTAAATGATTGTGTTCATGACACTTTAATAACACTTATGAACTTACCTTAAGTTCTTTTAAACAGAATGTTATTTTAGTTTCTTTTTCAACTTCAAAATCTTCAAATTCTTGAGATTCCAAGGTTAATTCCGTATGAACAACTTTATTAGGATCTTTAAATAAAATTTAATATTAAGGAAATGCAATAATAACAGACATCAGTAACCATCATAAAAATAAGATTTAACAATGAAATAATAAAAAAAAAAAAGATAGCTGTTTATATAAATTTTGTTGAAAACGAAAAGAAAATATTATAAATATAAATAACACAGGAAAAAAAATATATGCTATGAAATTTTCTCAATGAGTTTTCTTTAAATTATAAAACTAAATAATTTAAAGTCAAAACTTTATTGTAAAAAAAAAAATTCCAATGTTTTAGAAAAAAAAAAAAAAAAAAAAAAAAAAATCTATTTTCCCTGTTTTTTTTTTTTTTTTTTTTTTAAATAATGCTTTGAAATCCTTTGAGTTTTTCCTGCTTTTTTATTAGATTTTTTTTTTTTTTTTTTTTAATTTCCTAAGCTTTCCAGGTTTCCTCTAAGTTTCAATTACTGTAGCAACCCTTACAAATATACATAATAAATAAATAAATAATAATAATAATAAAAACTTTTAGATAGAACTCCTAGTGATAGAATAAGAATATGGCCATTTTCTCAAGAAAAATTAAAAGAAAAATATTTTTTATTTCAATAAATTAGACTATTTTTAAATCTTGAGAAAAAGGAAAACTATTTACAAGAGGCAAATACGACATTCTTAG
Organism: Salticus scenicus; assembly: GCA_963930645.1. Classification (NCBI taxonomy): domain Eukaryota; kingdom Metazoa; phylum Arthropoda; class Arachnida; order Araneae; family Salticidae; genus Salticus; species Salticus scenicus. Next base: position 116,838,097 of record OZ005661.1, read on the forward strand.
AAAGAAAACATTTATTTAATTCATAAAATGAAAATACTTTTCCTCAATTGCTTCAAAATAATAATTTTCAAGTACTTTCTTTCTTGTATTAGTTATGAAATTTGGAATGAAAAAGCTTGATTTTAAAAGACAGTTAAACACTTTCACTGTAAAACTAAGTCTAAGTTGAAATAACTGCTTTATTTTTAAGGAAAGTAAACACTTCCCTACAATTTTGTCAAAATGACGAAAATTTCACTGGCTTTTCATTGTAATGTTTAGAATAATGTTGCATTTAAAATAGTTGATAGGCTTTTATTCCTTTCTTTGATTGTTCTTTTTACTTCCATTAACTGACTACTACAGGTACCTAATGGGAATATTATATTTGGTAAAAATTCATTATCGAATTTTCACCTGACCTGATTTACAAGTTTTAAGGTTCCCTGAGGTTGCAAAATTTGTAGAGGGTAACACTTGAACTAATTAAAAAAAAAAAAAAAATCACTAATCAAAAGCTACACTATTCCTGAGTGCTATAGGCTATAATTAATTTTGATAAAATATTTTTTGTAACTCAAAATTTCAATATTTTAATTAAAATCCTCATAAAAAGAATGAAATATTGCAACGAAAACTGTTGAACAATGGGGCTTCGAATCCAGAGTTTGTGAGTTAGATCTCCGTGAAGGGAAATAGTTTAAAAATGTTTTTTGTGAAAATCTAAATTAATTATTTTTCATTATGTCTATCGTGTTTATGTTATCTATCTGTATTAATATATAAAGCAAAAAAGTTTGTTTGTACATGGAGGGTAATCTCTGGAACTACTGAACCAATTTAAATTTTTTTTTTTTTCGCTAATCAAAAGCTACGCTATCCCTGAGTGCTATAAGCTATAATTAATTTTGAAAAAATATTTTTTATAATTCGAAATTTCAATATTTTAATTAAAATCCCCATAAAGACCATGAAAAAAAAAAAAAAAAAAAAAAAGAAAAGAAAGAAAGAAAGAACACGAAATATTGCAATAACAGCTGTTGAACACCGGGGCTTCGAGGTAAAGCACCGGACTCAGAATCCAGAGTTTCTGAGTTGGATCCCCATGAAAGTTTAAAAATGGTTTTTGAGAAAATCTAAATTTTTTATTTTTCATTATGTTACTTATGTTTGTCATCTATCTATATTAATATATATAAAGCATCAAAGTTTGTTTGTATGCGGAGGGAAATCTCTGGAACTACTGAACCAATTAAAAAAAAATTTTCACTAATCAAAAGCTACATTATTCCTGAGTGCTGTAGGCTATAATTTATTTTGATAAAATAATTTTTTTAATTCAAAATTTTAATACTTTAATTAAAATCCCCATAAAAGTCACGATTTTTTTTTTTTTTTAATTTTTATTTATAAAGCAATATAAAAAACAGTGATTCAATTCTTTTGAAAATTCATTTAAATACAGTGACTAGCGAAGCGGATGTACCCTGCTAGTTTATCATATTTTTGGAGAAGTAGGAAAAAATGAAATACTGAAATTTATAATTAAAATGCACTCATAGAACACTGAGCTACCTCAATGTATTATGAATATTGCTTTTTAAAGGGTACAAGAGAAAAGCCTTATTTTTCCAGATTCCCGTTTTTTAATAAACATACACATTTGGAAATGTTTTTTAAGGAGAACTGGTAAATTAAAGAAATGAATTTTAAGTAATTTTAAATATTGTTTGAATCATAATTTAAAAACTTTTTTCTTGTAATATATTGATAAGTTTCTAAATAATAAATTATCTAAATCATGAAAATTAGCAGGTGAAAATAAGAATGACAGAAAAATATAAATTAAACATGCACAACAGAATGCATAGTTAAAAAAACAAACAGTGTACTACTATTAACTTATACCTCAGCTCACAATTCATAATAAGTACAAAACTGTACTGATACTAATTGATGTTAAAAAATCTGGTGAGAAACAACTTCCATTAACCAATATTACAAGTATATATGCATTTTTTGGAGATAATGTGTCGATCAGAACAGAAGATATAAAATTGATCTAACAAAATACATACCTAAAAATTTTCTGGTAAGAGAAAGCTGATCCACATGCAAAGATATATAAAACAGATTTAAATAGCAAGTTTAAAAAATAAGAAAAAATAAATAAAAAATCAGTTGAGCCATTTTTTGAAACACGAATATCCGAGATCTAAAACTGACCAACCTAATCAGGATGACTGCTAATTTTCCTGTAATAACCGTGTAATACATGAGAAAGGATATCTTAAAATGAGTTTATGAAACAATTTTCAAGAAAATTGTTAGAGTCATTTATGAGATCAGGACTTTTACAAAAACTTGGCATACTCAATTGTTGACCGGCAAACAACAGTTATATAAGTTTTAAATATGCAAAAGGATATTTAAAAGGAGGTTAATATGGCAAGTTTGAAAAAAATTTGTACAGTCATTGTTAAAGGAATGCACTTGCGAGACCTGAAATTGAGCTATTTATAAAGGATGCCTATCAATTTTCCTGAACTAACCAACTAATTCATACAAAAGGATATTAATAGAGTGTAATGTAGCAACTTTGAAGAAAATTGTTAGAGTTGTTTTTGAGATATGGACTTATGGTCACACTTCCGTTTTTCCAATTTTCATCAAAAGTTGGAAAAATCATCTGTACACCGGACCTGTCTCAATCCTGAAGTTTCATAGTTCTATCTTTGTTAGTTTTGGAGACATGATAGTCAAAAGATTCCCCACACATACACATACATATACACACTGACCAATTGTCAAAAATTACTTTTTTGGACACAGAAGGCCTTAAAACATGTAAATCAAGTGAAAACTCGATATCAAATTTTCGGACTGAATACAATACTTCCATTACCTATGATTGTTTGATAATGGAAGTAAAAAATTCCTTTATCTAAATAAATACAGTCACTTATAACATACACAGAGTGGTTAACATTAGAACTTTCCTAAATTTTCTCTAACTATTTTTCACCATTTTCCTACAGTTATGGTGTTTATTTTTCACAAAATTTATGAATAATTCAACAATTTACAATAACGAGCTTTCAAATATGGCTTATTTTCACAAAATTTGTCAAAATTCCCTGATTATTCCAGACTCACTTAAATTCCCTAACTTTTTAACAATTCCTTGACTTTCCCTGACTAGTGGCCCCCCCTGATACAATAATACGAAAATCACCACAATTAAGAAAATCATTACAATATCAAAATTACACCAATCCTTTAACCTTCATGAGAGTTATTTAACAAGAAAACCTTGTGAATGTTAAGATTATCTTCCTATGGAAAAGGGGGTGTTAAATTCTATAAAATGTTAATTGTAATGACAGAACATTTAGTGAACAAATAAATATGTTTATTAACAAGAAGTAGATAAAAGTAACTTGCATTCCCATATTAATTACAAAAATAAAATAAATTTTATAAGTGAAATTCAATAAGCAAAAATTTGCTTTTTTTTAGAAATTAATAAACTTAAAAATGCAAAAAATAATGTACATCCGATATGCCTTCTGAACTCATAAATGAATGTTGTTTGTGAGTTAGTTTGTGCACAATACATCTTAATCTCTAATCTAATCTAACAGGTGAAAGATAACAGCACCCTTTTACATCCAAGAGTATTTGTTTAACCACTTAACTGCCCCAGGCGTGTATAGTCTCCTTTCCAAAGTACGATTCTTTGTATTGCACTGTTGTCAGTGAAACTAGTGACACAATTTGACAATGCAGTAAAATAACCTTGGAAGTGATTTTTACTGTGTTTTCGAAAGATTTACTCATTTTAGTGTTTAGAGAGAATGGTGGCATTGCGAAGCGAATTTCTTAAATTTTCGTCGACAGGCAAGGGGTTAAGTGAGTAGGATAAAGGGATTGTCGTACCAGATTAACACTTCTGTCATTGTTATATTTTTTATGTTTTGAAATATTAAAATTTGTATAGATACTATTTCACTCAGCGAAAAACATTTCTACGTCAACTATTCATTCAGAAAAAATGATTGAGTAAAAAAAAAAAAAAAAAAAAAAAGGTGGATAATAGAGGAATGCACTCATTACAAGTTTTGCTGCATTTCTGTGCTTGTGAATAATCAAAATTTGTGAATATTAAGGTATTAATGTACATTTATTACCTTTCAAAGAACTTTGATAGATCTTTCGCCAAGATCTTGGGTAAAAGATCTAATGAAAGTCCATTCAAAGGCAATAAATATAGTTTTCATATAATATGAAGGACTTTAACATGAAATAAAACAAATCATTACAATAATTCATATTAAAAATATTTTCATTCCGAGAAAAAAACAAACACTGTTTTACATATTCATGAAGATTAATGAAATAACATAAAAATACACCAAGAATTAAATAAATTGATACCTGGTTCATCATCAACATAATTCCTTAAAAATATTTTATCTGAGCATACTGTTAAAGTTAATTCTTCTACTGAATTGCTGAAATTCTGTATTCCATCTTGAAGAAGTCTGAAAAGATTAATTTAAAATTAGAAAAATAAGTTTAAAAAAAATCATAAGTGTAATTAATTTAAAACACATTATAAAAATTCATAAAATTACTAGCAATTTTGCAGTGAACCTTAATACTTTTTCATATAGTTAAGGCTATAAAATTTGCAGTTTTTTTCCCTCTTTGAATAAAAGAGAATCAACTAATGAACAAGCTTTAATAACATAATTAATACATTCTGAAATGTAGTGAGTTAATTTTTACGATGATGTATGTATGAGTGTGAGTATGATAACATCTAAACACTGCGATCAATTGAACTGAAAGTTGATAGATAAGTTATAGGTCACCATCACACTAACTGTATAAATTTTGATGAGTCTACAATTTATTTTATAGTTTTTTTTACAGGGTCAGAAAGAAAAAGGTTTTATCACTATGGCCTATGAATTCAAATTATTTAAAGTGAGATAGTGTCTAAACGCCTTATTCAATTGAGTTAAAAGTTTGTAGGTATGTTATAGGTCAATGTTGCATGATTTGCATACATTTTGATGAACGTGGGACCTATTATTCATTTACAGGGACACAAGAAAAAATTCTTTATTATTATGGCCTATAGACTCAAATTATTTAAAGCAATAGCATCTAAATGCTTTATTCAATTTAACTGAAAGTTGATAGGTACATTATAGGACATTACCACACAAACTTCATTAATTTTGATGAGTGTACAAATTATACTTCTTTTACAGGGACACAAAGAAAACTTTTTAATCATTATGGCCAATGGACTTGAATTATTAAAGAACAACAGTGTCTAAACTGCACATTCAATTAAGATATAAACTGGTAGGCATGTCATAGGTTATCATCACAAAAATCATACAAAATGATATGAGTGTAGGACTTATAGTTCTTTTTACTTATACACAAAAGAGAATTTTTGTACATTGTGGTTTATGGGCTCAAACAATTTAAAGTTTGCTTTAGTTATGTTAAATTGTTTAAATCATAAAAAACTGTTAAATATTTGATATTGAGAGCTTACCAATGAAAGTTCTTTTATGAAGAAGAGAGAAAAAGAAAATTTAAGTGCAAAAATTACTTGAGAGATGAGACACAAATTGTTCTGCATCTACAATAGAGTCCTGCATGGGTCAGGTTTTACCTGAACTGAACCCGACAAAATTTTTTTCATCAACCTGAAAACTGACCCGAACCCATAATACAGATTTTTTGCAACCTGCACCCGACACGAACCCGCTTTCTTTATACCCGAACCCGACCCAAAACCCAAATGAACATTACTAATTCATCTAAAAATCATGCAAATCTTTTAAAAATTATAAAATAAGATAAATTTTCACTGTCACACATTGGTAAATTATTTTAAGAAGAATTTAAAATGTTATTACTAATTGCATTATGTTAAAAATTTAAAATTCTAAAAAACGGATAAATAATAATTTTTAACCATTTATGTGAGTTGTGAATTTCAAGAATTCAAAATTATGTTTCAAGTTAAATGTTAGTGGTTTATTGTTTATGTTTAATGCTTATATTCTAAAAAAAAAAAAAAAAAAAAGAAAAGAAAAGAAAGAAAGTTGGTTGGTTGTTTTACATCTCACTAGTGCTGCACAATGGGCAATTGGCTATGGTCTGGGACTCATCCCTAGAAGTGGTCCAGAGACATGTTATCACAATTTTGATCCTCCCCAGAAGGGATGGCTCTCCCACTTCGGTGACCCCCAGAGGTATAATTTTTTATGAAAATATGGAGAACATTGCGGCCACGACAGTTTTTACGTGTACCAGGCACCATTAGTGTACACAACGGTCTTTGGCCGGCTCAAGTACTGAACCCACAATCCTCCAATTACGAATCCGGTGCTCTACTGACTGGGCTTCAGAAAGAAAGAAAAACAAAATATGTATCTTCATTTATTGCTTTCGTTCGATCTGAATATTTACTTTATTACAATAATTTGGGTAGCAGTAGCATGGATATAGTTTGCAATTAACACTAAACCTACCACGACAGGTCAAATGACCCATTTTAAAGTTTTTGTCAGAATTTCTTGCAAATAACATTATCACATCGTCCATGTTTCATGTACCAAATTGTGCTAAATAATATATTTTTGCTATACATAGTAATATATATAACATTTTAAAGATGGTTTACTTGACCCGCTGTGGTAGGAACAGGTATACATGAAGTATCAGTAGGTTTAGTGTTAAATATCTGCTTTCCCACGATTACTTTCAATTCACACGATCAGCAAATTAGCTTCTTCCAGTTGCAATTTCAGTGCATTGTTTATTTGTTCTAGAGAAGATAAAGAATGCTATCTGCCTTTATGGAATCCGTTTCTTAAATGTGCTTATTTTACATTTCTTTTTTTCTTTTTTTTTTTTTTTTTTTTTTTTTTAAGTATATGTAGTATGTTTAAATCAGTTACTAGCAGGCTTTGCCCGCTTCGCTGGCCACTAAATTTAAAGGAAACTCGTTTCTATATAGCTTTATAAAAATAAAATAAAATAAATTACTGAAATTGTTCAAAAGCTTGCTCCAGGTCCCTGCTGCATCCAGCAGCGATTTGGTCATCAACTGCAACTCGGGCGCTTGTCCCTATTACCTGCGACAATAGTTTACCAATGAGCTTCCATTTAGGTGCTTATATAACAGTTTCGAAATAGATAGTATCGAAAAAATTGGAGTTTCCCTTTTATATTTGAAACCCAGTTACATGTGAACAACACTATACGTGTTGTTCACATGTAACTCGGACTGGACTCAAACGTAACTGGGTTTAGACAACATATTATTTGCTTTTACGTTATTTCATATGTTTTTTTTTTGTTTATCCAATCAACCATTAAATGACAGCAATTTCACGCCAAATATTACAATATGCTGTGACCGGCTACGTCTGTCGCATGAGACAATTAATTTTTTGTGTTTATATATAATTCATGGGTTGTAAACCTGATAGTACAGCCTTAATATAGTTCTCTTTGGCGGCTTTTGAATTTTTGTCACCATTTTAGACTTAATCCATTGTAACAATAAGACTTAATCCCTTGTAACAATATGCTATGAGCGCAATTTCTGACGTATTTTAGACAACTAATCTTTTTATGGTTATATATATTTCCCATTAAACATATTTTTATTTATTTATTTAAATATTAATTTGAATTTTTCAAATATTTCTGTTCGACAGCATGAGAGTGCAGTAACACACAGAGGTTCATTTGTTTGTATGATAAATTAGCATAGTGATTATTATATAAAAAAAATAAATAAATAGGTAAACATTATCGTGTTACACAACTTTATTATGTCGCTCCATTGGCGGCTTTTGAATTTTTGTCGCCATATTAGCGATGGATTTTTTTTTTTTGTATGAAAAGGGGAAGACTATTTTGCTAATAATTTTATCAGACTCTTTTTTGTTTATACATAAGAATCCTTTATATTCTGCTTATATTTTTAATGCTTTTTAGGTTTAAAATAGTGCTTGTTGAAATAAATTTCCTATCTTTAAAACTGCATTTGTTCTGTAAATTTTGTGTAAAAATAAATCATTTATGTTTTTATATATTTGATGCGCTACTTAGATTAAAATGGCTGTTGCTATATTAAACTTCTTGTCGAAAAACATTCGGTGTACTTCAACAGCAAAATTAAAAAAATCGCCCAGCAGGATCTGTTGATGAAACTGATAAAATAAAAATATGGTTCATAGAGTTTAAATAATCTATTTAAAAATTTTTTTAAAACCCAAATTATTAATCTATCGTATCACATACATAGATATAGTAATAATATATAGATTGATCATTGGGAACAAAAAAGTGATTCCTTTTCACTCGGGAAAAGACGGCGATTTTACCAAAATATGGCAGTCTTTCCTCGAGTGAATACACACGGGAATATGCACGAATGTTTTAGCAAATAAAATTCATGAATAATTTATTTACTAAAGGTGAATGAAAAGCCCCAGATATAGTTTCAAATTCATTCTTCTTTTTTTTTTTTTTTCCTTTAATACCACTTAATGGCTGATTCCAAAGCTTTTTTTTCGGCATCAAAAATCTTTGCACGATAATATGGGGATGATAGATCTATATATATTATTATATCTATGATCATATAAATCTTTTCGAAAATAGAATAAAACTTAATTTGAAAAAAATAATAATAACTTTTGTTTATTAACCAAAATAATTGATGAAATTTGAAATGCAAGTTGGTCTTGTGGGGTACAGGCTGTATATTATATTTTTGTGTTCGTGAGAGAAAATTTAAAAGAATTTGAAAACTGCAATTTTTAATCCCTTTTAAAAATCATGTGACTTAATGTGAAGCAGATTTTTCATTTTTTTTCTCCTAACGGTTTCCATACAATCTTCTGCTGTTGCCACCTAAAATTCATACTTTAGTTAATTTTAAAAAATCTAATTGTCCGATTGATAAGCTGTTTAATGCATCGGATTAAAAAAAAATTTCCCTTTCATTTGCTATCTTATTTGTAACGATGCGACTGATATTTCTAATTTATTTTCTAATCTTTCTGATTTATTTTCTTCATTTTAAATAAGTGTACGTTTTTATTTTTTATTTTTTTTATTATTATTATTATTTTGTCGAAAAAAAATGGCAACAATTAAATTATGGATAAAATTTTAAAATTTAAATGTCTTATTTATCAGAAATTAGAAGGTTTTTATTTTCACATTTTAATTAATTAAGAAAAAACTAATCATCCAATTGATAAGCTGTTTAATGCATCGGATTTACAAAAATTTTCCCTTTCATTTGGTGTCTTATTTGTAACGATGCGAGTGATATTTCTAATTTATTTTCTAATCTTTCTGATTTATTTTCCTCATTTTAAATAAATGTACGTTTTTTCTTTAATTATTATTATTATTTTGTCAAAAAAAAAAAAAAATTGGCAACAATTAAATTATGGATAAAATGTTAAAATTTAAATGGCTTTTTTTTAGAAGGTTATGATTTTCACATTTTAATTAATTAAGAAAAAACTAATCAAAAATTCGAAAATCTGACTTATTATCCTGATTTTCTTTTAGGTTTTGTTGGAGTGTTAAAAAGTTTGACAAAGAAATGTTAATTGGAGATGTACGGAAAGTTTGTAACTCTGCAACAAGTTGAGACTTTTTAAAAAGTTCAAAAAGTTTCCAGATTTATAAAGGTTTTTACTAACTGGAAACTGACTTACATATATATATATATATATATATATATATTAATATATTGCATATCTATGGGTATAGTAGGCCGAGGTTACAATGGTCCTAAACTATGGGACATTAAAACACAAAATAATTTTTAATCATTTTTTTCTTCAAGCTGCACATAATTAAATTATAAAAAGCTCATACTTTTAAAAAGCCAATTAGTAGTTGTTTATAACTCAAAATTTTCAAAAGTGTAAGTGTAATAGCAACTGAGTAAAATGAGGTCAATGTCAAACTATGTAAAAATGCTGTTACACTTACCCCACTTTACTATAATTTATCAACAAGTAAAAAACTTCCTAAAACAGCAATATATAAGCACAGAATTAAATTGGTATTGAAACAGAAATTTTCTGAAATCTATTTGGTGTTACAATACATGTAAAGAGTAATTTTAAAGTTGATAAATATATATAAGAATAAGGAAAACTGTTTCTAACAAATATTTTGAAATTATTTTACAAGCACACATTACAAAAATAATTTATAAAAAGAAGTGGCAAATATTTTTTATACAGTTATAAAGACAATATAATTAACAAGCTTTAATTAAAAAAACCAGAAGCAGAATTTTCTTTATATCTGCATGCAACAAAACAAAATTCATCTGCGATCTTGGAATGACAGACTAAGTCTGGTATCACAATGAGTATAAGCAATTCATAAAATATGTAAAAAATATAACAAATACAATAATCTACAGAAATTATATTTGTATTTTTAAGCCTGACATTCCTTTTTGAGAAGTTAAATTAATCTGCAGATATAACATATTAAAAATATAAAGACCTAGCTTTACTTCGTGGTCGTTTAAGATCTTTCGGTACCGGGCACCCGGTCCTCTTCAGAAACGTTGCTTCTGTGGTGGAAAACTTGAGACTGTTCTCCACCACAGAAGCAACGTTTCTGAAGAGGACCGGGTGCCCGGTACCGAAAGATCTTAAACGACCACAAAGTAAAGCTAGGTCTTTATATTTTTAATATGTTATATTAATATACTTCGTTTTTTATTTTAATTAAATAATCTGCAGATTTTTACACAATTTGCAGCATTTGCTGTCATGCTGTACTGTTTCTGCAACTGGGTTAAAAAAAAAAAAAAAAACATGAAAATAAAAATGATTCAATTAATCTTGACAGTATTCTAGTTAATTCTAAATTTATACACATAAATAATTGTTGTGAAGATTAATTAATAAAATAACCAAAATGTTTGTTTAACCCTTTCAGGGGCACTAAGTAAAAATGATTGAATTTCCTTTGAAATATATATACATCATAAAGTAAACATCCCCTACAAGTCATATTTGATGAAGAAAAAAATTCAGCATGTGGAGATTTTTTTGTGGGTGGTGGCTAGGCGTTCTAGCCACTGTGTCTATCCACCTAAAAGATGCTCCTAAAAATCAAACTAAGATTAATGATCTAAGATAATATGTAAATCTGTTGTATTTAAAAGGTGCATTACAGTATATTTACACTACCAAATACTTTTGAATAAAAAATTATTTTTCATAAAAATATATAAAAGGAACTTCAAAAAATTTTCCCGCAACTTGTCCATTTAAAAAGGTCACAGGCACATTCTGCTTAAAGTTACTGTAGTTCTGCCATCTCTGTTTCAATTTTAGAAGTACACATTAACTTTTCATAAAAGTAGATAAAAATAGTAGCCTCTGCACACTTAGAGAAAAATTTCTAAAGTAGGTGGATAGACCCTCTAGCCACCGCCCCTGAAAGGGTTAAATGAATATTCAATACAGACTATTTACAATTTCAATATATAACACATAGAGAAGAAATTTTAAAAGTGAAATGTTACTTACCGGGATGAAGCAGTAAGTTTACATAAAAAGCCACTGTCAGGGAATGATCCTTGAACTGTTTCATTATCAACATAATTAAGATGATATATTTTAATTACACCTATAAAAGATGTAGAAGATGTAGTAATTGATATAGTACTAAAGATAAATGATATACATAATAACTAAAACTGTTGTATGCGATCATCAACATTTTTTAGTAATAAGCAAAAGTAAAGGAAAACTCTGATATATTATAGGCCACTGCCGTACAAATTGTAGAGATCTTTGTGAATCTTACAGAATTTTTAAGGGACACAATAAAAAATTCTTTATAATTATGATGTATTCAAATTATTTGACGTACAACAGTGTTAAATTAAAGTATATACTATACTTTCTTTAAATACATGAAATTTACAATGTTTAAATGATGAAGAATTGGCATGATTTTCATATTTTTCCAAATGTGGTGCACTTTTGAGCAATAATATAGAACATCGCAGACAAGGGCCTCTGTATAATGTTACCTCTTGAGAATTGCCTAGAAAAGGTCATGTTTAAATAAATTTTAGAAAGGAGTTACATAATTATATAAAATAAAAAAAGGAGGGGGAGGTACTATTTTACCTCTTCTAAAACATGAATAAGAGTATTAGGAAATGTCATAATCTTACAAAAAGAAAATGACTTTATGTATATATAAAAAAATAACCAGTTTAAAACTTGAGATTTGCCATTTAAGAAATTTTATGAAACCTACCATTTAAGAACCTTATATAAAACTCCTATAACAATAATATCTCTATATAAAAAAGAAAGAAAAAAGAAAAGAAACATTATTTTAAATTTTCCCTATGTTTTGGAGCGAGTTCAGTGGCGTACGCAGAATTTCTGTCTGGAGGGGGCGGAAGAATAACTGGATCCTGTAGTATAGTAATAGGTTTATGAGCATATACATACACACACACACATATATATATATAGTAAAGAATCTTTTTTAAATATTTCTTTTGAAATAAATAAACAAATGAATGAAATTGAATCTAAATTGAATAGCACAATCGAGGAATTTATATCAGTATATGACATGCTAAGTTACAGTAGTTCGGTCAGTTGGGGTTGGCACTGAGGTTACAAACAAAGTTGTCAGTTCATCTATGATATATATATATATATATATATATAAAAGTTGTGTACAATATGACAAGCTAGTGAACATAAAATTCGTCTGAAATAAAATGTCCTCCCTCCATATTTCCATTGAAAATAAAATTTGATCAAATTCAATACTCTTTTGCGATGCTTTACATACATATGCAGTAACACATAAGTAATTAAGAAATTATAATAATTATGGCCAAATAAAAACAGTTGTGATATGTAGGAATTATAACAGAATTTCAGTGTAAATTTTTACATGGCTATTTTAATTTAATTATCTGGAGTATGGGGGCGATGTTTATTCTAGGTTCGGTTAACAGAAAAGAGTCGGACGCGTAGTCTTCGTGGGTGTTAGTTAACGCAGCAAGCAGGGGGCAGAACCTCTTAATATCCTAAAACATTAATTCTAATATATATTACTTAGAATTTTAATTTTTTCAGTTAGCAAATATTTCAAACATTACCTTTCTGAGTTCATTATAGGATATTGTATTCCAGTATAATATATATATATATATATCAGGGCCCGAAATTTCAACTCAGATTCACTCGCCGAAAAAAAAAATTACTCGCCACAAAATAGGGTTGTCATTTTTTTTCTTCTTTTTTTTACGTATTTTGGGTTTTTTATTTTTTCCTAACTATTTGAAAGGCTTTTATTTGTATTGAAAGTGTGTCATATATCATTATCTTTCATAATCATCTATAATTAAAAATCATTATAATGTATTGTATTTGAGATTTGAAAACGATTAAAATATCTAATAACATAAATGCAAAGAGTCATTAAAGAAAAAATCTGCTGTGGGCACTACATGACTTCCTTATACAGCTTTAGAAATATATACATAATGTTAAAAAGAATTGTCATTTGACCGAAGACAGTTAGCAAAAAATATTTCAAAGACGCATTGTCACCGTGTTCTAAGCTTTTCTGAAAATTGCAAATTTCAGCTAGTCGAGAAATCAAATAAAAATCGATTGCAAGATATGTACTGGTAACGCTGCCGAAGGCAGCAGGGATCCGAAACAGTTGGCTAATAGTATTAAAAAAATGCATTTTCACCGTGTTCTGAACTATTCTGAAAGTTTCAAATGTCTAGCTGGTGGGGAAGTTAGTTAAATAATTTTTCTGTTGAATCATATAAACGCTGCTGAAGGCACCAGTGACTCCGAAACAATTTGCTAAAAATATTTAAAAAATGCATTGTCACCGTGTTCTGAGCTTTTCTGAAAATTTGAAATGTGTAGCTAGTCGGGAAGTCAGTTAAAAATCGATTGCAAGTTTTGTACTTTTAAAGCTGCTGAAGGCAGCAGAGATCCAAAACAGTTGGTTAAAAATATTTTAAAAAATGCATTTTCACCGTGTTCTGAACTATTCTGAAAGTTTCAAATGTCTAGCTGGTCGGGAAGTTAGTTAAATAATTTTTCGCTTTAACCATATAAACGCTGCTGAAGGCAGCAGATATCCGAAACAGTTGGCTAAAAATATTTAAAAAATGCATTGTCAACGTGTTCTGAGCTTTTCTGAAAGTTTCAAATGTCTAGCTAGTCGGGAAGTCAGTTAAAAATCGATTGCAATATTTGCCCAAACCGTTTTTGAGTTATTACCGTTTTTTAATAATGGCCAAACCCTTTGTATTTTTGGTCATTATGAACCTAATTTTCATGAATGTCTCCAAAACGGAAAATAATACTAACACCAAAAAGGAGGTACACAACTAGATGTTATAAGAAACCTCTATACCAATTCGCAACTTTCTACGTCCAACCATTTTTACGTTATGCGAATACACACACACACATACAGACGTCACGAAAAATCGTGTAAAGTCGCTGATATCTCTAAAACGAGAGCTCGTGTTAAGACGACACTTGCAGGTGTACAACTAGACACATGAGAGTCACACGTATAAATTGACAACATTCAGCGATCATTCGTTTTCGAGCAATGTGAAATACAAAATCCATTTCGCAAATCGGGATTACTATACTTCCTTATACTTTGTATAAGGAAGTAAAAAAGTAGAAGAAAAAATTCTTTGTCAAAGAATATCCTCTAAAAATCGTTTTATTATGAAATATTAAGCTTCCTTGTTTATCAATTTATTTACTTAAAACTTTTGATATTAGAAATGTCTTTATTGTCCATTTTGTTTTTGTAATCAGACGGAATGTATTCTTCGACCACTTTTCATGAAACTATGGGAGCATCTGCGCAAGGGCTAACTCAACGAGTCGAATGCTAAAATAGGGGTGACTCAGAGAAATGAGCAATAGCACACAGAGCGCGGATACACTGGATGTTTTCCAAATTTCAAACTGTCAGTCAAGGTGGCATCCCTCCAACATTTTGAACGCGTCTTCACTGTTAGTTTTAGGATATGTGGCTGGACTGTAAGTATATAACTCGTTCATAGTTGTCATTTGAAATAGCCATTTTGGAATTGCTTTTTCGATAAAATCGTTGCTTACAAATCATTACAAGCGCAAATCATTGGCGTTTCAGTAAAAAAAAAAAAAAACTGAAAAATATGAACTGTGTTTTGATCATTATTCGACAAAATAAACACAGGCAGTATCTTAAAAAGGACTCGAGCTCATTTTCATGAGGCAATATCGCATATGCAAACTTTCCCCTAGCTCCTCTCCCGGATAGTGGGCGACAGGGAAATAAGCTCTCTGCTCGACAATTTTCACTCTGCTTGGAGAAATAACAATGCGAGAAACAAAACTGCCGAAGAGATCAAAACTTTTATGTCTTTTTCCAGGCCGGGGCGATCTCGGGCAACGCACACACAGACACGACTCACCGAGAGTCTAAAAAAGATAGGTTAAATATGCGGTTATAAATGGCAAGATTTTGTTATACTTAAATCTATAAAAAGAATGTTTTTTGTCACCGTATCGTGTATGACTTCTTTTTATAACTTGACCAAATTTTTACTCGCCACAGTAAAATTTCCACTCGCCAATGGCGAGCTGGCGAGCGGAAATTTCGCGCCCTGTATATATATATATATATATATAATAAAATTTGAATTTTTATAACAGGAAAAAATTGTATTATCCAAAAATGGAGCAGTTGTGACATCAGAGGCAAAAATGAAAACTTCTATTCTATGTACCATGATAAAAAAAATAAGTGACCCCACCCTCCAACATATTGTTATCGGGATATTTTCCTATTTTGAGCAGTAAACTACATTTTTTGGTATTCCTCTAAATCGTTACATTTTTTAAGAAATAATTTTACGTGTTTGTGATTAAATCAATTAAATTTTATCTTCAGAAATTGATACAAAATTTCACTAGCATGTATATGTGCTAGTGGCATATAAAGGGTTTATCGAATATGCAAATTTCATTTTTAATTTAAAATATTGTTTTAGAGGAATGAATAACAGCAGGGCTAATTTTTATTTTATATCAAACGAGAATTTTCATTTGCCGATGCGAATGTGTTAATTTTGCCCAAGGATAAAACAAACTTTCACAAAGATGCTATAAATACTCATGCATTAAAATAGAAAATTGCATGAGCCTGGTATCCCAATTTTCTGACAAATACATCCATGTTTACTTCCACATCACATTGTTTCTTCTGCCTGATTTTTTAGATACTCCCTCGATTTTATGATAACAGTACATGTTTTAGGACCTTAGAAGCCCATTCCTAAAAACTGCAATGGAATGTTTACGGTATCTTTCAACTAAAAAACAAAGAACTGGTTTATTGTTTTTGTGTTTGAATGTAAGGGTTTCAAAAATTCCTAATACAGTGGAGCACCTTTTATACGTTTCTCATTTATACGTTTTTCTCATTTATACGTTTTTCGACTTCGGTCCCAAATCATTCCATTGAATTCTAATGTTAAAATATTTCGTTTATACGACACGAGTAAATTCTTAATTTCATTTATACGTTTTTTTTTCTCCTTGTAGAATCCCAAGTTTGAGTTTTCTTCCAGGATTAAAAAAAAAAAAAAAAAAAAAAAGTTGAATGCTCTTTATGTTTTATTCTTATCTTTTTTGATTATTTTTTCTTAGAACTATGATAACAAAGTGCGACCTGCGTCCATAGCCTGGGGAAAGGGGGTGTGAGAAATTTTCAGAGAGCAGTTGGCGACTGGGTTGAATGGTAACAAGTAGCCAGTGACCACTTGAAGACCTCGCACTTTCTTTTTTAATTGATTCCTGTTGATTCCAGAGATGGGGTATGAAAGGGAAAAAAATATTTTGTAAACTTGAAGATTTATTACTCACTTCCGTTGGGTGACTTGTAAATTTTCTTTTTCTTATCCTGTTTGTTTGACATTACGCTTGGAGAAACAAGTTTAATTTTTATTTAATTTTAATTTTTTCTTTCCTTCCTTTTAATCGCTTGCAAGAATGTCATATTCGTTTAGAGAACGAAACGCTTTGTCTTCAAAGGTTAGAATCGAAATCTTAAAAAAAAAATTGTGAATTTCTATATTTTTAATTATTATTTAATTTTTATTCTACCTTTTAAAAATATTTTAAATTTAATGAAAAATATATCGTTTTCGAATAAATGTAAAGGAAATCATGAAAATTGTTTATATTTTTATTATTAATATGACACTTTATTGTGTATTAATGTTAAAACGAATTTTCAGTTGTACGTTTTTTTCAGTTATACGTTTTTTAGGAACGGTCCCTTGAAAAACGTATAAACGGTGCTCCACTGTATTTAATATATAATTTATAAACTTTATTTTTGCTTACAATATCTGTCTTTGAATAATATTTTTTCATGCATATCTAAATTTTTTTACAATGTCAGCTGGTTCTGGAGGGGGCTTGAGCCCCCTCCGTGGGTGTGCCACTCAGAGTTTATTATTATTATTATTTGCAACCATTCCCATTTTGTTCATCACCTTAAAAAGATGTTGGATAATTAATAAATGGCAAAGAAGATATTTTTAGAAAAACATGCAAGATTGTAAAGTTGAATTTACATACATTATTTGTTTATTTATAAGCAGAAAAATAATCTTGCAAACGAGAAAAATAGAACATTATCACATTTCTTTAGTAAATAAAAATAATAAATAACAAAAAATAAAAATTACCATGTTTACAAAAAAATTTTATGAGAAGATAATCCGACATGCTTGTAAGGTCAAAAAGGCACTTTTCCACATTTTTCTCCAAAGTTTGTATAGAACGGAAAGGCATCAAACATGACTAAGCAAAAATACAAATGAAGAAAAAAAAAAAAAAAAATCTATTATTAAAGTAAAAATTAATTTTTTTTTTTTAGTTTTATTATTTATTTATTATGATTTTAAATTAGTTTTTATATTGATTTTATACAATTTTACACAAAATTATATTCAGGTTTTCAATATATTTAATTTCAGATTAATCCCTTATTTGAAGGAAATCATAAAGGCATTTCAGTGATGGATTTAAACATCACAAGGCCCTAAATTCACATTGTCTTAAGGCCTTCTAACACTGTCATAAATTATTGTTGATCCGTTATTTTCAACAGAGACCGGAAAGTTTTTCATACTAGAAAGCTTTTATAAATCTTTTCAGTTTATTCAATTTTATTTATTAGTTGAAAATATATATGATAGATTCCTTTTTAAAAATAGTAGTAATAGATCTTATTTAAAATTTAGAAATGTTGACAGCTACGCACTGTGTTTATGGGGAGGGGAAGACGCCCGCTTTAATATACATTTAAGTATCACAAATGCTCACTCAGACAATTATTTACGAGAGTTTTAAGAAAGTGAGGACCCTAAGCTACTGCTTGTATAGCTTATGCATAAATCCAGCACTGACGTTGTTATTACTTACATGAATTATTAAGTTTGCCAATTAATTTATGAATATTCAGCATTTAGTTATTCCACGATCAAAAATTTATAA
Source organism: Salticus scenicus (assembly GCA_963930645.1). Lineage (NCBI taxonomy): Eukaryota > Metazoa > Arthropoda > Arachnida > Araneae > Salticidae > Salticus > Salticus scenicus. Next base: position 116,856,753 of record OZ005661.1, read on the forward strand.
TATCTGGTATTGAACCCACTCTTACTAAATAAATTGTGGTGTTTAAGAGTTATATGCTATCTAACATTTATAAAAAAAAAGAAATAAATGAAGTATCAAAAACATTTTTTACTTTAAGTAAAACTTTTCTTTTTTCAGCTGGCTCTTCTTTATATGATATAAAAAAGTCTGGCTTGAATGTAAAACAGGCATATGCAGACTTTGATGCATTTACAGTATGAAAAACAAGCTGTAAAAAAAAAAAAAAAATCAATAAAATGTTTAAACTAATTAATAAAATACAGTGGAGCAATCTAATACTTACACCAGATGTTAAAGCCTCAATGTACAAATCATCAGCAATACGAACAAGAGAATGAAATGCTTTTCCAAAAACTATAAAATATTTAAAAAAATAAATAAATAAATGTAAACTGGTTAGAAAATTGAGAAAAAGCAAATAAAGGTAAAATTTCAAACAAATACTTAGATTTAAGCATATCAAATAATTATGAAATGATTTCAAATAGACTATTCAAACTACAATCATGTCCAAAAGTTAAGGAACAACCTGTTTTCCCGTTTTTATTCTTTTGTGCATAATTTTTAGACAAGTGAACACATGAATATAAAATTTTTATAACATGTTCATTATAAAATCATTAATTGAATTTTATATAATTTTAACATAAATAATACTTCTTAAACTGATATTAATTCTGATATTTTCGAAAGCAAGCTTTAGAAGAAATGAACATTTTTTACTTCCATTACCCGACTACCATAGGTAATGGAAGTATTGCATTTCAAATTTTAGAAAAGAAAACTAAATGAGACGTTTAATGTTAAGTTTGATTAACTACATGAAGGTCCAAGGCCTGACGTGGTGTGTCCTAAATAGAGGGTTTTTATAATGAGTCCTAGCCCATATTTACTTGAGTTTTGGAGAAAACTCTAAATGGCTAGATCGACAAGTGTGACCTGGAATCGAACCTGGCACTTCCCATCTACCAGCTTATAGTACAGAGGCACTTGGCCATTGGTGGGCTTGAAGACTAAATGAGAAATGGAGTTAAGTTCCTCTTACAATTTCCCCGTATCGAGTCACTAAATACCGTGCAACTCTATGGCGAAATTTATTTATAGAATTACTCATTACCTAATTGATATTTTTAAATTTCATTTTCACATTCAGAAAATTCACAACTGTTATATTGTTTTCCAAAAATTCAATTGTTTAAATATTAATATTTCATTTTATAACCAAAAAATGAGAAAAATGCATTTAGTGAAATATCACATTTAAAATCTCGAAATTAAAATCAAAGTATTTTTAATAATAAATTTTTGGAAAACGAGTACTAATTTAAAGGTTGCATATTTTCAGAATATGAAAATTACAATTCTGTACTGATAAGTATAAAGGATTTAAGTCCAAAAATGTCGATTTTGAGTTAAGTACATAGTCAGACCCAGAAAAAAATTCTCTATCGATTGATATAAAGATTTAAATCCATGTCATTTAGTCTTTGAGAAAATCCATTGGTAAAAAAAGATTCAAATCAAAAATTTAGCATTAATCTTTGTATAAAATATTTAATTCAATTTTTTTTCCTTTATTAAATGAAGGTTGACAATCACTGAACAGTATAAAGAGTATAAATCAACATAATCCCTTTTTCCTAATCGATTCTTCCGATTAGTTTTTAGTTAGTTTAACTTTATTTTTCATCTCCTGAAAAATCAAGAATATGGACTTAAATCCTTTATACTTATTAGTACAGAATTAAGTAATGTGTAATTATATTTTAATATAATAGTATATTATGTTTTAATTAAGTAATGTGTTCTATAAACAATTCGCCATAGAATAACATGGGCTTTGATGAGCTTGACGATCCATGATGTACCCACTTAAGGATGTATCATGGATAGTGAAGATGCACTTGCATTCATATGTTTGATTAAAACCAGATTTTTCTTCATGTATTCACTTTTCCGTATTTTATTTTCCTATGTGAATAACTTTTTTTTTTAAATATGCATACAAATGTGAAAATTGGATAAGATGTTCGTTTTTGAGATATTCAATTGGATGAAATATATGAAATTGTAAATATTTAGATAATTAGAAGGACGAATTAACTTTAATAAACTAAGTACCTTTAACGATCCTTCAACTTTAGCAGCTTTTAAATGATATATTTCGACGTGCTCTCGCAGTCATCTTCAGATGTTGTTTATGCTGCATTACTGAAAGGTGTCTTCATCTTCCTCCACATCACTCTCCTTCTCGCTTACGTCATTGTTTCGTCGGTAATTCCTTAGTACTTGTTGCCAATACTTAGTTATTATGCTGTGCTCTCTCTCTCATTTACTGCCATGTTAGATGTTAAAATTTCTAAAGCTTCGCGTTTCAGAGCGTAGTTATGTGAGTTGTATGGGGCTATTTTGACGGTTTTTAGGGTATTAGTTATTATTGGGTTAGTTTTATGTGTACGTGATAAGGCGGTGGAGCTTCTATTGTATTTTAGATCGTTAATATGTTCTATTTCTCTGTCCTTTATTTTTCGCTTTGTCATTCCGATGTAGGTTGCAGGTTTATTGTTATTTTCAAGATCGAAAGTAATCTTGTATATCCCCGAGGTTTCTTTAGGGTCAATAATATCTTTTTCATTTCGGATTCTTTGAATAATGTTCTTATTGGGTTTAATGGGTATGTGTATATTGTATTTGGAACCTTCGTTTTTAATTTTGTTTGCTATGCCGTTGCAGAATGGTATGGAGGTGGTGAACTTGGGTTTTGTTTTTTGGGCGTCATTAATTTTGTTATATGTTTTTAAGCGCTTTTTGTAGAGTTTTTGAATCAGAGAGTGGCTGTATCCTGCATCTTTAGCAATGTTCTTTATAAATTTTATTTCAGCGTTAAGAAGATTTTTATTTGAGCAGATTAAGATGGCGCGATCTATGTAGGAGCGAATGGCGGCGGTTTTGTATTGGAACGGGGTTTTACATTTGTTATGAATGATTTCGTTATTGTTTGTTGGTTTTCTATAGACTGTAGTATCCAGGGTATTATCGCGTATTGTCTGAAGGCCCTACATACAATCTTGAAGTATATATGAAAAATATCTATGAAACCCTCCTTCCCCCCTCAACGCACAGTTTAAACTCAACAGAAGCCTTTATAAAATCCATCCAAAATATAAATATAAACTATGATGACACACTCGTTAGTTTCGATGTAAAAGACCTGTACCCTTCAATAAACCTAAACGAAATTAATGATATAATACAAAACCAAATAATTAACATCTACGGCAATAATAAAATAAGCGAAACTTTAATTTCAGCCAATAATCTTTTACTAAACAACTCATTCTTCACCTTCAATAACGATATCTATAAACAAACGAAAGGCGTGCCTATGGGGTCCCCTATATCAGGCGCAATTGCAGAAATTAAACTCAGACATTTCGAAATATCCGCTCACGATATCATAAAAAAATGTAAAATATGGTTACGTTACGTGGATGACGTGTTCGCCGTCATCCCAAACAACATCGACCCACATACCCTTCTAACTAACATAAACACCCTTGATGATAATATCAAATTTACCCTTGACATTGAAACTAACAATAGCATTAATTTCCTTGACGTCAAAATCATTAAAAATCGCGATAATACCCTGGATACTACAGTCTATAGAAAACCAACAAACAATAACGAAATCATTCATAACAAAAGTAAAACCCCGTTCCAATACAAAACCGCCGCCATTCGCTCCTACATAGATCGCGCCATCTTAATCTGCTCAAATAAAAATCTTCTTAACGCTGAAATAAAATTTATAAAGAACATTGCTAAAGATGCAGGATACAGCCACTCTCTGATTCAAAAACTCTACAAAAAGCGCTTAAAAACATATAACAAAATTAATGACGCCCAAAAAACAAAACCCAAGTTCACCACCTCCATACCATTCTGCAACGGCATAGCAAACAAAATTAAAAACGAAGGTTCCAAATACAATATACACATACCCATTAAACCCAATAAGAACATTATTCAAAGAATCCGAAATGAAAAAGATATTATTGACCCTAAAGAAACCTCGGGGATATACAAGATTACTTTCGATCTTGAAAATAACAATAAACCTGCAACCTACATCGGAATGACAAAGCGAAAAATAAAGGACAGAGAAATAGAACATATTAACGATCTAAAATACAATAGAAGCTCCACCGCCTTATCACGTACACATAAAACTAACCCAATAATAACTAATACCCTAAAAACCGTCAAAATAGCCCCATACAACTCACATAACTACGCTCTGAAAAGCGAAGCTTTAGAAATTTTAACATCTAACATGGCAGTAAATGAGAGAGAGCACAGCATAATAACTAAGGATTGGCAACAAGTACTAAGGAATTACCGACGAAACAATGACGTAAGCGAGAAGGAGAGTGATGTGGAGGAAGATGAAGACACCTTTCAGTAATGCAGCACAAACAACATCTGAAGATGACTGCGAGAGCACGTCGAAATATATCATTTAAAAGCTGCTAAAGTTGAAGGATCGTTAAAGGTACTTAGTTTATTAAAGTTAAAATATATGAAATTGTTTACACATTTTTATTATTTTGACGATGCTCAATGTTTACAAATTAATAAAAATATTTTTTTCAAAAAGTCAGTTATTGGAAAAAAAAAATTAATAAAGTAAAAAAAATCAGGTTTGAATTTAACATTTGGAGGCATGTGTATCTTCATCTGTTTGTAATGCTTTCTTAACACCATTTATCATTTAGGTTTCTTCTCTAAAATTGATTAAATTTTTTCATTTCCTTCAAAACTTAATTTTGAGAAAAATTGAAGTAATATCAGTTTCATTACTTATGTTACAGTTATATAAAATTCAATTAATGATTTGATAATGAATATGCCAATGAAATTTTATATTCATGTTTATTTAAAAGTTATGCACAAAAGAAGAAAACGAGAAAACAGGTTGTTCCTTAACTTTTGAACGTGAATGTATTTTAGGCATATAAATAGTTTAATTTTTAGATACCAATTTTCAACTCAAAGAAGTATAATACTAAATGCCAAAAGAAAGTCAATTTTGAGTCAACATCATTTTTTTTTTTTTGCTGCTAAAAAAAAAAATCATTAAATTTATTTTAAATCATCACAGGTGTATGGTTCAACTATTCATTTTAAAGCTATTAGCAAGTTATTTTGAAAGATATCCATTATAAGCCACATATTTTATCCATACACCCTATATAAGCACCCTATTATATGTCCTTTCATATGTAGCAGTTGGTTTTGGTTCAAAAAAATTCATAGGCACCCTGTATAATTAGGTCAATTTGAGGTCTCGCAAATGCGTTCCTTTAAAAATAGCTGTACATTCTTCTTTTCTTCTAAATTCCTCATATCAATTTTCTTTTAGATGTCATCTCACATGTAATTGTTGTTTTTCAGTCAATAATTGAGTTTGCCGAGTTTTGGTAAAAGTCTGTATCTCAAAAACGGCTCTAACAATTTTCCCGAAAATTGCTACATAAACACCTTTTCCGATATCATTTGGCATGTATTATGTGGTTATTACAGGACAATTGACAGCCATTCTAGTAAGGTAGGTCAGTTTTAGATCTTCAAAATGGGTATTTCGAAAAACGGCTCTAGCTATTTTTTTTTTTTAAACTTACAATGTAAACTCTGTTTATAAGTCTTTACATATGTATCAGTTTTCTCTCACAGGAAAATTGTTAAGTGTATAATTTGTTAGGTCTATTTTAAGTCTTCTGACCACACTATATTCAAAAACTGTATATAATGCACATAATAGTAGTGAGTAATGGAAGTCGTGTAGTTGTTACACACCATATTTTTTAATCTAGGGGGGAACTCTGTAATAATTTTCCCAAAATGATTTTGTAAATGAGCAAAAATTTTCCCTAGGTGACATTTCATTCATTGTTTCATATATATGCATGCAATTTAATCAGCGTTTACACTACTTAATTCATACTTTGGCTAAGCTTTACTATAGGGCACCCATTGGCAATTCATGATGCTGTGATGCGATTCGGTGTATCAACACTTTTTAATAGTAACCTTTTTGTATCGAAACTTCGTCTAACCATCTCAAAACATCTTTTTTTTTTTTGTACCAACCACTTGTGTATGTTTATTGTAATGTGGCCCAGCTGAATGATTTATTTTTTTTTTATGCATTTTTGAGATTAAAAAATTATTTTTTTTTGACTATTTCTAATACTATTTTTTTAAGTAAATAGAATTATTTAGGGAAAAAATAGTGCATGATAGTAATAGATACAGTACAAATTTTCATGCATTTTCTGATTCATGCGCCACTAATTAGGGGTACTATCTAGTGATGTCTTTTTTGGTTTTAATATCGAGATACTGACCAATGCAGTACAGATTTTTTATGCCTTTTCTGATTCATGCGCTACGAATTAAGGGTATCCAGTGATGTTTTTTTGGTTTTTATATCGGGATACTGACCGCTTCAGCATGGATTTTCAGATTTGTGCATGACAAATTAGCTGCATCCAGTGATTTTATTTATTTTTTGTTTGTTTTGTGATTGCTTCTGTACAGATTTTCATGCATTTTTAGATTCATGCAAAGCTGTAATTTTGAAAAATCTTTGAATTATATTATACATAATTTATAACACTAAATTTCATATTCTAAAGCTTGAAACCCCTCCGAAATTTTTTCGTGGTAAAGTAGCTCTAATTTCTATTACTGTTTTAAATGTTTGTTTTATTAATCTTAAAAATATGCGTAATTTATTTCAGTGATTTTCAAAACAAGCACCAAAGTGAAACAGTAATTTATTTTCTTAAAATGCATTTTTGATGTTTTGTAATGATTCAGAGTGTCGATTCGCGATGCAATTCGCAGTATCGGCCGGTGAGCTGTACATCAGCAACAGCAATGGGTGCCTTATAGTAAAGCTGTTCCAAAATTAAAGTCGCTAGTGCAGTGCAAATTGCATAATATATGTACATAAATAATAGTAATGATAAATCTATATTACTGAAAAATGTATAATGCTGATCACTGTCATCAAGGAGTAGGGCAACTGATCTTATTCATTCATTAGAAATACGTACCTGTATAAATAATATTTCACATACAACTAATATTATTGTATACTGCGAGATATTACATGCAGCGTCAAATTCAATTAAGCTGAAAACTCACAGGAAACGAAAATCAACATATTTACAAAAATGAAAAACTTAAGAAGTATTTGCAGCAATCTTCCTATGCTATACCCACTACAGTTTGATTTACTATAAATTTTGATTACATGAAGCATTAATAAAACAGAAATTTTAAATCACAATTATTTATATATTTTACAATTCCCACTATTTGTTTATATTATTATAGATAATTTGGTTAGTTACTATGCATTTTGTAAGGATAAGAATATATTTTATTTGTAATATTAAAAGAATTTGAAAAATTTTAATCATATTAAACTCAAACATTAAATGTAAACAGTAACCAACTTTTCACATTTGATGATCCTATCACACAAGTCATACTTCTAAATAAACTTATCAAAAAGAAGAAATTAGTTCTTTTCAATAAAATTCATTGTTTTTAATAATCTACTTGAATCTTTCGTAACCATTGTTTTTATTTAAATACATGTTTTTATTTCAGATAACCCGCTTTCAGAACTGACATGCCGTATCGTGTCATGTCATGAAGACGAGATTACACGAGCAGACGACGATCACGATATGCATGTTTCATTCAGAAAACAAACATTAATAGAAACCCAATTAATAAAGTAAGATAATATCATCTAAATTGGTTCATTTAAAAACAGGAAATCTTTGAGCAATATTTCATTATTTGTTTAATATAAAAAATAATAATTTATTTTTTCCATCGTAACTATAACTTTATTTAGTATAATCCTGGTTACAGTTAACCATATTAGTTTTGTAGTTTTTGTTTTGTTATTGTTATGAAAAAGCTGCTGATTGGATTAAATGGGTGTGCACTTATATTTTGTGTAGTAAGAAATCTTATTAAAAGTCATTTCAAAAGTTAATAAATCGTTCACGTAATAATTTGATAAAAAATGAATGGTTCTCCTGAAAATACTAGCGAGAAACAGCATGACATTTCTCAAGTAAATACATGTGAAATTATTACAAACGACATAGAGCCTAATAATGTTGTGGAAAAAACTCAAAATGATCACCTAAATAAAAAGCTTTTGTGTTCATTTATGGAAAAATTAAATCAGACACAAGCTGAACCATTAAAAGATCCAGTTTTTAATGTGGAAAATGAGACCGACGAATTTGAAGATAAATAAAACTTTTCAACATGGTGCAATCCATGATAATTGTTTTCGACATATTTTTCTTGTTTGCTTTTGATCTGCAATTTATAGATTATTTTCTTTAATGTATTTATTGGATTACTCAATTGTACAGGGTATACTCAATATATCAAGCCATTGAAGGATATTGTATTATATGAAATTATGTAGTATAATTTGAATAGGATATATTAAAAGATTTGTTAAAAATATAGCGCTTTTATTTATAAATGTAAAGTGGTCCATGGGTGAATTATAAGAAGTAAAGTAATTCTGCATCAAACAATATTGTTTATTAAACATATCAGGGTTGGCAGGTTTTTGACTGTTTAAACCCCAGTTTAAACTGTCACGTCAAAAACCACAAATTTTACTCGTCTTCGTATGTTTTAACAATGAAGTAGTCATATTTAGAGAAATAAAAAGTTGTAATAAGAAAAGTTCTTAATTTATATATCTTTCATGTTTAAAAATAATTCTTAGAAGTGTATTAAGGTAAAACCACCAGTAATTGACACTGCACCAATAGTTGACACTTTGACGAAGAAAATTAAATATTAAGAAAAGAAAAGGAAGCCAAAGATCGAGATGGTGTCTGAGATATAGTATAGACATCTAGTATACAAAATATATACAAAAGTCGGTTAACAAACTCAAGACTTCAAATCAATTTAGTATTAAAAGAAGTCTTGATACAAAATGCTGGATTAGGCACAGGGAAGAGTGGTGAAGTACTCTTCGCTGTACTTATTCCAGTGATTTGTGCATTTACTTTCATTACATTTCTTTTTTGTGTACATCTTAATCTATGCATACCTATGTGAACTACTGAAAATAAAAAGTGTCAACTACTAAATATATTTGTTTTCACTAGGTGTCAACTACTAGCATAGTACCTTTATTTTATTAAAAAATAGCATAAAAATACACATTAGTTTTATTGCTACAATTCTTGTCACATTCTGGAAGGGGAATAATTTGCGGAACTATTACCAATTAGAAGTTCCCTCTAAGATGATTTCGTACCAAACTATGTCAATAAACATACTAATATATCATTAAGGTGTCATCTACTGGGTATTTTACCTTATCTGTTTCCTATGAATGCTAATGATTTCTACTTAAGTACAAAAAGTTGATGTTTATTATCTTTACAAAAACAAAAATTCGAATTTAGTAATTTACATATTCTAAGGTGAACTACATATTGCATTTTAAGTTATAAAAATTCTATAAATTTTTATTTAAAAAAAAAAAAAACTCTACTAAATATATTCTGATTGATAATTAAAAAGGTGCCTTAAGTAATTACCCCAATGAATGAATTTACTGTGCTATTAAATATTACATCTTGTTCTTTTGGGTTGAAACGTTAAACATCAACAGCATGTTTTAATGCTATGATTAATAAATCTGAGGTATTGCCTGACTAGTTGAACTGAATTTTAATATGAATTACATAATGCAATTTTAAATTAATTATTTTTAATATAGGGGATGATGGGCAGTATATATCTCTTTTGTAAATTACTGCCTTAAAAGGTGTGAAAATTTGCATTTTAAATGCAAATTTTCATATTCATATGCATTGAAATGTAATATTAAATACAATAAAATTTTAAGTGGAGTCACTTCTGTTTTTATTTTTTATTTTTTATTTTTTTTTTAATGTTGTGTTTGAATGTTAAAAATTTTCATTGAAGTTTCAGCATTAAACATAATTTGAAAAATTACCAATAACCTAATACATAATTTAATATAGTATAATATTTTAATCCATAATATTGCTTAATAATAATTAGCAAGAAAAGCTTTTAATTTTCAAAAAATTTAAAATTTTGATTTTTTTTTTTTTTTGATAGTTTTAAAGAATTTTTAATATACCTACTTAATTGTATTGCTATAATGTACCATTTATATATGCACAATTTCATAGCTCTAAGAGAATTTACGAAAAAAATAATCATGTTCGCATGCATTGATATGTTTCCTAACACAAAAATTTCTTTCTTTTTTTCTGGAAAAAAAAAATTAAAATTATATATATATATATATATATATAATGAATGTTAATTTATATACTTAGTACATTGCAACTTAAAAATATGCATAAAATCATTTAACATTATAGTTTTGATTTTTCACATATGGTTTTCGACAGTTTTTGATGGTTTAAACCGGTTTTTGACACATGTCATGTCAAAAAACATCCCTGAAACATACATTTCATTTAATGTTTATTTTTAAATTTTAATGTTGCAATACATTCTTTGTTTTAATTATGTGTGCATGAATTGTATTTGCTGTTAGTATGCAATACTTCGAAAGTTAAAAGAATCCAAAATTTAATTATTTACTTTTTTACCTTTGGGTAAAATATAAATTAGTATTTTCAGTTTTGTTGATTCAACAGCAACAAAAATCTGATTATAGTAAATAATACTGCAATCTAAAAGAATTTCTTCGATTCAAAGAAGAGGGGAAGTTAGCAAGAACTGGGATAAAAGTGGCGATGCAACAATTATTCGGCTGAAACCTGAATATTCCGACCATTCGGCCTTTCTGTTGAATAATTGGCATCGGCTAAATATCAAGTCAATTCTTTGCCTTGGCGGATTGATATTGTAAGGTATGCTTTAGTATTTACCAGGGGTGCAAAAAATGTTCAGACCTCGGAAATTTCTCCCAAACACAGTATAAATTTCCCTCAATAATGCAAAAATCTACTTTGCTGTACAAAGTCATTTGTTCTATGTAATAAATCTTTAAGCGAATAAGTATAGAGTGTAACATAAAAATATTGCTGTCAGAGTATATTATAAGCACTTCAAAGAAGCAAATTGTTATTTTTGATTTACATTTTTATTTTCTTTAAAAAAAATATTCAAATTTTCCCCAGTCAGTTTAAATTTCCCCCGAACCTCGTTCGGGCGTTCGGACATATTCTGCACCCCTGGTATTTACTACACAGTAAAACGTTTTAGTTTGACAATTTATATTCATCATGCATAAAGAATATTTTATTTGAAATTACTACCACTTTTTTTCTTTCTTCATACCTCGATTGGATTTTATTTACTCATTTTTATATAAAAAAGGTAATTTAGGAATCATGTTAAAATTTAAATGCTATATCAGTAAGTACAAAAAGTGTCTGTAATAAGCTAACATAATTTGTTGTATTTGTGCGTAAGCCTGTTGCCAATTTCCCATTGCACAGTACTAGTGTGACTTCTTTAAACCCAACCAACCACCCTGTTACATTTAAAACTAATCTATTCAAAATTGTCTTAGTAGAGCCATACAAGCAAATTCTAATTTTTTAAGCATAATGTGAATTTTAATATTTATTCCTCGTTACATAAAAAAAATCTTTCTTTCAATGATATTTTGAGCTACACCTAAAGATCATAAACATATGATATGTAGTGACTGCATGAAAAAGATTATTTTTGTGATGGTTTACTTCAAATAAAAGACTCCACTTAGAAAAATATAACATTTTAAATAAAAACTGAACAAAATTAACAACGGGCAGTGTATGCACGTCTTACAGCGGAACAGGAACCAAAACTCCCTTCTCTCTGAAGTAAACTATCATGAAATATCACTTTTATCATGCAACTCACTACAATAGTGACCTGTGCGTGATAATGTTACTAATTTCAATTCACATTGTGTTATACTACATAGTTCTGATACATACTCTGTTAAATCTATTGTAAATAATTTTTCTAAAATTGTAAATGAATATCCTAACATCACTAAATCTCCTTGGTTTTATCATGTAACTTACTACAATAACATAGATATTTACTAAGTCATAAATGCTGCAATACATTTTTTTTTGAGCAAAATACAATTAAAAGTTAACTATAATTTAAGTGTTTTTTTTTTTTTTGAGTAAAATACATTTAAAATTTAATTATAATTGTATTTTTGGGCCAAAAAGAAAGAAAAGTTTATTATTTTAATTTTTTTTCAAAAGAAGTGGTAAAAGTCATATTTTCTGAAGACTTTCAATCAACACTTAGTCTTAATACTCATTTATTTGTTCATACACATTGTTATTTTAATGTCTCAACAAATGTTTTATTTTTTTTCTGCCGGTATAGTACAGCATCACTATTTGTAAATGAATTCTCAAAATTCCATATCAGTATCATAAAAATCTCAAATTCTTATATTTTAGTTCTTTGTCACTTCGGAGTGGAACACAGAAATGTTATTTTCTGTTTCTACTTCAATAGTTACTATCAGTAATTCTGAACAGACAATAAACGCTTGAAGATACTGTTAAACTCTGTTGACATTTCCCCCATCAGAGGGATAGTGAAAATCTCAATCCCTTCTTTTTTTTTTTTAATCTTTAGCATTTCTATTTTTTGAAAGCTTCTTGTTTCTGAGAATACTATTACCCTAGCCAACACTTTCTGTAGAAGGCTACAGACAGGTGATGTTGCTCCAGCATGCACATGAAGCTGCATTTTGTTTAATAACTGTCCTCCCCCTTTTCTCTATCAACAAAAGTACAACAACTTCTTTTGAGAGGTTTAATTTATTTATTTATTTTATTTTATTTTTTTGCTTTTTCATTATTTGATGGAAGTTTCTTAGAATGCTTGTTAACAAAATACAGTTCCCGCCGCTTATTAAAATCACATTCGTTCTGAGCCAAAGTGATTTTATTAAGCGGCTGATTTTTATATCCGGCGAACGTTCCTGCCCTTAAGGAAAAGGTATTACTACCCTGAATTTCGAAAAAAAAACTTCAAAAGGTAACGAATAATATAATTAGTAAACAGTATTAATTAATTTTTGGTAGATAATTAACTGTTTCTTTGATATAAGTAAATTAAACGCATTGTAAGTTCCCGTGCACTTTTGTTAGAGGAAAATCATCTTTACTTTACCAAAAGTTCACGCTGTTCTTATAAATTTAAAATATTTCTGTTTAAACCTCATGAATTATAGTAATTTCAAAATAAGAACTAGAAATGGCCTTCTAATAATTAAGAAAAAGAAAGAATCATTTCAAATCAAATTTGTATTTATTACTGAGCTTTGAAAAATACGTTCCTTGAAATTGTTATGAAGATAAGTTGTGGGGCGTGTTTAATTTGTAACTGTGCTGCAAGTATAAAATCTTGAACAATGAGCGATAATGGTGGGTTTGTTGTGCTTTAATTTCTTTTTTTATTTAAAAAAGAATCACAATGTAAATAAAAAAAAAAAAAAAAAATTAGTGTGCATAAATGATATTTTTGGCTGCTGAGAAGATATTTTTGAGTTTATTAACCGACGGCTTTAAAAGTAGTTTGTATTGATTTAATTCCGGTCCTGGCGATTTGATCAGATTAAGCGGCTGATTTTATTAACCAGTGATTTTATTAAGCGGCGGTTACTGTATATGAAAAAATATTTTGTAGGCAGAACAATATTTTTACTTTAATTCGTAGTTTGAAAATTTTAATCGGATTTTGAAAATTTTTAATCGAATTAATCGATCCGATTAACTCGATTAAAAAATTGATCAGGATTAAGCATGTATCGATTAATTGGCGCAGCCCTAAAATTTGTGTCCCAAATTTGTGTTAGAAATGGTTTTAAAACACTAGTTTTAAGTATGTTTGATAAAATCATTTAAGAAAAGTCTGGAGTGACTCCACTCGACTTTTCGAACATGAAGTAATTAACGGTTGTATAAATAAAGTAAGAGATGTCATTAAATAAACAAAAGAGAAAATTATAATAGGGTATATAAGTACTTTTCTCTATGTACTATGTTCTTTATATTAGCGCTATTGCCCTTCAAATATTTTGAGCACAGATCATGATGATAAAGTTTCATTGTGTCCCTGTAAAAATCTATAAATGCTAGACTTAGACTCACTAAAATCTATACAGTTTGTGCGACAGTCACCTATAACAATTATATAAATTTCAGATCAATCGAATGAGGCGTTCAGATGTTATCGTATTTTAAATAATTTGCCACAATGATAAAGAATTTTTACTTTCTTCTATATTCAATAGAAGAAAGTATTGGATTTGTAAAAATTTTCAACTTCCAGTTTTCAGTGGATTTGCACGTTTTCAGAGTTCTGGAACACGATTTGACCATTTTTAGAAAATGTCTGTCTGTCTCTCTCTGTGTGTATATGTGTGTGTGACAAAAATTTTGTGGCGACTGTATCTCAAGAACTACTGCACAGAATTGCATATAATTTTATATGTAGATGCACCTTGACCTAAATTAGTGCCTATCAGCTTTTGAGATGTCAACCTCTCAACATGTGCACTGTTAAAAATGGTTTCTCAGAAATGAGCAAAATTCCCTCAAAATAGCTCTGAAACAATATATACTTAAATTTGAAAACCCATGTACTCATTTTTGAGTATATTGACTTGCTCAAAAATGGGGATATTGGAATTCTTAGTGGTCAACCCCATTTTTGAGCATGTCATTATACTCAATAATGAGTACATGGTATTTTCAAACTTAAGTATATATTGTTTCGAAGCTATTTTGAGACAATTTTGCTCATTTTTCAGAAAACATTTTTAACTGTGTGTCACTGCTATGCAGCGATTTCCACAATTTAAGGTAAGGCTATGTCTCAGGAACTACTGCACAAAAATGCATATAAAGTCACATATTGATGCAACTTGATATAAATTACTGCCTTTCGACTTTTGGTGTCAACAGCTCAATAGGTGGCACTGCTATGCAGTGATTTTTCACCATTAAAGGTAAGGCTATATCTTAGGCACTACTGTAAAAAAATACATATAAATTCATATATAGATGCAACTTAATATAAGTTGAAGCCTATCAACTTTTGGTGTCAACTGCTCAACAGGGGGCGCTGCTATGCAGCAATTTTCACAATTTAAGAAATAAAGGCTATATCTCAGGAACTAAACTGCATAAAAATGCATATAAATTTATATGTAGATGCATATTGATATATGTTAGTGCCTGTCAATTTTTGGGGTCAACTGTTCAATTTCATAATTTCAGGAAGGCTTTATCTCAGAAACTACTGTGCAAAATTGCATAAAAATTTATATGTGGATGCACCTTGACCTAAGTTACTGCGAATCAACTTTTATTACTAATTTCTGAGCAGGTGGTGCTTCTATACAGCGATTTCCTCAGTTTAAGTGAAGACTATATATTTCAGGTTCTAATGCATATAATCAATCAAACAACACTTGATATGAGAAGTGAGAAAGCCATTATGAGACATGCCAATTCAATTTGGATATATATCCTGGAGGTGGGGCAGATGGACAGACAGATACATTAATTCAAGTCATATTCAGGCATAAAAATTGTTAGAAAGTGTTAATAATGCTTAATGTAATCAAAAATGCAATTCCAACAAATTCCCAATAATAGCCTTTAATGTAAATGAATATTTTTGTACGGTCTCGTAAATCTCAATGGTAATCATATGATATTCTATAAAAAGCAATCTTTTGTGCATATGGAAACATATTTTAGTTTCGTTAATATTTGTGTAAAATTATTAAAAAATGGTTTACATAGAAATACCTGTCATAGGACGCAATGCTTTGGAATAATTTCGGGTGTCCTTGCACAAAACCAGTAGTGGTATTTCCTTCATTTTCAACAGAAAACATCCGGTAGTGAACTTGAATAAAATATTTCAATTTATGGTACCTTTATTTTACACAAATACACTGTAAAAAAATTTGTGTAACTTTACTCAACAATGTTGAGGCAGCTTGCTTGCCACAACTATGTTGAGAAACGTTACCAACTGTAGTTGCGTAATCTTTGCAGGTAGGGAAGAAAATTTGCACACTCGCAAAGGGTGACTTTCACATGTTTTTTGTGTAATATATTCAGAAGAGTAGATAAGGTTTTACTCTCGCAAACGGCAACTTTGCACAACATTGTAGTGTAATGTATGCACATTAAAAGGAAAGGTTCCACTCTCGAAAACGGTAATTTTATGCAGTAAAGTTGTGTAACGTATTCAGATCAAAAGATAAGGTTCCACATTTGCAAACGAGAACTGTTGTGTATTGTATGCTGATCAATAGGTAAGATTGCACTCTGACAAACGGTAACTTTATACAAGAATGTTGTGTAACGTATGCAGATTAAAAGGTAAAATTCCAATTTGGCAAACGGATTTTTTTTTTTTTTTTTTTTTTTTTTTTGATAATTGCATGTGAAAATTTAATTTCTTAATTGTGAAAACCAGTAATTAAAAAAAAAAAAAAAAAAAAAAAAAATCTATAATGTGCATCATTTTATAAAAAATGGAGACATTGCCAAATCCATTCATATTTTTATGGTCATCTTAAAAAATACTTAATAATTGGTAAAAAAAAAATTGAAAAGAATCAATTTTTTTATGCAATAACTTAATGATGTTTAATTATAATTAGGGTTCCTGCCGGCATGGTGACAAAACGACAGTTGTTACCCAGTTACTAACAAATGTTGTCCAATATGGACGAAAAATTTGTCTGCTAAAATATTTTTATTAAAATCTATTTCGATAAAAATAAGCTTCAACAGTAATTTTCGATGCTTGCCTGGTATAAATCATTAATTTCTTTACGGTCGATTTGAAGATTTTCTCTACATTCACATTACTGTTACTAGATATGATACATTGTTGCTAAATTAAATTCTTACGATGCCGTTGAATAATAGGTTCGTTTGTATCACAGCGTTTAATTAATTTCTGTAAATTTCTTTTAAATTAGAATTTCATGTCATTATCAAAAGACCTTTTAGTTTTTTTTTTTTTTTTTCTTTTTTTTTAAAGAGAGAAGAGACTATACGTTCGAAAATTTTTCAACTGTCAGTTACATGAAACCGGTGTCTTGTTTACTTTTTATAGGAAATTTTAAATAAGGAAATGTGAAAGGGGTGATGTAATTCAGAGATGATAAAAGATAAAACATTCACAGATTACTTCTGAAAACTTTATCTCCTATGACAAAAGTAACTGAAATTCATAAGTAGAGTATTACCAGACTAAAAAAAATAAAAATAAAATAAAGCTGCAAAGAAATTAAACCAATAAGAATAAGTTTTCTTTTCAAACTTTATTGAATGTTTGATGCAAATTAAAAATGTATACTTTCAAAGTAAATATTAAGTGCATGAGATTCTAAATCTTTCTAAGTTTTTATTGAAAAAAGATGCTGTAAAATTTTATATTAACAAAAATACTTTTCTCCTGCATTAAAATAAAAATTAAAGCTTTTTCATAAATTATTAATCTATCAAAAATGTAAAAAAAAAAAAAAAAAAATGCAGTTAAGAAATATATAAGTAATTAGTTTACAAGACATGAATTAATGCTTCAAAATAACTTTAATGCTCATCTCTGTCTTAAAGTGCAGGGTTGTCCGTATTGAAGAACTTAATTGATTCATTAATCCATTTGCATTAAGTTTTGATCACACATAAATTTTTGTGCCCATTTCAATTTTCAGAGTCTGTCATCGGTTTTTCAATCACCTGAAAATGAAAAATATATAATTAAAAGTAGTATTAACAATTTCTTTTAGTAATTAAAAACCCCATTAATTTTAGAGTTTTTTTTTTTTTTTTTTTTTTTTTTTTGGGGGGGGGGGGGGTAATTCTGATTGATTCCCCCGAAGGTCTTAGGTCTAAGTGGCGTGCTCACCATGAGGGTCTTTCTAAAGATCCTAACCCGTATTTAAGAGAGTTTCGGAGAAATCCACGGAAAAATCCGAGCAAACTACGTCGATAAGTGCGAACCTGGAGCTCTATTCTCGTCTAGTTGCTTATTAACCACCACTTGTAATCGTTAACGACAGTCTGTAACTACTGTTCTACCCACCGTAATAACCATCTTCCGGCTAAGTGCTATTCTGGTCTCCTGTTGTTATCTTGAGTGGAAGAAGAAACTCTGTGTGTTCGAGGGTGACATTTTAAACCAATCAGTTGCAAGGGATCATTCGTAATCCGTTTTGGGTGGGGAAAGTTGTGAATAGCGATGTTGACAACCGGTTTTCAATGGTGGAAAATGTGAAATGTCCCTTTAACTGAGCAAACTAAAACATTATACAGACGCGCCCATTTTGACTGTGGTAAACGACGATCTTTTAGCTGAACAACTGCCTCCTAGCTGCCGGTAACTTAACGACTGTAAACAAGCTCGAACGACTGTCAAGATTTCGACGCAACTGGACGAGAATAGCAAATCGTCGTTTTCTCGCTTCACGACAACCGGTTTCCGCGCAACGACTAGACGAAAATAGAGCCCCTCCCCTGGGAATTAAACAGACATTTCCCTTTTACGAACTTTTAGCACAGAATCGCTTAGCCACTGGTGGGGGCATTAATTTTTAAAAAGTTTTAACTCTGTAGCACAGATTTGAAAATATCAACTCAATACGTAGTTACTAAATAAAATATTGTAGCAATTTAAAACAACTCACCACATTTTTTATTCTCCTCACTGTAAAAAATTTTACTAACGTTCCTCAAGAACATTGTGTAAATTCCCTCAATATGTGTGTGGAAAGAGTTAAGATTTTAGAATACACAGTTGTTTTAAGCAACTTTACACATCTTGTGTTTGAGAGACATTACAAGACGAGGAGAAATCGAGACAAAACAAATAATAGGACTTGCAGAGGAAGACATCTGCTAAAAAGCTGACCAATTAGGTTGCATTACTTCTTATCTGACGTCACTGCCTAGCGGAAGCGAAATTGAAATCGACCCAACTCTGCTAGCAACAGCAAGCATACCTTTTGTGGCAGGGAGAACGAAAATTGAAATACACATATTAGAAATTGGAAATGATTTAACTATCGGAAAGTATGGATGAGATCTCAACCCATCCTTAGTTAAATCATTTATATTTTCTAAAAATTTTCTATGGATTATTTCTCGAACTACTAAATATACTAGCTGGAACCCGTCGAATTCGACGGTCATTTTATTGACAGTAATGTTCCAAAAATCGTCGCATCATTATTTAAATATATTTCAAGTTAAAACATCTAATATAATTTACGACATTTCATTAAAAAAAAGAAATCCGTAAAAATCCTTATAAATAGAAATGAACCTTAAAATTGTATGATTTCATATCTTTAACTCGATTTTGTTTGAATTTCTATTTTTAAATAAAAGCATAGCGAAAAAAATAATTGGGAATAACAAAAAAAATTACCTCGAACCGAACGAAACTCTGCCTTGTGACCCCAGTGCCTGTGGCAGTGTATATGCGGGTCGCTAATAACATAAAAAAATTCTCAAAAATTAACATTGAACCGAACGAACCTTTGACTCGTGTTTCTGCTGCGTGTGGCTTGGCTGCGGCACCGTATAGCAGGCATGCTACGTAAAATTCACTTTCCTCCACTAGGGGATGCAGTATGTTGTATACGAACATCACCAATTGCCTTGAATTTCCAAGACTTTTCAAATAAGGTGTCACATGGTGGAGTCAACTGCAAAATCCTTTAGTTGCACTTTCCACCGCCAGGGGGCACCGTGTGTTCTGTACAAACATCACCAACGGTCAGGAAAGACTAAGACCTTTAAAATAAGGTGCAGCATGATAGGATCTACTACAAAATCACCTAGTTCCATTTTTCACCACCAGGGGGTGCACTGTATTGTATACAAACATCCCCAATCTTCATGAAATTTCAAGACCTTTAAAATGATATGCTACATGTGTGGGTTTAGAACGGATTTCCCTCTTAAACTAATTTCCCCCTTTCCTCCCTCAAATCTACTTTCCCTCTTTAAAATCGAAAATTCCAAAATTGCAAAAATTAATTTCTTAGTATTTGAGTCTAGTCCCCTCATGTACAACTTCTTCATCGTGAAGTAATTTGGAGCTGAGTTAAGCTCGCAAATACTAAATATATAATGAAAGTATATAAATATGAATAGAGTCTTTCAAGAGAATATGTTTAAATTTTAAATAAATAAATACATACATAATAAATTTGAAAATACTATTAAGTATACAATAAATTTTGTATACAGTTCTGACGTACACCATAATAAATTAATTTATATGATGCACATTGTTATATAATTATATTAATGCAAATTTTAATTGCAAAAAACTATAAAATTCAGACTGATAATTTGTGTTAACAAACTTTTCAAAAAACGTAAAATATTTATTGATTCCATAATCAAATAAAATTATTTGTACAAGGAATTCGCATGCAAAAAGAGAAAGATAAAAGCCACTTCTCTTATTCACGAAAAATTAAGAGCATTATACTTTAAATAAAATTTAATCCTCTCCCCCCAAATATATACACTACTGGCCATTAAAATTGCTACACCAAGAAGGAATAGTAATAACGGAATGAAATTTGTTGGACACATACACTATAGTAGGAAGAATAATTGATTAAAATTTCAGGAAATTTGGAGTAATATGTACTGAGAAAACTGGACATAAAGCAGCGACCTCTGCGAGCAATAACAGCACTTATCTGCCTAGGCATAGAATCGAACAGCGATGACATGTACGGGTAGAGCACTTCATGAAGTGCTTCATCGATGAATTGTGGCATCGTGTTAAAACTTCATGAAGTGTTCTACCCGTACATGCCATCCGATTGCTGTTCGATTCAATGCCTAGGCAGATGTGTGCTGTTATTGCTCACAGAGGTCGTTGGTTTATGTACTGTTTTCTCAGTACATATTACTCCAAATTTTCTGAAATTTTAATCAATTGTTCTTCCTACTATAATGTATGTGTCCAACAAATTTCATTCCGTTATTATTATTCCTTCTTGGTGTAGCAATTTTAATGGCCAGTAGTATATATATATATATATATCGAAAATCTTAACAAAATGTTATTTTGAAAGTACCCAAATCATGACATATGAAACCCCATTTTTAAGCTGTATCCAAGCTTACTTCTCAAAGTATGTAGTTGTGCATTAAAGTTGTATAGTGTGTGTATATATAGTATTCATAAATAGAGAAATACTTTCGTAAAATAAAATTACGTAAACATAAATAGATATTTAAATTGATAAAATAATTTCTTTTTTCTGTAATAAATTCATCAATATTGAATTTTTAGTTAGAGACAAATAAAAAGGTGACGTGCCCTTAGCGACCGTGCCCTTAGCGGCACCGGCATGGGGTGAAATGGAAGAAGGAGGAATAGAAGAAGCCGTGCCCATAGCGGAAATAAAAAGGTGTGCGTGTTCTCGAAGGAAAATGGAGTAAATATTGTTATTGGTTTATGTACAAGGATAGCCGAAAGTATTCCAAAGCATTTCGTTCTATGAGAGGTATTTCTATAAACCAAATTTTAATAACTTTACACAAATTTTAATGAAATTGAACTATGTTATTTAATGCACAAAAGAATGCTTTCTATAGAATGCAGTATGATTAGCATTAGATTTACAGAGTCACACAAAAATATTCAGTTACACTGAGGGTTATTATTGGAAATTCGCTGAATTGCATTTTCGTTTACATTAAGCGTTTATTCTAACACTTTTTTTTTTTAAAGTGACTATGATTTGAATTAGTGTATTTGTCTATTCTACTGTCCGTTTGTCCGCCTCCAGCGTATGTAAATATCTTAAGAATTTTTTTATTTTTATTTTTACTTTCTTCTATATTCATTAGAAGAAAGTACCTACTAGATTTGTAAAAATTTTCGACTTCCGGGTTTCGACGGATTTACACGTTTTGAGAGGTCTAGAACACGATTTGACTATTTTTAGAAAATGTCTGTCTGTGTGTGTGTGACGAAAATTTTGTGGCAACTGTATCTCCGGAACTACTGCTCAGAATTTCATATAAATTTACACGTAGATGCACCTTGAACTAAATTAATGCGTGTCAGCTTTTGATTCCAACTGCTTAACAGGTGGCGGTGCTATACAACGATTTCCACAATTTAAGGGGAAGCTATATCTCAGGTTCTATTGCGTATAATTAAACAAAACTTGACATGTGTGAAGGCCAATATGAGACATTATGCTGATTCAGTTTTAATTCTTTATCGGCGAACAGGTGGCGCTGCTATTCAGCGATTTCTGCAATTTAAGGGAAAGCTGTATCTCAGGAGCTACAGCACAGAATCACATATAAATTTATATGTTTATGCACCTTAACCTAAATGAGTATCTGTCAACTTGTGGTGTCAACCGCACCACAGGTGGTCTCTGCTATACAGCGATTTCCGCAATTAAAGGGGAGGCTATATCTCAGGTTCTATTGCGTATAATCAAACAAAACACGATATATGTGAAGGTCATTATGAGACATTATGCTAATTCAATTTGGATGCTTGTCGGCAAATATGTGACGTTGCTATACTGCAAATTTCCTCGATAACGGGAAGGCTATATCTCAACATCTATGGCATATAACTGTACGAAACTTGATATGTGAGATAACTATTAGAAAAATGCATTCTGACATTTATAGACAATATTTCAAGTCATTTATAGACAATAAAACTGTCTTTCTTTGGATATTTAGTGTTAGTTTTCTCTAAGATGAAAATTAATTATTTACACATAGTGAATTTGTATAGGAAAACATAGAAGAAAGTCTTGTGGTGGCCACAACATACTAGTTTTTATTTTATTTTATTTTATATATTTTTAATGATAGGTGTTATTCAAACTCATTATTGAATATTACCTATTTAAAATGGCTTTTATGGAACCTATACCACTGGTTTCTGTATATGGACATCCAAAAAATGCCAATGCATTGCGCTTTAGGGGAGACATTTTTATAAATCACATTTAAATAACTTCATCAAAAAATCATAAAGAAATTCGCATTTATTGTTTATATGCTTGGAAAATGTTTTGTATAAACTATAATATGCTTAATAATAACAGGAGACTTGGCGTTGGAATATTAAAAACCCGGATAAACTACTACGTCAGAAACGCCAAAGAAAAATATTTGAGATGCATACAACTGTTTCGGTAGCCTTAAGCGTACCGTCTTCAGTGCAAAAAGAATTCCGAATCTGGAGAAGTGCGCGTATATAGAGGAGAGGGCCCGAATTTAGTTCAACCAATAGGATTACGGGAAAGGTGGGTAATTTCGCTGTTCCTTATTTGTCTGATTGTTGGAAAGTTTACATTCAGTTCACATTTTCTTAATTTTTCTACTGTTTACACAGCTAACATTCCTAATTTCCTATGGGCCACACTCCCTACCTTTACCGTGATCCTATTGGTTGAAGTAAATTCGGTCCCTATCCTCTATATACGCGCATTTCTCCAGATTCAGAATTCTTTTTGCACTGAAGACGGTACGCTTAAGGCTACCGAAACAGCTGTATACGTCTCAAATATTTTTCTTTGGCGTTTATGACGTAGTAGTTTGTCCGGTTTTTTATAATATGCTTAACCTCCAGGGCTACGCAAAAATGTTTCGATACATTAAGGGGTGCAAATAGGAAATTAAGAGCAGCATTTCTGTTTGTTTTAAGCATTTTAACACTTTCCAACAATGTTTCAGAGTGATTATGTCTATATGTCTGTCTTTCTGTCTGTCCATTGTGTGACAATATAGACAAAGCACATAGAATGTTATACGATACAACAAGTACGTACAGTTGGAAAGTGTTGATAATTAATGTGTACCTCATGATTTTTCGATTTTATTTTAGTTTTAAAAAGTGTAATGCTTAATTATATTTTCAAAAACTTAAATATAATCATAAAAGGGCAATAATGTACGTTTTCGTATGGAGTACTGTGATTCATTAAACTTTATATGGCTACAGATCACCGTTCCATCAAATAACGGATATTCTACAGTTCGTATACCTATTTTTGCGACAGGTTACTTTTGAAGCAAAATATAGCCAGTGCTAAATGTGGGTAAAGTGTGGAGGAAAATTGAAGAGTTCATTTTTTTATTTATTAATTTATTAGGTCTTTGCATAAATCCGTGCGGTTTTTTATTGCTTCATTTCATAAAAATACATCAAATCAAATGACAATTTTTAATCAAAATACTCTCCATTACTTTCTACGACATTTGCCCATTTTTCGGGTAACAAATGTATACCACGGCGATAGAAGCTCTCGTCTTTGGAGGCAATAAAATGATCCGCGTCCGCACGAACTTTTGCAACGACCTAATATTTTAAAACTTATTATATAGTATTTCCGCTAAAAGCACGCCACCGAGGGGAAATAACATTTCCGCTAAGGGCACGGCCCCAATAAAAAAACAAAGCTTTGAAATTATGAAATTTATATATAAAAATAAATTATATACTGAAATAATTAAAATAAATTATTTGTTTTATTATTTCAAAGTTACAAGTATTAAAATAACAGGTTTACAAATGCAGAAAAACAACCGCCGCTCCCCTCTGTCTACCCCCCGTTTCATTAATGCACCTACATTTATATAGAATTTAATTCTGTTATTAAAATTAAAAGTTTACTTAAAATTATACAGACAATTTTCACATGCAACATTCATTGAAACTTATCAATCTTGATGAAACTCTTCCAGCAACAAACTTATATTAACTTCAAAATACAACATTTGGATCTCCTAAAATTATTCTTTTTTAAGTTACTCTAAGAGACACAAACAAAGATTAAACGATAAAAAACTTCACTACGGTAATCAAGAAGCCTTAAAGCGTGTAAATATACAAAAAACAAGCGACGAATATTTAGCTTAAAAACATACATTATTTACCATATCTCTATGAGGAATTCCTTTCAATTCCTGAACAGCTTTCCTGGAAATGGTAAAATATTATTAGTAAAGCACATCCACTAACAACAAATAGCTAGTGTGTTGTGGCCACCACATGACTTTCTTCTATATTTTCCTATACAAATTCACTCAGTGAAAACAATTTATTAAAATTATTTAAAAAAAATTATCTTCCATGATAATGCAGACGATTTCCATATTAGAGAAGTAGTATAACATTGAATAATAATAAAAAAAAGTTGAATTTATTCTCAATGTTACATTAAAAAAATCTGTTGTAATATGAGTTCCATTAAATCGAAATTCTTGAATATATAAAGCTGACATTTTATTAAAGACGATAAACAAGACGATTTACATTACACACATTCAAAATAAGTAGAATTAAACATATTTAAATGCAGATTATCTTTGTACTTTTAGTTGTTTAACCACACAGGTAATAATGGCCACCAAGGCCGGTGCACACAACTACATTCCTTTTTTAACTCTGGCGTGCCTCGCCGGGAGTAGTTGGAGAGCTCTCTTTCACGCGCATGCGCAATTAAAGGCGCATCTGTTTTATTTATTAAAATGAATCGTTCGCTACTCCAACCCCCCCCCCCCCCCTGCGAGCGACGCATTTTAATCTACACAAAAATAAAAAATATAAATACAAATATAACATAATACAGGATGAACACATAAAAATAAAAATATATAAAATTAAGAAATTAAAGAAATATTTTCCATTGAATATAATAGTTTTTCTTCGTTTACAGCCTTTGTCAAGAAATCTGATATTAGGGCTTCACTTGGAGTATAATATAGATCAATTATTTTGTCTCTGATCAAGTCCTTTACAAAATGTAACCTAAGATTTATGTGTCTGGACTTGTTGGATGATCTTGTACAATTAGCCCATTGTATGGCTGCTTGACTATCTGAAATCAGTGACACAGTATTATTTATAAAATTTTTAAAGTTTAATTCCGATAATAAATTTATTATCCATGTTATGTCCTTAGAGATTTCTGAAATAGCAAACAACTCGGCTTCACAAGTTGATAAACTTACACTTTTTTGTTTATGACACTTCCATGATATTAATGAATTACCCAACAAAATTACACCACCAGAAAATGATTTTCCATTTTTTGCGTTCCCCCAACTTGCATCTGAACTTGCATTTAAATACCCAAATTGTGTACTATAGAATAATTTTTTATCTTTAGTTCCCTTTAAATATCTTAAAACCCTTTTTGCGAGTAAAAAATGCCTCTTTTCAGGTTTATGATTAAATTGTGACAAATAAGTAATTATAAAAGCTATGTCTGGACGCGTTCTATTAGATAAATATAATAATTCACCTATAATTTCCTGATACATGTTTACATCAATAGTTTCATTTGTAAGTGGTAAGCTTTTATCTTCTCCTTTAACAATTGGGGTTTTTACTGTTTTACAATCATTTAGATTGTGTTTAGCTAGTAATGACTCAATGTATTGTGTCTGTGACAAATAGATACCATTTTTATTTTGTAATATTTCTATACCTAGAAATTTCGATTTATTATTTTCATGTAATTCAAATATTACTCTAATTTTGGAGATTATATCTTCATACATTTCTTGATTATTACTGAAAATACAGAAATCGTCCACATAGATGCTCAAAATAAGAAATTTATCATTATCAGTTTTAATGAATATGTAATTATCTGAAGCTGTTTGTACTAATCCTAATTTTTCTAATTCAAATTTTATTTTCAAATACCAGTTTCTCCCACTTTGTTTTAAGCCATAGATGCTCTTCTTTAATTTACATACTTTTCCTGTACCTATAGACCCTTCAAAACCCTGCGGTGGTAACATGTATACATTTTCCTCTAAATTACTGTATAAATACGCAGTTTTAACATCAAAGAATTTTACAATTAAATTTAATTTAGCGGCAATTGCAATTAGCAAACGGAATGTTTCCATGCACAGAACAGGTGAGAAAGATTCCGAATAATCGACGTTTTTAATTTGATTATGACCCGCTGCACATAACCTTGCCTTAAAAATTATGTTACCTGAATCATTTTCTTTCTTAGTATAAACCCATTTGCTTTTTATTAATTTCGCGTCATCTGGTTTATCAACGATCTCCCAAACATTATGTTTATTTAATGAATCCATTTCATTTTGCATCGCAATTTCCCAATTTTGCCAATTAATATCAGTTTTTGCTTCTAAATAATTATTTGGGACACTTTCCGTAAAATTACTCACTGTCTGTTTATTTTTTATTCTTTCGCTTCTTCGTAATTCCAAATTACTTCCGGCTTCAAATCTGCTCTCCTCAATTTGCTTCCCCCCCTTGTCGCAGGCGCTCCCCTCTTCGTCGCCAGAAGTAGAGGGTTTCAATATGCTACTTTCTTTCGTTTTTTCATAAGAGAGTTCTAAATGCGGAATTTTGTTCTCTGTTGTTTGAGTTTCGATTTCATTTGAGGATGAATTATAGAATGATTGAATATTCCAGACATTATTATTTTTCTCAAAAAATGAACTGCCTTTTAATGATTCGTTGAATTTGACCGATCTTTCCTCAATTACTTTTTTACTTTCTAGATCATAAATTCTATACGCTCTACGTTCACGGCTATACCCTAGAAAAATTCCCCTCTTCCCTGGAATTTCAAATTTATTTCTCAATACTTTAGGGATATGAAAATATGCTACACAACCAAATTTTCTTAAGTAATTTAATTTAGGTTTTTTACCGGTCCAAATTTCTAGGGGTATTTTATTTTTTCCTTTACGTGGTGTTACATTAGAAACTCTTGTACTAAAGTTTATACCTTCTGCCCAAAAATATAATGGTAATTGACTTTCGTATAATATAGTCCTAGTTCTTTCTAGTAATACTCTGTTTCCACGTTCCGCTTTACCGTTCGATTCGTTATTATAAGGAACCGTTTTTTCGTGAGATATTCCGGAATTAATTAAATAATTATCCAATTTTTCATTTACAAACTCCAGACCATTATCTGACCTGAGTCTTTTGATTCTTTTACCAGTTAAATTTTCATGTTTACTCTTAAAGTTACAGAATGTTTCATATACCTCACATTTATTTTTCAAAAAATAAGTAAAGTACATGGCAGAAAAATCATCCACTAAAATCATAAAATATTTAGCACCGCCTAACGACACAGGATTAATAGGCCCACACAAATCTATATGAATCAATTCTAGAATTTCGGAACTTTGTTCCGTATTAACCGGTGGATGATTTTTTCTAGTTACCTTACTTATATCACAAATTTCACAATTAAAATCATTTATGATATCTATGTTTATATAATCACTCATTTTAAGCATATAGTTAGGATTTAAATGGCATAATCTACTATGCCAGGTTTCATAATTAATATAATTCATCACAACATTACATTCTTTACTAGTAATTGGTTCTAAATTAATTTCAAGTTTGTTATTATTTCTATATGCTTTAGTAACCAACTTATTATAACTATCAAAAATTAGTACAGAATTTTTAGTAGATTTTATACTACATCCTTTTTCCATTAATGAAGTTACAGACAAAAGATTATATCTAAGATCAGGAACAAATAACACATTTTTGATAGTTAAATAAATAGGATTTTTACTTACGGTTTTTGCTTTGACGCTTCCGGTGCCATGGCACTTAATTTTTGCATCCTTACCTGCCAAGTAGATATCTTTATTTTCTGTTTTAAATTTATCAAACCAAATTTTATCTTTTATCATATGGTCGCTCGCCCCGGAATCTAAAACGAAAACATTATCACACAATGAATCAATAGTAGAAGCACTAAAAACAGAATTATTTTTTTCTTCTTTCTTATCAAAGCGAGAATTGTTTTTCTATTTTTATGTCCTTTATAGCCATAAGAGTTAAATGTCTTTTGTGAATTGTTTTTATAAAAACAGTCCTTGGCAAGATGATTACTCCTTCTACAGATATAACAAAGTTTTTTGTTCTTGTCCTTTTTTGCAAAGAACGCTTCGGGTTTATTTTGTTCATTATGCGGATTCAAGCTTGATTCTTCCTCTCTTAAAATTTCTAAAACTTCCTCCATAGATTTTTCCCTTTGTGTTTTCAACACATCTCTGATTTTGCTAAAGTTTCCCGATAGTCCTCTTACTGTGTGATAGACCAGCTCTCTTGTAGAAATTTCCAATCCTAACGATTGACATTTTACAGCTAGTCTTTTGAACGTGCTATATAATCATTTACAGGTTCATTCGGTTTCATCAATAAGTTTTTTAGTTCATTTCCGGCGTCTATTCTTCTATCCTCTAATTGCCCAGTAAAAGTGTTCTTTATATTTTCCCATAAGATTTTGGCATTTTCTTCATTAGAAAATTGAAGAGCGTGTTCGTCGGATAGAGAAAGCTTCATATAGGCGACTGCATCGGAGTTTTTCAGATCCCATTCTTGAGATTCCGCTGCATTCAGTCCTTCTGGTTTCACCGTTGTAATTACAGAATCGAGTCTTTTAATTGATAGAGCCGCTTTTATTTTCATGGCCCATATAAAATAATTATTACCGTTCAACTCCGGTATATTTATTCTATCCATTATTTTCTTTTAGAATAATTAATTCAGCAATTTTGATTTCAAGAATTTCCTTCACAACCACGCTCTGCTACCATTTGTTGTAATATGAGTTCCATTAAATCGAAATTCTTGAATATATAAATCTGACATTTTATTAAAGACGATAAATAAGACGATTTACATTACACACATTCAAAATAAGTAGAATTAAACATATTTAAATGCAGATTATCTTTGTACTTTTAGTTGTTTAACCACACAGGTAATAATGGCCACCAAGGCCGGTGCACACAGCTACATTCCTTTTTTAACTCTGGCGTGCCTCGCCGGGAGTAGTTGGAGATCTCTCTTTCACGCGCATGCGCAATTAAAGGCGCATCTGTTTTATTTATTAAAATGAATCGTTCGCTACTCCAACAAAATCGATAACTTTATTTTAAATTATCGCAGATCGATGGTTCAACCATTCGTTTTAAAGGTATTGGCGAGCTCTTTTGAAAGGTACCCATCATGAAAATTTACTCCCGTCGAGGGGGGGGGGACTTCCTCCTCAGGGGGGAGGCGCGGCTCCTACATACACAAAAAAATTTTCCCGGTTGACTATCTCTATTACAAAATATATATATTCATTTCATTTTGTTTAGTGCAGTCTATAGATGTTAAATTCTACTTACCTGCAATTTTCCCCATAGACGTAATGTATTTGAATACTTTTGAGTGTCCCTGTACACGAACCATTTGCTTCATCGCAACGAAAAGCTTAGTGTAGCATTCCTATATGATACACATTTAGCATACCGAGTTTGGAATTTCTGCTACTATTTGTTCTTGAGATATGCTGATAACACACACACACAATAGAAATTTTCAAAACTAGCACGATGTCTAAAAATTTGGACGGCTAGTCATCTTAGTTTAGACTTTATCACACTTTAAATAATTTGAGCTCATAGGGAATAATGATAAAGAATATTTCGTTGTCTCCCTGTAAAAGAACTTCGCATTTTAAATAATTTTGACTCATAGACTATTATGATAAAGAATTTTCTTTTGTATCCCTGTAAAAAAACTGTAAGAGTCACCGAAATCAATAGGTTTCGTGCTATGGTGACCTATAACATATATGTACCAACTTTCAGCTTATTCGAATAATGAGTTTAGGCGCTATTTTGTTCACTCACATGCATGCACACACACATAATAGTAAAAATAGCAAGTATGAATTCAGGAGACCTCAAACCGTGTAGAAACGCCAAAATCTCAATTTCAGATTTTTGACATGATTACAATACTTTCTTCACTACAGTGTTCGGAAAGTAAAAGTAATTGTGTGAATTTTCTTATAAGTTGCCCAAATGTTAAAGTAAAGATTATCTGGGAATTGCTGAAAATTGGTGCACTTTTATTTAAATGAAATTTCTTAAGTACTGTTTGATTTACGTACCGTGTATACTGATATTCATACCTCTGAAGAAGGGACACCATTATTTAAGGGACAAAATGTTCGGTCCTTTGTATGTCCCTTAGCGGAGGTACTATTTTGTATATATTTTAGATACGTTATACGTAAAGAATTATCTGCAGATGATTCAATGGTTAGTTGGTTGTAGGATTTAAGGCCGATTGACTCCTGATGTGTCCTAGGCCTACAGGAGGAATGCCCTCCGTGGGGGTCTTTCTAAGGGGTCCTAGCCCGTATTTACGCGAGTTTCGGAGGAAACCACGGAAAACTCCGAACGGCTAGGTCGATGAGCGCGACCTGGGATCGAACCCGGCACCTCCCATCTACCAGCTTTGAGCGCAGAACCGCTCGGCCGCTGGTGGGCCAGATGATCCAATGAAAGATAGCTGTACTGATAAGTATAAAGGATTTAAGTCCAAAAATGTCGATTTTGAGTTAAGTACATAGTCAGACTCAGAAAAATATTCTCTATCGATTGGTATAAAGGATTTAAGTCTATGTCATTTAGTCTCTGAGAAAATCCATTGGTAAAAAATGATTCAAATCAGAAATTGTTCATGTTTGGTATAAAATATTTAATTCGTTTTTTCCCTTTATTAAATGAAGGTTGACAATCACTGAATGGTATAAAGCGTATAAACCAACATAATCCCTTTTTCCTAATCGATTCTTCTCATTAGTTTTCAGTTAATTTAACTTTATTTTTCGTCTCCTGAAAAATCAAGAATATGGACTTAAATCCTTTATACTTATCAGTACAGATATATTGTATGGATTAAATCTTCTCTTTTATCAGCGGGATATTCATTCTCCATTTCTTATGTTATGCCTAAACAATTTCAGTCTCATTCATGAGATCCTGTTGTTCACTTTCCATGAAGTGCTCTGATTACGGAAATATGTAAACAAAATTTTCGTGACAAAAATTTCACGGTCGTTCTCAGAAGAATTTCACGAGGAATCAAAGAAAAACGGAGCATTGTCGACACCACCCAAGATGTCCGATATCGACAGCGCGATTATTTTGCCGAAGGAATATATAAAGATGAAGCCGCAGATAAAACCTTTGAGTTGATTTTCAGAAGCCGTAGTATGAGTACGTTTTGGGTAATGTATGGTTTTCCATGTAATTATTTCTGTTATTACACGCACGGAGAGAAGTAAAATTAATGTTCTAGAAATAAATCCTTTTAAATTTAGTCTTTATTTAATAACAAAGCCTATAATAGTAATTGTCGAGATCACGTAGATTTCTAATTTTGTTCATTGGCTTAATTATATGTTGAAATATTCATAAATACGGTAATTCACACTAGAAGTGATTTAATAATATTATGTTAAAATATATATGTTATTATAATATTTTTCGATCACTTTATATATTTCCATTTAATATTTATAAATTGAATTATATTGGGTTTGCTTAGTAAAATATATATTCAGGCAACAATTTTGATGGTTTTTGAAACATTTTTTACCCAGTTGAAATCTTTAAATTTTGTTTTCTCAGTTTGCATTTTTTCATGAGTTCATGATCTTCAAAATGCTAAAACTTCTACAAGATATTTAAGAAAAGACCTAATATATGTATATATATCTGTACTGATAAGTATAAAGGATTTAAGTCAAAAAATGTCGATTTTGAGTTAAGTACATAGTGAGACTCAGCAAAAAATTCTCTATCGATTGGTATAAAGGGTTTAAATCCATGTCATTTAGTCTTTGAGAAAATCCATTGGTAAAAAAAAGATTCAAGTCAGAAACTTAGCATTAATCATTGGTATAAAATATTTAATTCAATTTTTTTCCTTTATTAAATGAAGGTTGACAATTACTGAACGGTATAAAGGGTATAAATCAACCTAATCCTTTTTTCCTAATCGATTCTGCTCATTAGTTTTTAGTTAGTTTAACTTTACTTTTCGTCTCCTGAAAAATCAAGAATATGGACTTAAATCCTTTATACTTATCAGTACAGATATCTGTATATATATATAAATTACGTGTCACGATGTTTGTCCGGGGTAAACTCCTAAACTAAGGAACCGATTTTAATGAAATTTTGCACACTGTGTGCAGTTTGGTCCAACTTGAGAGATAGGATAGTTTTTATCTCAATTTATTGTCACAATATTGTTTTATTGCAATTATTTGTTAATTATAGACCTTTATTAAAGTTGCTCCAAAATATCTGTGAGTTCCATTAATTTAATTGTTGCCACAAAAAAAAAAAAAAAAAAAAAAAAAAATACGAGTTCATTTTCTTTCGACATAAAAATAAATACATTTAATCAAACGTGAACGTTAAAAAATTATAAAAAGTTAAATTATGCATCTCACGAAAATTGACGTCATAATCAATTTAAAGATTTTATACACATTGATAAAGTGCTAATGTAGTTCTATCATAGATATAGTAATATATATAGATCTCTCATCCCCATGTTATCGTACAAAGATTTTTGATGCCGAAAAAAAAAAAAAAAAAAAAGCTTTAGAAACAGCCATTAAGTGGTATTGAAAAAAAAAAAAAAAAAAAAAAAAGAAAGAAAGAAATATGAATTTGAAACTGTATCTGGAGTCTTCCATTCCCCTTTAGCAAATAAATTATTCATAAATTTTATTTGCTAAAATATTAGTATGTATTCCCGTGTGTATTCACTCGGGGAAAGACGGCCATATTTTGGTAAAAACGTCGTCTTTTCCCAAATGAAAAGGAATACTTTTTTCTCCCCAATGATCACTCTATTCTATATATGCTATACTATATCTATGAGTTCTATACGCAAGCGAAGTGTGAATCACTGACCGTCTGTGCAGCCAAGAAAAAGATTTCCTATGTTAATTGCCCACTGGATTTTTTGTAAGAAATTATTAAAAATCGAGGAAATTTATTTCCCGATTTTAATCCTTATATTTGGGTATAGATATGTATTAGTTATCGCGGGTGTTAGATTGAATTATTTTGCTGTCAAATTGACAAAATTTTAATTTTAAATTTCAAAACTCTGTCGCCCTCGGATTTTATTATTATTATTATTATTATTTGGCGATCAAAAGCGTAACACGAAAATATACATGCCAGATGTATGCATTGTACGAAATGTAATATGTATTATTCATTGTACGTATGTATGACATGTAATATGTATTGTACGAAATATTGTTTCATATTATTCATTACTCTTTTAATATAAGTTGTTAAAATAACCATGATTTTTGAAAGGAATTAAATATTTTCGCCAGATAATTTGGCGATATTCTTTCTTTTTCGCCAAGGATGACAGAAATGAAATCTAATCCTCTGCAAAATATTAGTATCTTACATCAGATATTTTATTTAGACATTTGAAAACAAATTTGACTTCAAACTATGATAGAATATTTATCATTTTCCTTTTAATTAGTATATTATTAGTATATTAAAATTTAAAAGCATGGTATATAAAAAGTTTTTTTTTTTTTTTTTAATCTTATAATTATTCTTATCTTAATCCTCAAAGTTTCCCATCTTTATTAACTTGAATTTACTACTAAAATTTTAACATACTCAAAAACTTCTCATCACTTCGTTAAAATACACTAAACTTTTGCAAAATCTTTTTCTATTTAAAATGATACATGTATTTACTTTAAATGTCCAATATTTCATAAGATTTCCAATTTTAAAGTTTTAAAATATTTATCAAATTTACTTATTTTTCTGGTTTAGCCTTATTGTTTTCCTATTTATAACTACAGCTGTTGCCCTCTTTAAAATATTTAAAATGATGAGGTCATTTTATAGTAAAATTATCCATTATAGCATATATTATATTTCACTCCTGCATAAAAATTGATTTTAAAATCGTCTGTTTCTTTTATACTTTTATTTTAATAGAATTTTAATAGAATTTAATTTATATATTAGTCATTTTAGCAATTTTATCCAAAGTAGCATTAGAAATAATATATATCACTTCTCCATTAAAATTTATAGGACCCTACAATAAAATTAATTTGCGCTTAATATCAACACTACGAAAATTTTTATCAATCGCTTCCAAATTTTGACCTAAGTTTCAAATCTCAACCCTGTGGGTTTTTACATCGGCTACAACGTTTTCGTCTTTGTTCGTAAATAATAATTTGACTGTACTAAATAGTTTACAGCCGTATAATTCAACGTATAACTTAGTCACAGCAACGCGTGGCCGGGTCTGCTAGTATATATATATGTATGGATGTTTAATAGAACCTACCTGAAAGAATTAGAGGCTGATATTGCGATATATGGAAAAGAAAAAAATATTAAAAATAAATATATAACAAAAAGCATGTTTCTTTTCCAAATTTTTACCTAGACATGCACTTTTCTATTTTTTTCTCAAAAATTAACTAATAAATTTCAAAACTCATTCCTAATTCTTTTAAGTAGGTTTAATTAAACATAAAAAAAAAAAAAAAAAAAAAAAAAAAAAGTACCAAGTCCTTTCTTGAACGGTATGTAGAAGTTTTAGCATTTTGAAGATCATGAATTTCTGAAAAAAAAATGCTAACTGAGAAAAAGGCAATTTATAAAGATTTCAAATCTGTAAAAAATATATTAAAACCCCTAAAAATTTGTGCTTGAATATATATTTCATTAAACAAACTTAATATAGCTCAATTTATAAACATTAAATAGAAATACAGTTCCCGCCGCTTATTAAAATCACATTTGTTCTGAGCCAAAGTGATTTTATTAAGCGGCTGATTTTTATATCCGGCAAACGTTCCTGCACTTAAGGAAGAAATTCTACTTCCCTGAATTTGGAAAGAAATTTCAAAATGTGACGAATAATGGAATTAGTAAACAATATTAATTAATTTTTGATAGATAATTAATAAATTGTTTCTTCGATATAAAAAAATTAAACGCATTCCAAGTTCCCATGCACTTTCGTTTGAGGAAAATCATCATTACTTTACCAAAAGTTCACGTTGTTCTTATAAATTTAAAATCTTTTCGTTTAAACCTCATGAATTATAGTAATTCTAAAATAAGAACTAGAAATTGCTTTTTAATAATTAGGAAAAAAAAAAAAATATCACTTCAAATCAAGTTTGTAACTTATTACTGCGTTTTGAAGAATACGTTCCTTGAAATTGTTATGGAGATAAGTGATGGCACGTGTTTAATTTGTAACTGTGCTGCAGTCTTCGACAATGAGCGATAACGGAGGGATTGTTGTTCTTTAATTTCTTTTATTATTAAAAAAAATCACAATGTAAATAAAAAAAAATTTTCAGTGTGCATAAATGATATTTTTGGCTGCTGAGGAGATATTTTTGAGTTTATTAACCGACGATGCTGATTTTATTAAGCGGCGGCTTTAAAAGTAATTTGTATTGATTTGATTCCGGTCCTGGTAATTTGATCAGATTAAGCGGCTGAGTTTATTAAGCAGTGAATTTATTAAGCGGCGGTTACTGTATAAGCTGTTATATGAAATCGATTTCAGCGGTATCGTCATAAAGATGCCAAGTCCCCTAGACGTATTAATTATTTGTAATGAGAATAATTTATTTTGCCAAATACTCATGTTCTTTTTTTTTTTTCTTATTTTATTCGTATTTATAGAAGAAAATAATGGATTTGTAAAAATTTTCGACTTCCGGTTGTAGTGGATTAATTCCATAGACCTATTATAAGAGTGGACGGAGCATTCCATTATTAAGGGAATATAAGAAAAGGTGCAAAGATGAAACCATGTGAATGTTGAAAAAGGTTACCTTTTTTGGCATTTATCGCGTTATTGACAATTTTTTGTTTTGAATATAAATATATTTATTATTATTATTATTATTATTAAAAGATACAACAAGCAAAATTAGTGTAAAATATTACAGCTGCTGAAATTTATTTTTACCTTGTTATTAACATCTAAGAAACTTCAAAAGTTTTTATAACTTTGATTTGTCTATACTCGTTTTAACTCTCATAAATAATTATGGACATTTTTGAAATAATATAAGATATAATATAGTTAAACTAATTCAATTTAGAGAAATAAGTATAGCAATTATAAGCATTTTATAAAAATAATTACCTAAAAAGAACGAAATAATAAAATATTAAAAAGAATCTTACCTGTGAAACAAAATCCTTATTTTACATAACTTCTTGGGTTTTTAAAGTACATCTAATTACTATTTCTTGCTATAAAATTCTTTTTGAATTCAAAACAATCTAACTTTTAAA
Organism: Salticus scenicus; assembly: GCA_963930645.1. Classification (NCBI taxonomy): domain Eukaryota; kingdom Metazoa; phylum Arthropoda; class Arachnida; order Araneae; family Salticidae; genus Salticus; species Salticus scenicus. Next base: position 116,894,135 of record OZ005661.1, read on the forward strand.
GTGAAATAAAATTTTTAAAAAGAACTTTCAAAGAAAAAGGGAAAATATCGTCTGCTTAATAAAAAGCAGAGTTTATAGAATGGCGAGTAAATTTCAATATTGGCCAGTTTGGCCTCCTGTAGATCAACATTCACATGACCTTTTTATGAGTTATCTTTGCCACTAAAAAAAGTTGCCATTGTCCCGTCCACTCTTATAATAGGTCTATGATTAATTCATTACGAGATGTCCTGAACAGTTTTTGACCATATTTAGATAATACCCGTTTGCCTCTGTGTGTAATAAAAATTTTCTGGCAGCTCTATTTCAAGAATTAATGCATAGAATTTCATGAAAGTTTTTATTTAGCTGCACCTTTACATAAATTGATGCCTGTCAGTTTTTAGTGCAAATCGTCCAAGAGATGTCGCTGACATAGTGCGATCTCTCCCATTTACACGAAGGCTAATCTCAGCTTCTATTGTGTATAATTGAACGGATTTGGATATATGTGAGAGACATTGTAACTACGCGGATTCAATTTGAGTGCATATCGGTCGACAGATGACGCTGCTTTGTTTCAAATTTGCCCTTGTATGAGAAGTCTACATATCTCAGATAGTATAGCAAAATGTACCAAACAATTTGATATGTGTGATAGCCATTATAAAAAAATGACTTAATATGGGTGTATATCGTCTGACAAGTGGCGCTACTAATATTCACCTTGTGTTATTTTCCATATATCTACATATATATATATCACTATCATCTGTTCGTTGAAATCGTGCCAAATTGCATATGTAAAAGCGTTATTTTGATTAAGAACAGTGATAATATAAATATGAAATGAAAATTCAAACAATATTGATTAAATTTTTGTGCATGTTAACCGGTAGCTGGCGCTGTTCAGTTATATATGGACGGTTCATTGTAAAAGTGTTGTAACTCCATATTTTTTAAATATATATATTTTTGCTTAATTGTATCACATTTAGTCTCATCTTTCATTATAAAAGTGAAGAAAGTCCAATAATTGCATTAAAATCCCGTAAACTAAATTGATTGTTTTTATCAGAAAACTGAAACTTCTAATTATTCATAATAAAAGTAAAGCTTCTACGTTATTTCATATTATATTTCTTACAATTTGTAAGTTTTTGTAACTCTGATTTGTATTAAACAGTAAAAATCGTAACACTTACTGAATCTTGACTTTTTTCCCCTACACATAAATTTGCAAAAAGCTCGTTATTTCAAATTCTATTTCCAAGGAGATAATTCACTTCTACAATAAACGACCCATATAATAATATGGAAGAAAATTTTGTGATGGCCACAACATACTAAGTTTTTATAAGAGGTTTTTATTTTTAACAAAATTCTTTTGCCTGTGCCGATCTTAGGCATAGATATAGTAATAAGACATAGAGATTGATCAGAGAGAGGGAAAAAGTGATACCTTTTTTTTTCGGGAAAAGTCATTCTAACGACTTCCTTTCCCCGAGTAAATCACACACAGGAATACACACGGATAATTTAGTAAATAAAATTTATGAATAATTTATTTACTAAAGGTGAATGAAAAACTTTAGATACAGTTTCAAATTCATTTTTCTTTTTATTCTTTTTTTCAATACTCCATAATGGCTGATTTTAGAACGTTTTTCGGCATCAAAATTTTTTGCTCGATAACATGGGGATGATAGATCTATATATATTACTTATATCTATGATCTTAGGTGTTTTGGCGGTTTACGCGAGAGCTTAAAAACTCCCCCCCCCCATTTATTATCTTTATTTAGATACTATTTTACTAAGACAAATAAAAATTATGACTGTACTTTTTTAAAAATAGAAAATTTTATAATATCCACCTTTTGGTCTTGAATTTCTTTTCAAAATTTACCATTCTAGACAGCTTAGATCGCCTAATGGACGCAAGTTGATTTACAAGGTAATATAATGAAAATATGAAGGATGAAAATTATATTTAATAAGACCTATTTTTCTTTCTTTTTCTTTTCTTTTCTTTTCTTTTTTTTTTTTTTTTTTTTTTTTTTTAACAAATCTGATTTTTTAGGCTATGAGATTTTAGTTCTCTATGCTTATCGAGGCTAGAGGTCTGCTGAAATTTGGTAGGCATGTTATAGGTGACCATCGCATTCTATAGATTTTCCTGAGTGTAGGACTTACACCCATAGAAACAGTTTAATTAAAACTAAAAATTGTGTTTTATTCACGTTATTTTGTTGTTTTAAGGGGACTTTGACGGACGACTGAAGTAGGTTTCGTGTAGAAACTTATATTTCCATTTAATATTTATAAATTGAACTATATTAAGTTTGTTCAGTAAAACATATGTATAGGCAACAATTCTTGTGGTTCTTGATATATTTTTTACACATTTGAAATCTTTAAATTGCCTTTTTCTCAGTTTGCATTTTTTAATGAATTCATGATCTTCAAAATGCTAAAACTTGTACAAATACTTAAGAAAATACATATATTTAATATTACTTTTGGATGATTAACAGAACCATACTTAAAAGAATTAGGGATCGATTTTTCAATATCTTTGAAAGAATAATTATTAAAAATAAAAATGTAATAAAAACCACGTTTTTTTTTTTTTTCTTTTTTCCAAATTTTTACCTAGATATGTATTTTTTAATTTTTTTTCTCGAAAACTAATTAATAAATTTAAAAAATTCATACCTACTTCGTTCAAACAGGTTCCATGAAACATTCAGAATAAATAAATAAATATTTTCTTATATATCTGTAAAAGTTTTAGCATTTTGAAGATCATGAATTCATGAACCGTGAGAAAAAGCAATTTAAAGATTTTAAATTTGTAAAAAAAGTTATGAAAAACCACAAAAATTGTTGCCTGAATACGTATTTTATTGAACAAACCTAATATATCTCAGTTATGAAAATATAAGCTTTTATATGGAACCTACTTCCGTAGTGCTGTCAGAGATGCTAAGTTCCCTTTAAACAAATTTTCAATATAAGTAAAAAAGTCAGTTTTGTTACGAGAACACAAGGTATATTGTTAACAAATTTACAAAATTTCCAGAAAATGTCTGTATGGTTATTGACATTAACAAATTATTTTGTTTAACTTAACAATAATTTTTAATATATTTGTAAGTTTTTAATATACTTGTTTAAAAAAAAATAATAATAATGCAAGAAAAACAAAACATTTTTGTTAAAATTGCGACAAAAATAATTTTATTAATCTAAACAAAATTTCTGTTGGAATACATTTAAACAGAAATTTTTGTTGCGCACATTCAAACTTTTGTCGATACAACAAAACTTTTTTCTGAGTGTGTTGTTTATTTGCAAGGCTACAAAAAATTCGTATAGATTATACTTATGGTCTAAATTTATTTGAAGTGCTTTTTAGTGTAGTTAAATTGATTAAAAGAGAGCAAAACTGAACTGACATATTCATATAGCTCAGATAAAGTTAGATTATTATAAGAAACGATTCTCGTTTTATTTATATTAGCTCTAATTACAGAAAATTGTAAAAGAATTTACACATATTATGTTTTACAGGACTATAATTGTCTGAAGTACATTAAATTATTAAAATAATAATAATAATAATAAAAATTATCAAGCTAAAATGTATTTTAGACTCTTACTACGTCACGGTCATTAACAAGAATTGCGTGCTTACCATTTATAGTTCGTTTACAGGCACACACATAAAAAAAAAAAAAAAAAAACAGATATATTGCGGTTTATTGGACAAATATAAAAACTTGGGGAGCAATACTTAAACAATGCTGTTATAATTCTCAATTTTGTTTATTTAATGAGTTATTCACGCTTCAATTATTTACTGAATGCGCTGAAATATTTACTGAAAAATTGTTTACGCACGTACCCGCTAGCTACTAAATGTTTCAGAAGGTCAAAAATTACCCTAGAATTTAACTTAACTTTTTAAATAATATTCAGTTAAGTACATAAATATTATATAATTCTTTATATGTACAGTTAGGGAAAAAAAGCCCCCCTCCCCTCCCCTGACTATTTTGGAAGTAAATTATCGTAGGAACATGCGACTGTAATAACGTCTAGTTAATAATGCAATACTTAATTTTTTCTTAGGGGGTTGTCTACATATTCAAATTTACCTCAATTTCATTTTTTTTTTTTTTTTTTTTTTTTTTTTAATGGTAACACCTATTTTCGACTCCATATTTGAATTTCTGAGATCAAAGCGGTTAGAAAAACAGTAGAGTTAAAACCGAAAATATATTAGAAGTTCATCCTTATATTAAGAAAAAAAAATAATAATAAGATCTCATACAGAAAAATATTATGCTTGTTCAGATAACAACCGGAAAAGGAGTATGACAATGTTAAATATAAAATAATGCTAATTAAGAAGTTATGCGAGCACCTAAATTTACTTGAATAACTATTTTAATTCATGTGTATGCAAGGTGATCACACAAATGATAATAAGTGACGTTCCCTTAACAGCAATGAAGAATGAAATATCACTGTAATTCAAAAAATAATGATAAGAATGAGCTGTGAATTTCAATTTCCCATGTATCCCATAATTCAATATTTCCCATTTTTTTTTTTATGATGCCTGTTCTTTTCATGCAAAAATTAAAATAGGCCATAATTCATATTTTTTTAAAATATGAATTTATTGATAATTTTCATAATAATAATCATCATCATCATGTCCAGCACGATTGAAGGCTATAAGCCTGTTCCGGCCTCAATCCATCTTTTACGTGGGCCTTCCTCTATCTCTCCCTCCCCCCTTGGCCTATATTTTAGAGTTGCCTTTGGTATACGGTCATTTGGCCATTCGTTCCAAATGTTCTCTCCACTTATTTCTATAGTTTATTATAGTATGTATTATTGGCTTAACCTTTAAACGTTCACTACTTAATTTATTTTAAAAATTACTAAACTAATTTTAAAAATGGCTTTTAGACACATAGCTGATCATAAATATTTAAAATATAAAAAAATTAGCATTGTTCCTTTTCGAGAAATTTTCGGTTTGAAGCATCTGTAAGTAAACCTTATTAAAATCAAATAATATTTAATTTAATAAATAAATCACTTTATAAGTAAACATTATCGACAACAAAAACTCTTAAAAGTTGCACAGATCCCAACATTTCAATTTATTGCGGAGTATTTTAACCCTTTGCGGCGCAAGGTAATCGGATCATTTAAATTACACTGCCACCGGAATTTACGAACATAATTAAAATAGAATAAATTTTAAATTTTCACGTTAAAAAAAAAGGGCCTTTTCTGCTATGTTATAAATGTAATTTTTGCTAAAAAATTTACGGGATGAGTTTTTGCACTTGAGAATTAAAATTAGGTGTTCCATCAGCGGGAATACTGCGACTGAAAGGGTTAATTTTTAGTTCCTTCCTGATGTCATCATTTCTTATTTTATCCATTATAGAACAACCTTTCACACTCCTTAGAAATTTCATCTCTGAAGATTGTATTTCTAATATAATAATAATAAATAATAATAATAATAAAACGTTATTTAATGAAAAATATTCTTGGAATACGTTTGAGTCACTTCATTCTAACGCATAAAAAAAAAAAAAGTAATTTTAATATAATAATTTTTCGGGAAGATACGAATTAATGTTTGTAACATTCATTAAATATTAGAATTTCCATATTTTGACAGCTTATAACTCTATGAAAAATTGACAGACATATATATATTTTCTCCATATGTTGAGAGACATATATATAGAGAGACTATACCTTTCTCCGAACTATCCAATTTAATCTAAAAAAAATTGTTAAAAATAGGGGTTGTTATTGAAAATAATAAAATTGGTGTCAGATATAATATGTAGGCAACTTCCTAATCAAAATCTAACAATACTGTCATAAAATAGATGTTATTACTAATCGACTGGCACCATCTACATATTTCTAAGACGATTTGAAACAAAGTTTTGAGTTTTTTTTTAATCTACGTATAACATGTAAGAGACGAAAAATCAACGTTTTTGTTCTTAAGTTTTCGTGAGCATATATTATCTATTTATCTTTCAAATACACTTTTTTACTTAAATACACATTTAACACACTTACTGTCTCACTCAGGGCCCGACTGTGCTTTTTGAAGACCCGGGGTACTGATGCTATTTGGAGGCCCTCTTACCCTGCTCTAAAGAGCTCGCCAAAAGGACCCATTCTCAAAAAAATAAAATAAAAATAAAAATAAAAATAAAATAAAAATAATAAAATTAAAAAAAAAAAAAAAAAAAAAAATGGTGCATTTTAAAAATTTTTCCTTCAATTACACCTTCTCTTTCCTCATTCTTTTAGTAACTTATAACAAAATCATTAGTTTTATGTTCAAGACAAATGAAAAACTGAAGCACATTGATCAGCCAATGTTTAGGAAATTGGTCGCAAAATTTGATAATTGTTGAAGCTCTATAATAAAACGTAGAAAGAAAAAATTAATCATTTTTTTTGTTTTTAATAGACATTTAATGAAAACATTTATACTATCACTTCTCAATTTTTGGAAACGAGGCCCCCTAAATTTGGAGGCCTTGGGCCAGTGCCCCGTGTGCCCGTGCCATAATCTGGTCCTGGTCTCAGTGTGTGATGCGCATATATATACAGAAACAAAATAAGTAACACATACTCAGAGTATATATTGGGTCTAGACTCGGCCGCTGTAATTCCTTTTATTTTTAAAAGGGTCTTTATCAAATAATAATTTGTTTATTTGTATTCAACAAATATAAAATGTCATAATATTTTTAAAAACGTCGCATAAATTTTAACAAGTTCTGAATATTCAACTTTCCAATCGGAAATTCACAAAAAGGGTCTAAATGTACGTCGAATTGTGTTAGTCAGGCACTGCATACAATCGCTAACTCTTTTTCTCTCATTTAGTTTATTTTTCATTACTTTTTTTTTTTTTTTTTTGTAATTGTTAAAAATCGGATAGCAAAAATAGTAAATTATATGATTTCTCATACTTAGCGTTTATATGAAATATGGAATTTAAGTATTTATTTTAAAATCAGCTAAAAAAGTAAATTAAGAACATACAGTATTTAGCTAGCATTGGTTCTTAAATATGAATTTAAAAAAATCTGGAGTGAATCCACTCGACTTTCCGAACATTGAGTAATTAACAGTTTTGTAGATAAAGTAAAGAAAGAGTAGTTGTTAAACAAACAAAAGAGAGAAAACCATAATAGAGTGTTTCAGTATTTTTCTCCATCTATTACACGTTGTTTTATTTAACGCTACTGAACTTTGAGCCCATAGATCATAATGATAAAGAAATTTTCGTTGTGTCCCTATAAAAACCTATAAATGCTAGATTCACCAAAATGCTTATAGTTAGTGCAACAGTGATTTATAATACTCATATAAATTTTCAGCTGAATTCAATAAGGCGTTTAGATGCTATCGTACTTTTAAAAATTTAGTGCCATAGGCCATAATGATAAAGAATTTTTCTTTGTGTCCCTGTAAAAAAACTGTAAGTGCTAGATTCACCAAAGTCTATACAGTTAGTTCAACTGTGATCTATAACATGTGTACAATTTTTTTGCTCGGATTAATAAGGCGTTTACACGCTATCACATTTTTAAAAATTTGGCCCCATAGGCATAATGATAAAGAATTTTTCTTTGTGTCTCTGTAAAAAAACTATAAGTGCTAGATTCTCCAAAATCTATACAGATTGAGTATTTGTGATCTATAATATGTGTATAAAATTTTTGCTTAATTGAATAAGGCGTTTAGATGCTATCGCACTTTTAAGATTTTGCTCCCATAGGCCATAATGATAAAGAATTTTTCTTTGTGTCCCTGTGAAAAAACTATAAGTGCTAGATTCACCAAAATCTATAGGGTTCGTACAATGGTGACTTACAATATGCGTACCAACTTTCAGGTTAATCGAACAAAGCGTTTAGACGCTAGCGTGTTCACTCACAGACATACACACATACACACATACACACACACATACATACATCATCGTAAAAATAGTGAAAACAGACTCAGGGGACCTCAAAACGTATAGAAACATCAAAATCTCGAATTCGGATTTTTGACATGATTACAATACTTTCCTCACTATAGTGTTCGGAAAGTAAAAAGGTGTGGTTATTAGTCGAGATTCCGTCATTAGGTCTGAAAAATGTTATTGTTGAACACTCCCCCCTTTAAATATTGGAGAATATACTTTTAAACGATCTTTAATTTTAGAAGTATTTATAGCATTTCTTTTGGTTTCGCTATATAGGCCTTATTGAAAAAATTATTCTGTATTTTAAGATACCATTCTTTCTCTCTACATACAGAGTTGCCAAAATTTTAATTTATTCCGGAGCATTTTTAGCTCCGCCTTTATTTCATCTCTACTTTTATTTTAAGAGTAATTTTTTCTTACTTTATCGTAGCTATATATTGAAGAAAATTGTTGTACAAATAAAGTGGCGCGAAATAAAGGCGGGCCTAAAAATGCTCCAGAATAAAATAAAATGTTGGCAACTATGCTACATATAAAAAAAAAATATTGAATTCAATTTTTGCCTTCTAGTTTTCGATGAATTTACTCATTTTTATGAGATTCTGATTACGATTTGACTATTTTTAGAAATTATCTTTCTGCCTGGGTGCACTCAAAGAATGGATTTGATTAAAGCTTACAAATGTGTTTTGTTGATTTTTTTGTTATTTTGAGACCAAATTTTCATTAGAAGTAAAAATCAATTTTATCCCAACAACACAAGATATATTGTTAACAAATTTACAAATTTTCAATAAAATTTCTCTGCATTTTCTCATATTAACAAAATATTTCGTTTAACTTTATAATAAATTTTGTATATTTGTATGTAAAAAACATTTTTTTGTTTAACTTTACAATAATTTTTGTATATCTGTAAGTAAAAAAACAATTTTTTGTCAGAGCAACGTAATATTTTTACTAGCATTACAATAAAAATTGTTTTGTTAGTCTAAACAAAATTTCTATTAAAACACATTAAAGGACGCTGAATAAATACCTATTATTGCGGAAAGCCAAAACCCATGTATGTTAATGGGGAAATTTGCTTATAGAATTATTCATTACTTAATGAATTTTTTTAAATTAACTTTTCACATTTAGAAAATTCATAACCATTAAATTTGTACTCAATCTCTAAAAATTGTGTTTTAATTTTTGAAATTTAATTTTTGAGTTTAAAAACGCGAAAAATTAACTAGCGCATTTTTTCACGTATTTTAGCTGTAGAATGAAATAGAAAAATAAATAAATAAATAAATTTTGTAAAAAAAACTTAACAAGTTGTGAATTTTTAGAATGTTAGAGTGGAATTAAAAAAAATCTGGAGTGACTCCACTAGACTTTCTGAACATTGAGTAATTAACAGTTTTGTAGATAAAGTAAAGAAAGAGGATTTGTTAAACAAACAAAAGAGAGAAAACCATAATAGTGTGTTTGAGTAATTTTCTCCATATATTACACGATGTTTTATTTAACGCTACTGAACTTTGAGCCCATAGATCATAATGATAAAGAATTTTTCGTTGTGTCCCTGTAAAAACCTATGAATGCTAGATTTACCAAAATTCTTATAGTTAGTGCAACAGTGATTTATAATATTCATATAAATTTTCAGCTCAATTGAATAAGGCGTTTAGATGCTATCGCACTTTCAAAAATTTGGTCCCATAGGCCATAATGATTAAGATTTTTTTTTTTTTTTTTTTTTGTGTCCCTGTAAAAAAACTGTAAGTGCTAATTTCACCAAAACCTATACAGTTGGTGCAACTGTGACCATGTGTACAAGTTTTTTGCTCAGATTAATAAGGCGTTTAGACGCTATCACACTTTAAAAATGTTTTTCCCCATAGACCATAATGAATAAGGAATTTTTCTTTGTGTCCCTGTAAAAAAACTATAAGTGCTAGATTCTCCAAATTCTATACAGATTGCGTATCGGTGACTTATAATATGTGTATAAATTTTTTGCTCAATTGAATAAGGCGTTTAGATGCTATCGCACTTTTAAGATTTTGGTCCCATAGGCCATAATGATAAAGAATTTTTCTTTGTGTTCCTGTAAAAAAACTTTAAGTGCTAGATTCATCAAAATCAATAGGGTTCGTGCTACGGTGACTTGCAACATGCGTACCAACTTACAGCTCATTCGAGCAAAGCGTTTAGACGCTATCGTGTTCACTCGCACTCACACACACACATACATACATACATACATCATCGTAAAAATAGTTAAAACGGACTCAGGGAACCTCGAAACGTATAGAAACATCAAAATCTCAAATTCGGATTTTTGACATGATTACAATACTTTCCTCACTATAGTGTTCGGAAAGTAAAAATATATGATAGGTAATGAACAATTCTATAAATAATTTTCCCATAGAATGATACGGGCTTTGGTTATAGGTAAGGTTAGGTATTGGTTGCTTTTAAGAAGAAATTTTTGTTGCATGTACCAAATTTTTGTTGATTCAAAAAAAAAAAAAAAAGTTCGAGTGTGTACCTGTGTGTGTTAACAAAATTTGGAGTCTGCATCCACGAACCAATAGATGGAATATTTCAAAACAATATATTTGATTGGACCTTGATCTAAATTGGTGTTGATTAGATTTTGGGATATACCGAACTGAAGATGGCGTTACTGTACTCCATTTCCTCCCATTTCCAGTAAGGTTATATCTCAGTTTTTGTAGTATATGAGTGCACAAAACTTGATACGTGAGGTGATCATTGTAAAAAATTAAACTGATTTGGTTTGGGTTTTTGTGATGGTCACAGTACACTAGTTTCGATATGCAATTTCTATCTTTCATTTCTCATTCATTTATATAAAAAAAAAAAAAAAAATATTTTTAATCATAGCATGTAAGTGTGCATGAAAAATCTCCCTATATTCCTCTAAACGCTCTAATTAATGTGTATGAAAATTTACATGTGTCAGTCACGCGATTCACGGCTATTTACTTTTAAAGATACGTATTCAAAAAGTAAAACAGGCTGTTTACAAGCAATACGTGCGTAACGTCAAGAAGTTTAAAGAAAAGATAAAATGTCAATGGGTTTTTTTAAATTATTGAGTAAGATAAGAAAATAATACGTTACGCACGGTTAAATATAAATTTTTACTTCCATTACCTTAAGGCCGGTTTCCACTGGAGTTGGAGCTTCCAGGTTCAAAAAACCATTAATCACGCTCCCGACACAAGGTGCCAAATGTCTTGTCATCAGTTGTAACCTTTTTTTTTTTTTTTTTTTTTTATCAGACTGCGCACTTACTTCAAAGGAAAGCACGCAAAATTGACAAAGATATCTGCCTCTGGCCCCTCAATTATCTCAGCTGGGGGTTAGAACCAGGGACTTCCAACCACGTTCGAGGGTTTTGAGCCCGGTTGACCACATCAAAGGATTCTGAATAGCGCCGCTCGAAAGAGCCGTCAGAGGAAACCGGACTTTACGGTAGTAGAGTTCTTCATTTTTACTTCCATTACTCTACTACCGTAGGTAATGGAAGTATTGTATTAGGTCCAAAAATTCGATGTCGAGTTTTCACCTGATTTACACGTTTTAAGGCCTCCTGAGTCCAAATAAGTAGTTTTTGGCAATAGTGTGTGTGTGTGTGTGTGTGTATGTATGTATGTCCGAAAATTTCTGGATCATATCTCCGAAACTAATAATGATAGAACTACGAAACTTCAGAATTGGAGACAGGTCTGGTGTACAGATGGACTTTTTAAATTTTGTTGAAAATTGAAAAAGCAGAAGTGGGACATCGGAAACCGGAAGTGTGACCGTAAACCCGTATCTCGAAAACAGCTCTAACGATTTTCTTCAAATTTGCTATATAAACACTCTATTAGATGTCCTTTCGAATGATATAGTTGGTTAGTTCATGAACATTGAGAGGCGTCCTGTATAAATAGCTAAATTTCAGGTCTCGCAAGTGCGTTCCTTTAAAAACGGCTGTACGGATTTTTTTTTTTTTTTTTTTAACTCGCCATATTAACTCCAATTTTAAATATCCTTTTGTATGTAATTATTGTTTTTCAGTCAGTAATTGAATATTCCAAGTTTTGGTAAAAGTTGGTAGCTCAAAAACGGCTCTAATGATTTTCTTGAAAATTGTTGCATAAATCCATTTTAGCAATCCTTTCTCATGTATTACGTGGTTATTACAGAAAAATTAGCAACCATGCTGCTTAGGTAGGTCAGTGTTAGATCACATTATCTTCAAAAAATGCATATAGTACGTGTAATAGTGAGTAATTTAAGTCGTGTGGTTGTTTCACACCAGATTTTCACGGATGTTTTTGTTTAATTATTTATTTATTCAATTAACGATTTTATTATTTAATCAGAACACTATCTGACATTCAGTAGATGAATTTTCATTAATATATCATTCGTCTCATTTTTAAAAAGAATTATTTTTAAAATTATTTAGATTTGCAAAATGTAAAATGGATACCATATCGTGTTGGAATATTTTTTCATTTATATATTAAATTTTTGACTTCTATTTATCATAATATTTTAGTGACAAAATTTCATTAATTGCTTTATTTTTAATTTTTTCTTTTTTTAAACTTCTATATAAAAGTTAAAAAAAGTTTATGATTGCGATTTGTATATCTGTTTGTTTATCTAAATTTTAATTCTCAAAATTATGCCGTGTCTACTGAAAAGTGTAAATGTATAAAAGAGCTATTATATGAAAAGCCCTATTGGAAATTATATATATATTCAGTAGCACCTAAATCGATTAATCGTTTCTAAACTTTTAATCTTTTCTTTTTACTAATGTTCGTTTGGCAACCTGTTTATTTCTACTATCTCCGTAAGTAACATTTAACATGTGGACTGCTTAAATTACTTATTCCTTGTTTAAATTTTGGTTTGTGTTATTGATTAATTTAAATCCCTTTTTTATTTTAATTCAATTTTCTTTTTTTCTTTTTTGTTTTGTTGCAAGATAGAGATTTGAGCTGTATATTGCTGGAATTAGCTATACAGTTTTACGAAATCTTGCATGTGCTGATAGAGATGCAAGTTTCCTGATGAGTACATTTCTATTTTTCAGCATTTAAAATCCCAATTTTCAATTCATGAATTCCATTTTTTTCCCCTTTTAACGGAATTCTTTGGTGATTTTATCCTTTCTCTTTTCTTTCAAATGTTGACTGTTACTAATAATTCAATGTTTTTGCAAATTCTCTAATCGTTAGGCTTATGTGTTATGTTAGTGTCATTTCTCTTCTGCGTAAGTACTTTAACTTGTTTTTACTAATCATTGGTACTCAAATTAAATTAATACTGTGACTAATTTTAATTGAAATAAATCTCAATTAAAATTTATTTTATGTTGGTATCTTCATATATCTTTTGTCTATGCTGAGTATCACAACGGTACTAAACAATTCAAATTTTATATATATATATATATATATATATATATATATATTGAAAACCTTTTCAAACATTGAAGAGATGAAAACAAGAAACATTGAAAAAATAAAACAGAAAAATTCAAAAAGAGATTGCGACTATCAAACATCCAGAAATTGAAACATGCAAATTATATATATATATATATATATATTCCTTTACAGGTATACCTAAATATATTAAGATATATTATGCTTTGTAAATATTCTTATACAACATTTAATTATGTTAATCAGTTAATCTACTTTAAAAGAAACAGAACATATCTCTATTATAGAGCTTTATTATAACAAGCCCCCTTTTAAAATCTTCAATGTGGACTTTACGTGCATAATTCTTTTACAGATACGTGACAAATAATTTGCTTGCTTTACAGTCTATCTATAAGCGCAAATGTCTAAAATGAATGTAAACACTGTTAAGTGTATAGAGTTTTATTTACTGAAATTGAAAATAATTTTAAACAAGAACGAAAAATCCTACGATACGCATTGACAATTAACACTTTCCAACTGTACTTATTCGTTGCATCGTTTAAACTTTAATGTCCTTTGCCCACATAATCATTCAGCGGACAGACAGAAGGACTAAAAGGCAGATAGATAGACTGACTGAGTTCATAAAAACTCTTAAACATTGTTGGAAAGAGTTAAAAATGTTTAACACAAATGGAAATGCAATTCCAGCAATTTCCAATTATAGCCCCTAGTGCATTTGGATATTTTTGTGTAGGCCTGTAAATCTGAAGCTAAGTGTATCATATTCTAAGCAAAACAATACCTTAGTATATTAACAAAATATGTCAGTTGACTGCGGCTTATCTATCAGTGCGGGATATTTAATAATGACAAATTCCGTCGTCCATACTTCTCGGAACAGTCGATCTTCCCCGAAAACGGAAGTTTAGTATCCGAGTCTCTCGAGCACTGATTCACGCTTATAATTTCTTATTTATTAACGAATAATCTCTTATTTTGATTAACTTGCATATACGTCTGGAGTTCGCCATCTTGTTCCCTTGTTTTTGATTTTTTGCATCGTGTTTGTATACTGGCTTTTTTTTTTTTTTTTTTTTTTTTTTTTTTAATATATATATATATATATAATTTAAAATAATTAAAATAATTTATTTCTTTCATTTATAATTAATTATTTTTATGACTTTGTATATATGCCTGGATTCCACCATCTTGTTCACGTGTTTCTCATATTTGTTGCCATTACATCTGCATACTGGTATGGTTTGATTTTATTATCTTTATACCTATTTATTAAATAATTTATTATTTTCCTTTATAATTAAACATTTATTATTTTTATTAACTTGCGTAGATGTCAGAAGATCGATATCTTTTTTCCTTATTTATCTGTCATATCATCGTAACAATGCTTGCATAAGCCACGGCTTACCTTCCGGTGCGGTTTATCTAAGAGCATTGTTTTTTCTAGCGACATTTTAATAAGCTGCGGCTTATCTACTAGTGCGGCTTATATACACTAAATTACGGTAAATGGGATTTAGAAAAAGGTCTCTCCTAAAAGGCAATACAGTGGCATTTTTTGGGGTGTTCCTGTACACAAACTAATTGTACAAAACTAGTAATGGCACTTTAAATATGGGAACATTCCAGCGTAAACTTGAATAACATACATCATTTTTAAGAAATTCTGAGAATGTTTACAGAAGCTGGAGGTGGACAGACGAACAGATAAACAGACGTACAGTCAGATAGACAGAGACAGATAAACTAATTCAACTCATATTCAGTCTTTAAAATCGTTAGAAAATATTAAAAACGCTTAATGTAAACTAAAATTCAAGTGCAGCAAACTTCCAATAATATTCCTTAATGTAACTGAATAATTTTGTGCGATCCTGTAAATTTTATAGCTCGTTATACTATGTTCTATAGAAAGAAATCTTTTGTGCATATAAATAACATATTTCAGTATCATTAAGATTTGTGCAAAGTAAAGTTATTGAAATATGATTTATGCATAGAAATACTTCTCATAGAACGCAATGCTTTGAAATACTTTCGGGTGTCCCTGTACATAAATCAGTTTTGACGTTTAATCCATTTTCAATAGGGAACATCTCATAGTAAATTTAAATAACATATATCAGTTTAGAAAGGTTAGAGCGCGGACGGACAGACAGACAAACCGAAGTCATAAACACTTTTCAACTATGTCAGAAAGAATTAAAAAGTTCCATTACATCAGCTTTTTTTTTTTTTTTTCAAAATTCATATTTTTAGTTCAATTTTGCGTGAAAACATGAAATATGGTATCTTATTGTCAACACTTTCCAACAAAGTTGTAAAAGTGTTTATGACTTCGGTTTGTCTGTTCGTATGTCTGTCAGCACTCTAATTGGTGTAAATATTCATTACATTTCTTGAAACTGATATATGTTATTCAAGTTGACTATCGGATGCTACCAATTGAAAATGAAGTAAATACCATTACTGGTTTGTATACATGGACACCCCAAAGTATTCCAAAGTATTTCTTTCTATGAGAAGTATTTCTATAAACCATATTTTAATACATTTACTTTTTACAAATTATAATGAAACTGAAATACGTTATTTATATGCACAAAAGAACACTTTCTACAGACTATTACATGATAAGCTTTAAGATTTATAGCCCCCCCCCCCAACAATATATATATATATTTACAGTTACATGAAGGACTATTATTGGAAGTTTGCCGAAATTGCATTTTTGTGTACAATATGTGTTTTTAACACTTTTTAACAATTTTTAAGAGTGAATATAACTTGAATTAATTTAAATATCTGTCTGACTGTTCGTCTGTATCTCTGTTTGTCGGCCCGCTTCTAGTGTTCGTAAATATTTTCAGAATTTTTTCAAAATGATATATGTTGTTCATTATAGAATGTTCCCTAATTTAAAATGACATTAATAAGCTCTGTACAACTGGTTTTTGTACAGGAGCACTCGCGTTTTAGGAAAGAAATTTTTATAAATCACATTTAAATAACTTTATACTGCAAAAATCATAATGCAATTGATATTACCATGCTTTTATTAACTTCGATTCTTGTTTGTTTGTTTGTTCGTTTGTCCAGTACAAATCTTGCAATCGGTTTTTAACTAACTTCCTGACTAGCTAGACATTTGAAACTTTCAGGATAGCTCAGAACACGGTGACAATACATTTTTTTAACACACTTAGTCAACTGTTTCAGGTTCCTAATGCCTTCGGCAGCGTTTATATGATTCGACAGAAAATTTATTTAACTAACTTCCCGACTAGCTAGAAATTTGAAACTTTCAGAATAGTTCAGAACACGGTGAAAATACATTTTTAAAATACTTTTATAGCCAACTGTTTCGGGTTCCTGCTGCCTTCGGCAGCCTTACCAGTACAAAGCTTGCAATCGATTTTTAACTAACTTCCCGACTAAATAGGCATTTAATATTTTCAGGATAGTTCAGAACACTGTGACAATACATTTTTTTAATACTTTTAGTCAATTGTTTCAGGTCCCTACTGACTTCGGCAGCGTTTATATGATTCAACAGAAAATTTATTTAACTAACTTCCCGACTAGCTAGACGTTTGAAACTTTCAGAATAGTTCAGAATACGGTGAAAATGCATTTTTAAAACACTTTTAGCCAACTGTTTAGGGTCCCTGCTGCCTTCGGCAGCGTTACCAGTACAAAGCTTGCAATCGATTTTTAACTAATTTCCCGTCTAGCTAGGATAGCTCAGAATCCATTTGAAACTTTTATAATAGCTCAAAACGCGATAACAATGAAATTTTTAAATACTTTTAGCTAATTGTTCCGGGTTCCTGCTGCCTTCGGTAGCGTTTATGTGATTCAACAGAAAATTTAAAAACATGGTATATAAAAAGTTCTTTTTATCTTGTAATTATTTTTACCATGTTTTTATTAACTCGCTTTCTTGTTTGTCCAGTACAAATATTGCAATCGATTTTTAACTAATTTCCCGACTAGCTAGACATTTGAAACTTTTGGAATAGCTCAGAACACGATCACAATGCATTCTTTTAATACTCCTATTCAATTAATAAATGTTTGAAAAATTTTACCATGTTTTTATTAACTCGCTTTCTTGTTTGTCCAGTACAAATCTTGTAATCGATTTTTAACTAACTTCTCGACTAGCTAGACATTTGAAACTTTTAGAATAGCTCAGAACACGATGGCAAATGCATTCTTTTAATACTTTTATTCAATTAATAAATATTTCAAAATTTGTTATAATTACTCTCTTTATTACGCATTTGATCATTTTCTTTCAAGTTGATGGGATAATTCATCAAAAACATTTTAAAAAAGTATTTATTAATACATAGAATTGTCAAGTTTATATGCTTCAACAGAAAATTTAAAAACGTGGTATACAAAAAGTTCTTTTTATTTTGTAATTATTTTTTAATATACTAAAATAATGTCTTGTACAGAATATGAT
The DNA here is from genome assembly GCA_963930645.1 of Salticus scenicus. Classification (NCBI taxonomy): domain Eukaryota; kingdom Metazoa; phylum Arthropoda; class Arachnida; order Araneae; family Salticidae; genus Salticus; species Salticus scenicus. Next base: position 116,912,124 of record OZ005661.1, read on the forward strand.
ATTCTTAGCGGTCAGATTTACAGGGCTACACTAAAATATTCAAATGTATTAAGGGCTACTTGGAAATTGCTGGAATTGCATTTATGTTTGTGTTAAGCAGTTTTAACTCTTTCCAACAATGTTTAAATGTGATTCGGAATCTAATTAACCTATCTGTAGTTTTTCTCTCCTTTTATCTGTCCATTGTGTTACAACGCAGGCAAGGAATATTGAAGGTTAAACGATGCAACGACTGAGTACAGTTGAAAATTGTTAATAATCAATGCGTGCCGCACGAATTTTTTTTCTTGTTATCATAAAGGAATCGTTTGTTTTTTTATGGGAAGAAATACGTTAAGTTCAATGTAATTAAATTGAATAATTTTTTTTATTGTAAACTCCTAATATAAAAAAAAAAAAAAAAAAGAAAGCGTACGTGATGGTCAAAACTGGAGGATATATTTATGTTTAAATTTGAAAACTTCTTCACACACCATAAAATTAATGAAAACGCTACTGATATACCAGTTCTTTAATTTAGTATTGATAATACTTTCTTCTATACTGAATAAAAGAAAGTACTGGATTCGTACAAATTTTCGACTTCCGGTTTTCGACGTATTTACACGTTTTGAGAGTTCTAGAGCACGATTTGACCATTTTTAGAAAATGTCTGTCTGTGTACTGTGTGAGAGACATAAATTTTGTGGCAACTGTATCTCAGGAACTACTCCTCAGAATCGTATATAAATTTATATGTAGATGCACCTTGACCTATGTTAGTGCCTGTCGACTTTTGGTGTCAATCGCTCAACAGGTGGGGCTGCTATACAGTGATTGCCGCAATTTAAGGGAAGTCTATATCTCAGGTTCCATTGCGTATAATCAAACAAAACTTGGCATGTGAGAAGGCCATTATGAGACATTATGCTGATTCAATTTGAATTTTTTATCAGCCAACAGGTGGCGCTGCTATGCAGTGATTTCTGCAATTTATGGGAGGGCTATACCTCCGGAATTACTGCACAGAATTGCATATAAATTTATATGTAGATGCACCTTGACATAATTAGTGCCTATAAACTTTTGATGTCAACCGTTCAACAGGTGGCGCTGCTAAACAGCAATTTCCGCAATTTAAGGGAAGGCTGTATCTCAGGTTCTATTGCATATCATCAAACAAAACTTGATATATGTGAGCAGGGCATTATGAGACATTTTGCTGATTCAATTTGGATGCTTATCGGACAATAGATGGCGTTGCTATACTGCAAATTTCCATGATAACGGGAAGGCTATATCTGAAATTCTGTGGCATATTACTGTACGAAACTTGATATGCGAGAACCGTTATAAAAACGCATTTTTTAAGATGTTATTTATAGACAATAAAACTGTCTTTCTTTGAATATTTAGTGTTAGTTTTCTATAAGATGAAAACCATTTGCATTCATCATGTTAGATAATTATAATAAATAATAGTTTTAATAAATTATTTGCACTTAGTGAATTTGTATAGGAATATATAGAATAGAAAGAAGTCTTGTGGTGGCCACAACATGCTAGTTTTTACATTCAGCGTTCATCGAAAACATAAAGTTTACCAAAAATATTTTATGCATCTGAATTAAAAAATTCTTCATAGACCTTCGTTATCATGTAATATGCACCATGTTTTTCAACGATGAATTTGGTGATGAAGAAAAAAATCATACCTTAAACTATTTTTTATCTCTGACTTGCATTATTTACTATTCTAGAATTAGTTATACACAAATAGTAGAAAATACGCATATATTGCCTTCTTTTTTCTAACACTTTATGTATTTATTTATTTATTTATTTTTCAGATTTCATTATTTAGCTGTCTGTTGCACTATATTTATGCTCAATATGACAACCAGCCAATGACATTTCACCCCATTCCTGTCATTTTACGATTTCCAGAATCAAATCAACAAAATCCATCCAATCTGCAATATTCCTTTACCAATAATGGCAAAATTACAGAAAATGTTAACGAAAAAGTTCCGTTAAATGGAATAAATAATTTTAGAATAAATTCCAGAAGATTAGATAGTCCTGTAGGGACACCATACCAAGTAAATTATAACGATGAAAATCCTATATATGCAAGGTAAGTACACATTTAATAACAGTAGACTTGGCATTGGAATATTAAAACCCGAATAAACTATTACGTCAGAAATGCCAAAGAAAAACATTTGAGATGCATACAGCTGTTTCGGTAGTCTTAAGCATACCGTCTTCAGTGCAAAAAAGATTCTTTTTGCACTGAAGACGGTACGCTTAAGACTACCGAAACAGCTGTATGCATCTCAAATATTTTTCTTTGGCGTTTCTGACGTAGTAGTTTATTCGGGTTTTAAGTACACATTTACTTATTTCCATATATTGAATCCATTCCAGAATATTTTTACTTTTATTTATTTATTTATTTTTAAGGCTTTGATATCTGTGTGTTACTGAAATTTTGTTAGCGCTGTAACTCAAGAATCAATATATGCATAGTTCCAAAAACTTTGCATATTGTTATATAATTAAGATAATTTCCGATTATATCATATAATAAATGGCGCTTCGCTTTTACGACCTTATATGCTGCAATTTTCACTACTTTTGGGATGATAACATATTAACATATATTGTATACAATCTTATGTAGAACAGAGTTCATACTCAAATATGGGAAAAAAAATCCCCTGAGTTTTCCCTGAGTTCCCAGACAATTTTCAAGAAAATATTAGCGACATATTACGAGAAACACTCCTCTAGACAGGACAAAATACAGCTACTTCCACTGTATGATATCATACTGCCAATCATGCTAGAAATTTAGGTAGAAATCATTAGTTACATGCGTATTTTCACAATACTTAATCATTTAAATTTTGATACGAAGCTAAACAAGAAAAACATAACTTGAGAGAGAAAAAAAAAAAAAACATTTGTTTTTCCAGGTTTTATAACTGATTTTCCTTGACTTTTAATGAAAATGTTTATTTTCCGGACTTTTTTTTAACAAATTCCAAATTCCCTGAGTATTCCCTGTTTTCCAGGTTTTCCCTGAGGAGTATGAACCCTGCAGGGTTCATGAAAATGAGGGGGGTTCAGTGAACTGGGAAAATGAGCAGGGTTCAGTAAATGAGCATGCTTCTACATGTAGAAGCATGCTCATTTACTTTTAGTTTATATTAGCTGTGATACGACGTTCTGTAGTTTGATATTGTAGATGTACTGTATGTTTTTAGAATTGTAACATTTTGTACGTTTTTTATACCTACGAGAAAATCTCAAAACATTTTTTCTTAAAATAAATAAATAACACTACTCTGCATGAAAATTGCCCCAACACCATTTTTGCATATTCTTATGTAAAATGACCCCCTAAATTCGAATAGGACGCCCATTTTGCCCTATCACCCACCGTTTTTTAGGGAAGGCCCCCCTATTTTTATCACTTTTCGGTAATTTCATGGCTATAAATTTGATTTTTAGGGGGAAAAGGATTATTTTAACTGTTAACTATCGTCTGAGGGACTACAGAGTTGGAAAATTCTAAAACATGAAAATTTGCGGCAAGGGGAAAATTTAGGGGGGGGGGGGGATTTGCCCCTGAAATTATGTATTACATTTCTTATATTTTTTAATGTATTATTAATGTTATTTATTAAACATTATATATTTTTTGTTTCTAAGTGTTAAATTAATTTTTTTCTCATTCTCCAAATCAAATTCATGACCATAAAATTACCGAACAGTGATAAAAATTGGGGAAGGGGGTGGTGTTCCGAAAAAACGGTAGGTGACTGGGCAAAATGGTAGTCATATTCGGATTCAGGAGGTCATTTTACATAAGAGTCAGCAAGAATGATATCGGGGCTCGATTTTTTTTTTTTTTTTTTTTTTTTTTTTTGCAGCACAGTGTAATTTATTACGACAATTTGCGTAAAAATATAGGTTATTTGTAAACATAAACTACAATTGTGAATTGCAAAACTTTTTTCATGGAGATTTTTTTTAAATTAAAACGTGTATTTTAATTCAAATACCTGATTTCTTACATAATTTTTTCTTAGTAAAAACATGAGAGTAAAAGGAATTATATTTCAAATATTGTAAAATCGAAGAACGTTAAACCTGTTAGTAGTCGCTAGTTGGTCGATTTCCCGCCCATCCTTCAGAGTTGCCAGATTTTTTAATTCAATAGCCACCAAAAAATATCAGAAGTAGCATTTGATATACATAAAACGCGAATAAAATCGAAGGAACGTCGATCACATCACTTCTTAAAATTCTGTACTGATAAGTACAAAGGATTTAAGTCCAAAAATGTCGATTTTGAGTTAAGTACATAGTCAGACTCAGAGATAAATTCTCTATCGATTGGTATAAAGGATTTAAATCCATATCATTTAGTTTTTGAGAAAATCCACTGGTAAAAAAAGGACCAAGTCAGAAATTTAGCATTAATCTTTGGTATAAAATATTTAATTCAATTTTTCCCTTTGTTAAATGAAGATTGACAACCACTGAATGGTATAAAGCGTATAAACCAATATAATCCCTTTTCCCTAATCGATTCTGCTCATTAGTTTTTAGTCAGTTTAACTTTATTTTTCGTCTCCTGAAAAATCAAGAATGTGGACTTAAATCCTTTATACTTATCAGTACAGAATTATTGGTGAGAGTTAAATAAAAAGAGAGCGGTGGCGCTGTCTATAGCGACTACTAACGGGTTAAACGTTTTTCCATAAAAGTAAAAGAATAATTAGACTAACCTAATGTGTTAAAGATAATATCTGAGATAATTTTCGATACAAATTTCCACTTTTGCATATTTCTTTTACGAAAACACCTTAAAATTTTAGAAAAATTCAAATATTCTAATAAAGTTTCCACTTTTGCACATTTCTTTTACGAAAACACCTTAAATTTTTAGAGTACTTTAAATATCGAATAAAGTTTCCCATTTTTATGTTAAAGTAGAATACTTTTGAGAGAATGTGACGAAAATTTACATCGTGGACCGCTTTTCTTGATACTACAGTGCAACGAAGGTCGTTATTTAATATAACCCCTTTAAGAACGTACAATACCTGTCATCATCGACAACCAAAGCCCAAGTTATTTTATGGGGAAATTTGATTATAAAATTATTCATTACCTGATGTATATTTTAAAATTTCATTTTCATATTAGTATTCACAACCGTTAAATTTGTACTCGTTTTCTAAAAATTTATTTCTTAAATGTTTACAATTTTATTTTTGAGTTTAAAAATGGGAAAAGTTAGCTAAGTTCATTTTTCGACTATTTTAGCTGTAAAACAAAGTATTAAATAAATAAATAAATAAATAAAATAAAATAAAATTAAAATGGTAACACATTTAATGGTTGTAAATTTTCTGAATGTGAAAATGGAACGATAATAATAATAATAATAATAATAATAAAATAAATAAATAAATATTATAGGTAATGAGTAATTCTGTAAAAATAAATTTCCCCATAGAACAATATAGGCTTTGGCTGTAGGCTGGGGTAGGCATTGCATGCTTTTAATATTCTTCAGTTTGTTTAAGATAGGTTAGGTGCTCCAGTGGTTGCCATGCTCCAGTAATTGACATCCATCCCGAAATAATTAATAAATAAGAAAAATAATAAAATCATATATTTTACATACTATAAGAATTTTAACATTTTATGTCAAACACTGGAGCATAAGGTGCTAATAACTGGTAAAAGGAATAACTAGCAGTGTCAAACACTGGAACATAGGGTGCCAATTACTAATAAAAGGAAAAACTGGCTGTGTCAATTATTGGAACATTGACTGGGTGTCAAATAAAAATTCATAAAATAATAATAATAATAGTAATAATAATAATAATAATAATAATTGTTATCAAATGTATATACGGTGAAACTTGAATAATTCGAACTTGTTTAATTCGAAACTCTTGATAATTCGAACTTTTTACTCGGTCCCTTAAATTTTGTATTAAAAAAATGTTAAAAAATCGTGGATAATTCGAATTCTATTTTGTATAGTTCGAATTTTTCGTACGATTATCTTTAAAATATTACTGTAAAATTTGTTCCCGAGATTTTTCTCAGCCAATATATTTTAACAGTCTTTAAAAAAAAAAAAAAAAAAGGATAAGGAAATACAAGAGAAGGCTCTAACTAGTGCATCAGAAGATATGGTGCATATACATGAACTTCGAGGGTTTTTTTAATTGAAAGTCATTTCTAATGAAGAAGATTCTATTTTTGTATCAAGTCATATGCTATGACACAAAGATTGTACTTAAAGAAGAAATAAAAAATATCTGACTACTTTTAAAAAAGTGTTGAATAATTAAGCTCGTAAAAAATATTGATTTAATGGGAGGGGGTTGTAGCAGTATCCTTAGATATAAAGTTTATGTGTTAAAACTTCGATCGTAGAGTTTTAATTTATCTTTTTTTTTTTTTTTTGACAAAATAGTACATGGAATTCGAATTTTTGGTATTTCGAATTTTTTTCTGGTCCCTTCAACTTCGAACTATCCAAGTTTTACTGTATTTTAACATATATGTGGCTCTGGATGTCTTTCATACCATATGTATTAATGTTATGATTTCTAAAAAATATTTTCTGATGACTAGAACATTAAAAACATCAGAGGTTGCTCTAAAAGTGTCAATCACTCGTGCACTTACACTAAATGTAGATGAAAATGTAAGATAGTAATAACTTAAAATTTTCATGGTTGGCTGGTTGCAGGATTTAAGGCCGATTGATTACGCTAGGGTTCTAAGCCTACAGGTGGAATGCCCTCCATGGGGGTCTTTCTAAGGGGTCCCAGCCCGTATTTACGTGAGTTTCTTAAAAATTTCATGAAGTTTTTTAAAGGTTTCATTAAAATTAAACATTCAAAAATGATGTATCAAGAGGAAAATAAAATATATATACGATCCATATCCCATAGCCATAATTTAAATAATTAATTAATTTTTTCATTCCAGATGCTAGTACCGATATAAGGAATTTATAATGAAAGATAGTTGATTTGTTTGAAATTAAATAAATTACTATATATATATATATATATATATTATTTTAAAATAAAATAAAGGCACTTTTATGATAGTTTTCTTGACAATAAGGCCTCCAATACCATCTGAACAAAAATTTAGAGCTCCAAAAGATTTTATTAATTATCGAAAACGATGGCATTTGGCGTTGTAAGTAATATTTTCCCAAACTCACCTCGCCAGGTTCAACCCCGGGTCACTCTCGTTGACTTAGCCGTTCGCAGTTTTCCGTGGTTTTCTCTGAAAATCGCACAAATACGGGCTAGAACCACCTTAAAAAGACACCAATGGAGACAGTGGCGTAGCGTGATATTTGAATCTGGGCATGCTCTAAAGCAACTGTGGAAAGAGCACTACTCCTAAATTCGTTATCATTTCTTATAATTTAAGTACGTAAATTTCCAGTTTCTCAAAACCATAAATATAATTTTATACTCGAATTTTACGAATCTATCTTGACAGCATATATTTAAATCCCACTTATTATAATTTATTGAAGGACTAGTAGGTTTTGCATGCGTCACTGGTTACTATATAAAACTGAATTCTCAAGGAAAATGAATTACTAATTTTTTATATATCACTTTATACATACATATAATTTCATTAAACTCACGCAAAATATGGCAGTAACTTCCTTAAAGTGTCAGATCCAGGCTCCCACTGCTTGTGATTACGCTTTAACTCGGACCACAAATAGTTCTTATGCATGAACGTAATTGTTGAACATTTTAATAAAGTTTAAAACGTAATAAGTTTAATTATTTTTATTATATTGACATTTGATTCCAAAAGTGAAAATAAATAAATTAATAAAAAGTATAAACATTTCCCTTTCAAAGAAATTTTTATGTTTCCAAGTAAAAAATTGTTTTGAAGAGGCAACTATTGAAATAAAATATCTTATTTTGTTCAATTAAAATAAAAATTTGTCGATAGCTTCGCTTTTTAAAAGGCATCGCCTGATAGAGAAAGTGTTGCTATGTAGTAACCGTAATAAGCTAGTAACCATTGCTAAGGAATGGGGATGACTGAAAATAAAAATCAGGCAATTTGAATAAAATTTAAAAAATGAAATGGAAAAATTCGAAGGGGGGGGGGGGTAAATATTCTAATTAAAAAAAAAAAAAAAAAAAGAAATCTCGATGAGGTGTACATTTACAATATCCAAGCTACACCTCTGCCACATGTTGTAGCTCTGTAATCAAAGGCTTGAGCTTCAGAGCCAAGTTTTTACAAAAGGAAATTCTAATACCACTATTTTTATAATATTGCAGTTTCTTACTTGACGAATCGTTGATATTCGTTTTACCCGTTAAAAATAAATAAATAAAATACTATATAAAAATTATGGTATCTAAATTTTTATTTGTGAATCTCTGCCCAGAGTGCATGCAGACACACAGGGAGAGACAGACAATTCTCTTTATTCATACAGAGAGATAACATAATAAATAAAATTTTGATCTTAATTTTACTTCTTTCGGAAGTTTTCGTTTGGTATGAGTTATTTAGGAAAAGTATCAAAAAACAGCAGTAATTTTCCTGTTGCATAAAATAGCAGAGATATTTTTTCAGAAATTTTTTCAAATTTTATTTTATAATTGAGTCATCATTTATAAATAAATTCAGTTTTTTCTTTATTTTATTTTTTTCTTTTTCTTTATTTATTTTTAATTTCATCATTGTAAAATAAAGTATTAAATTTTACTTTATCAATAATGTTTTTGAACTGGCAACATCCTCAATCTATTCAGTCATTCTTGTCTTTGAGTAGATGGACAAAACAAAATGGTTGGTTGGTTGGTTGTAGGATTTAAGGCCGATTGACTCCTGATGTGTCCTAGGCCTAGAGGGGGAGTGCCCTCCGTGGGGGTCTTTCTAAGGGGTCCTAGCCCGTATTTACGCAAGTTTCGGAGGAAACCACGGAAAACTCCGAACGGCTAGGTCGATGAGCGCGACCGGGGATTGAACCCGGCACCTCCCATCTACCAGCTTTGAGCGCAGAACCGCTCGGCCGCTGGTGGGCCAAAACAAAATGGAAAAAAAAACAAAATGGAAAAAAAAAACTAGTTCTCACTGACTACGCGAACACTTCAACGGAAGATAAGAAAATGAAAATCCCTAATACTTTAGCAGTACGGGAAAACTCCAGGACATGCTGTCGATGGATAGCATGGCTTCGATCCTTTAAACAGCGGAAATCCCCTTGTGCGGGGAAATTAACGCAATGAATACTTCCTCACACAACAAAAATTCCCTATCCAAGGGTAGGCTTTAGAAAAAGTAGCATGCCTTACGGAGTAACCGGTCAGGAAACGGCTGTTTTTCCACGAATTATCTATGTAACAGAAGACATTTTCTTTCAGAATAGTTTTGGAAAAATAAATGATGGCTAATGGATGGATGAAAGCGAGTGATTAATAAAATCAGCTGTTGAATTATTATTTTTTTAGTCAAAATATGTTTGAAATTTAGATCGTTTTTAGCAGGTATGCGGCGCATGCCTAGCATACCCAGAGAATACGCCACTGCATGGAGATCATTCTATCCTGGTCTAGGACCCACATGCCTTCAATCAGTCTTAACCCCTTACACTAGGGCGATCAGAGTTTTTAAATTGAATTTGAGAACAAATGATTTCTGTGTCTTCGAATTTGGGAACAAAATAAATAAATCACCTTAAATGGCAAAATTTTAATAATTTTTATATATGAAGTACCGGAAAATACTTATTTCAGCCTATTTATTGTACATATAATAAATTTTTATAATAAAAATTAATAACTTTATAACCGTCGTTTTCAAATGTATTCTGATTTTTGGGAACAATGGGTTCAATTCAATTACAGCCCTCGACCTTCGACAGTGATGCCAGATTGGGGATTTTGTCCCCATTTTGTGGGATTTTTGAGGCTTCTGGGGACAATTTTGGGACCAAATGTTTGTGGGGACTTTTTTGGGGACAAATCTGGGGAGTTCTTCAACTTTCTGTCAATGTTGGCAAGGTAATGATTTATCCCTACGACCAGGGATTTTCAATAGCTTTATTGTTATTTGGGGAGTTTTTTCAAAAATTGCCTTCATTTGGGGAAAAATCTGAGCTTAAATCCACTTAAATCTGCTTGATATTTTTTTTTTGAAAAAAATTTTTTTTCCCTTTTTAGTAGAAATCAAGTTGGGGATTTTTTCGAAAAAAAAACCCCCTGATTTGGGGAAATTTGAAGACCTGTTTGGGGAAATAATTTTCGACCATCTGGCATCACTGAGCTTCGAGGACGTTTAATCACCCTATCTAACACCAACAAGCAACAACCAAATCCACATTACTTTCGACAAAAGAATTTAGGCTTGAATTTTTAAATTAAAGCCACAAAAAATTCTTCTTGTCCAAGTTTTTTTTTTTTTTTAAATATATACTTAAATTTTCTAGTGTTTGAAAAAGAATATGACATATGCATAAGCTCAGTATTTCTTTTAGGAAAATATGTTGTAATTGTTGTAATGATCCAAGATAATGCATTTAAATTACATGGCGATTGAGCAAACGTCAAAGCTCATGGAAAAAAAAAAGTTCTAAAAGTATACATAAATACCAAGGCTGAATTTATAGATTTTTACTTGAAGGAAAGTTTTACAGTTTTCTAGGGACGCATTTTGATCAAAGATTGGTGTTTTGGAAAAAGAGATTTTTTTTTTTTTTTCCCAAAAATCTCATGTGAGTGAAAGAATGTTCATTTCCTCTATCACCATTGAATTTATTTTCATAGACAAATAAACCAATTTTTTAATTATTATGATTAGCATAATTTATTAAAGTGTTATTAAAAGCTTAAAAACAATGCATTCTTTAAAAATAATTTAGAGCAATAAAATACACGAAAGTTGAAGCTAGATGGCAGCACCAAACAATGTGTTCCAGGAATATATTTTCAAAAGGAAAATTTTTTCATTACTTTCAATTTTTAAAATATTTTTTTGTAAAGTTATAGCCCAACCAGTGGCCAAGAAGTTTCTATCTCAAAATTTGGTAGGGTGGAGATGCGGGGTTCGATCTCAGGTCGTTCGGAGAATAATGTTATGTTTGAGAATGATGAGAAGTAATCAAATATTTAGCTTATGTTGCCCTGAAAAAATAATTAAAAAGGGATGATATAAAAATTTAGGAAAAGTGCAATGAATATGTACGAATTGAATTTATTATTCATAGGTTAAAAATAGTTATATTTTTATATTTAGAATATTTTTTTAAGATCAAATAATCTAGTTTATAATTTTATTTATTTAGAATATTTACCTATCTATTAAAGAGATAACAAATTTTATAATATGTAATAATTTACACAACAGCCCTCTTAAGGAGGTTTCCCTGAAAATACACATATCCTAATTGTAATATTTTCACGATTTTTTTTTTTTTTTTTTTGTGTGTGTGTCTGTGTGCGCATAAGTGTTTCTTACGAAATCAATGTCCAATTTAATATATTTTTTGACACACACACTCTCTCTCTCTCTCTCACACACACACACACACACACACACACCAAAAAAAAGTTTCCTTCTTTCTGCAAATTAACTTTCTTGGAGATAAAAATTGTCTGCATTCATCATGGAAAATGATTTTAGTAAGTGATTTGTACAGAAAAATATAGATTTTTTTTTTTTTTTTTTTTTTTTTTTAATGGTCATAACATATTAATTTTTTTTTATCGTACTTACGTTAACGTTTTGGAAAATGATATAGGTTAACTTTCAGTTTGATTTCTATAGAAATCGATCTATTACGTTAATGAGTTCGTTAGTCAATTTGAACCGTCATTTTATTTTTAAATGGTAGCTATAAGTTTATTGCTATCCACTTGATTAGTCACTCTCTTTCAAAATAATAGTCACTTGAAAACTTCAAACTCACACATAAAACATATTTATGAACCGATTTGCTTGAAACTGGTCATGTACATAGCCTATAAGAAGACCTCGACCAAATGTTTTATTCAGCCATTCTATTTCTTATAAGCATACTAGCAAGAAAATAAACCTACTCTTTTGACTGAGCCAGAAGGTCCACCCTCTCCTTTTTAAAATCATATCTCTGAAACATTTATGATACAACCCAGAAAGTTTGTACGCCATTTATTAGCGTATCGCGCTTTTTTGACACACTGGACATTTCTTTTACAACGGGGCCGTATAAAATTAATATTTCTTAATTCAGGATTTTTTTTTTTTTTTATTCTTATCATGAAAATGATGTACCTTTTTCTAAACTTAATTTTGCAATCCATAATGTAGGGGGTTCCATAAAGAACGCTATGTTTGAGTGCATAATAACATACAAATTTATTGATGAAATTAATTAATTAACATATTTTTGCAGTGTATGCTACCTACACTGTTAAAAAAAATGCAGAAAAAATACAGAAATTCTCTGTAATTTTAGAAAAAAAAGTCGTAAAATACGTTTTGTCTACGTAATTTTTCCGTAATTTACGCCTTTTTTTCTGAAATTACAGAGAATTTCTGTATTTTTTCTGCATTTTTTTAACAGTGATATAATTATGTATATAAAATCTATATAATATTTCTCTAACGTGGACCAGTTCCGATTCTACTTTGTATGAACGATACGATAGTGGCTATAAAATACGCGAGGATAAAAAATAATATACAAGTAATATTTAAGCACTTGGACTCAGTTCAGTGATAAAATAAAATAAGGTAATGACGACATTTGTCTGATTAGATCATTTTATAGAAACATTTATTTTTAAAAGTTTACAATCCTTGCAAGCGTCATTTTAAACCCAGCAATATTTTAAAGATGTAAACAAAATATAAACTTTTCATAAATTGACTGAAAAACGCAATAATCAGAAGTATAATCAAAATAGGTATCCGCGTTTGTAATGATCGATAGACGGCGCTTTGTGAACACTGCAGTTGTTAGTAAACATAGCCACATGTGTTCCATTAGTGTTCCTTTGTTATTCTACTTAATATTCGTACTATAATTTCTCCGCCATTACATTATGGAAAATTGATTGCTTTTGGAAAAAATATTTCAGTTTATTCAAAGTTCGATCGGAAGTAGATTTTTAACTGAAGTTCAACAAATATTAGTTTCAAATCATCTGATTTATTCTTTACTTCCATTAGCCGAAGCAACTGAAATTTTAAATTTGTGATTTGGAAATAAATGGAAGCTTAATTCTGGATTTCTTGATCCTTTGGAGTTACACTGTGGCACACAAAAGTATGTGTTATCTTTTTTACCGTATTTATTCATTTTTATTCAATAAATATATGTGAAACTAAATATCGGCAAGCAATGGCGGCTGTATGGAATTCGAATTAAACCATGTTTATTGTAATTTCACCTTAGCCCACCAGAGGGCGAGCATTTCATTACAATCGCGGATTAAGCGTTTTTTAACAAAAAATTACGCCAAAGGGGTACATACAAATGAAACATTTCCAGTTGCAAAGCCGTTTGCAAGCGTTCCAAATGTATGACTACAGTCGGCAGCAAAAGTATCCGAGCACTAGCAAAAATTCCTATGTAAAAAAAGCACGCTTAACACTGTTTTTTAAAATAAATCCTTGTCGAATTATGTTTTTAGACTGACTAAGAACAGGATTCGACAAGGATTTATTTAACAAAACTACATTAAATGTACCTTTTTTACATAGGAATTTTTGCTAGTGCTCGGATACTTTTTGCTGACGACTGTATTTGCAAAAAACTTTCAAATTTTACGTCATCGAAATTGCAAGCGTTCCGTTTGTATGTAACCCAAATTATAAATAATTATAATAAAAAATAAATAAATAAAATAAAAAGGATCTCGCCAACATGGGGACAAAAATTTAAAAGTCGCCATTGGGAAGTTGTCTTGCCTGGGGAAATATGAAAACTGGGTCGTCAAGGTCAAACATATATATATATATATTTACTAATCATTGGTACTCAAATTAATTTAATACTGTGACTAATTTTAATCGACATAAATCTTAATTAAAATTTATTTTATGTTGGTATTTTCATCGATCTTTTGTCTGCTGAGTGTTACAATGGTACTAAAAAATTTCAAATTATATATATATATAATATATATCAATTTTTAGGACTAAAGGCCTATTAGTCTCAATCTGGGATTTTTGCGTTGTCGTTTTCGATAGTTGGACATTTATCGAAATCTAAAATTTATCGAAAATATAATTGAATAATTTGAAAGCGATGTTGTAATTGGGGAAAAAAAAAGAAAAACTAATAGTCCTCCGTCCTAAACTAAATTCTGCTTTTGCCAGAATTTCATCAAAATCATTTTTTTTTTTAAGAAAAAGAAAAGAAAATTTATACAGTACTAGCAGGCTTTGCCCGCTTCGCTGGTCATGATATTTAAAGGAAACTCTTTTCTATATAGTTTTATGAAAAAAAGATAAAATAATAATACTGAAATCACTCAAAAGTTCGCTTTGGGTTCCCGCTACCTTCGGCATCGCCTTGTTCGTCCTCGCATTCTGCGATACCTGTCCCTATTGCCTACGACAATGACTTACCCGTGGGCTTCCATTTAGGTGCTTATCATATATGACAATTTCGATACGGACAGTATCGAAAATTTTGAAGTAGCCCTTTATATTTGAATCCTAGTTATATATGAGCAACATTATACGTGATGTACATAATATTTGCTTTCAAGTTATTCTCTATATTTATTTGATTTAATCGATCAACCATAGAATGACAGCAATTTCAAGCCAAATATAATATTACAATATGCTATGAACGGCTACTTCTATCGCATGAGACAATTATTATTATTTTGTTGTTATATATACTTCATGCTTAGTTAATAGTAGTTGGTATATAGAAAAATAAATAAATTAATATGTAAACTTGATCATGGTACAGCCTTAATGCCCTTGGCGACTTTTAAATTTTTGTTGCCGTTTTAGACCAAAATATAATTTATGCGATTATTGTTCCTATACGCAAGCGAAGTGTGACGTCACTGACCGTCCGTGGATGCAAGAAAATGGTTTCCTATGTTAATCTCCCATTGGATTTTTTGTAAAAAATGATTAAAAATCGAAGAAAATTATTTCTCGATTTTAATCCCCATATTTGGGTACATATATGTATTAGTTATCATGTGCATGTGTTAGATTGAGTTATTTTGCTGTCAAATTCACAAACTTTTAATTTTAAATTTCAAAACTCTGTCGTTCTTGGCGCTTATTGTATTTGGTGATCAAAAACGTAATACGAAAATGTTGGTATAAATGGGTCCACAGAGTGAAAAGCAGAGTCTTTTAAACAATCACAACATTTAATAATATAGAAAAGTAGAATAACATAATGCGGGCATTTCTTGCCGCATGCTTAGCAAAGCTTTCTCGTACAGACTCTTATAAACCTCTCTTTCTCAGAGAAGCGAAGATGCGCTGTTGATTACGTAATACAGTTACGTCACATCTGACGTCATGACAGGTGTGAGCTATTTAACAGATGATATGAGGAAACATGCATTGAAATCCTTCATTTCCCCCTTATTCAATAAATGTTTCGAAAATAAAACATATTTATGCATTATAATAGCATATTAAAAATTACAGAAAATTATTTTTATGCAAGAGTTACTTAAAATAAGAAAAGTGTTAGTAAAGAAATAGAATTATAAGCAAATAATTATGGTTAATATAATAAAATAAAATACGTAAAATATAAGCAGTTAATTTCTTAATGAAAACACAGTTTAAATACATATATATATATTTTTTTAAGTTCATCAGTCCTGAGTATTAAGTCCTATCATATCACAACATTTTTCATGTTTATATGCATTTAAACTTTTTGTTAAAATATCTGCAGGTTGTTCATCTGATGAAATATATTTAATGTCAATTAGTTTATTATTGTAAACTTCTCGCACAAAATGATGACGAATGTCAATGTGCTTAGATCGATTGTGATAAACAGGATTTTTTACTAATCTCAGTGCAGATTGATTGTCGCACATGATCTCAGTCGGACTTGATACAATTTCAGGATCCAATTCTTTTAAGAAATTTCTAACATGAATTGTCTCTTTTGCGGATTCGGACAGAGACATATATTCAGATTCTGTTGTGGATAGAGCAACGGTTCGCTGCTTTCTAGATTCCCAAGAAATAGGTCCACCGGCATATTTAAAGACGTATCCTGTATATGATTTTCTATCATTTATATCCGATGCCCAATCGGCATCAACAAATGCTGTCAATAGTTTATCGTCTCTGTAATACACAATTCCTAAATTTCTAGTGCCATTGAGATACCTTAGTATTCTTTTAGCAGCTATCCAGTGAGGTTTTCCTGGATTGTTATTAAACTGACTTAAATAATTTACAGCATGGGTGATATCTGGTCTGGTAGCAACCGACAGATACATAAGAGAACCAATTAATTGTCTATAAGGAATTTTTGACATGTATGATTTCTCTTCTTCTATATTTGGACACATTTGTTTAGTTAATTTTACACTGCTATCTAAAGGTGTATTCACCACTCTAGAATCTTCCATATTAAATTTATTTAGTAAATCTTCAATGTATTTCTTTTGTGTTATAGTGATGCTGTCCCTATCTTGATTAAATTCAATGCCTAAGCAATAATGCAGAAGGCCCATATCTTTCATTTTGAAAGATTCTGCTAATTTATTTCTTATATCAAAATAGTGCTCTTCACTTTTAGTGAGACAAATTAAATCGTCGACATAGACGATTATAATAGCATCAAAAGGATATTTTGAGTAATAGACACATTTGTCGGAATTCAAAGGGTAAAATTTCATTTTTCTCAATTTCTCATCTAATTTCTTAAACCACTGTCTTCCTGACTGCCTAAGGCCATACAAAGATTTTTTTAATAAACACACTTTATTTTCGTGTATATCATTTTCAAAAAATTCAGGAAGCTCCATATAAATTTCTTCATGTAACGTTCCGTTAACATATGCCATAATGAAATCTAACTGGTATGCTGTGAAACCATTCTGGATAGCATACGCGATTGCAGTTCTTATAGAACTTAATCTGGCTACTGGTGAAAAATTTTCCTCAAAATCTATACCTTGTTTCTGTGAACACCCTTTGGCAACCAATCTGGCCTTAAATTTTTCAATTTGACCATCTGGTTTGAATTTTGTTTTTAAAACCCATTTACACCCAATTACCTTTTTACCTTTTGGTCTATCTACAATTTCCCAAGCGTTTTGCTTAACTAAAGAATCATATTCTAATTTCATCGCGTTCTCCCAATTTTTAGCATAATCTCCATTTAGCGCGTCGATTACGCTGGGATTAATTTCATTAAATGAGTTATCAGCTAATTGAGAAGTTTCATCTTTATATTTTGTATCTGTAATACACTCCTTATGAGACTTTTGAAAGTTCCAACTTTTAATTTTTTTAGGTCGGCCTGTACCGCGTTTAAAAATAGGATTGTTTATCCCTTTCTCTTGTTTACATTTACCGTGAGCACTCTCCTCCCCTCCACTCACATCTTTCACGTCCCCCCCTTCAGAAAGTGAGTGGCTTTCCCCCCCTTTCCGAAAAGAGAAACTTTCTCCGTTGCATTCAGGGGGATAGGAAATCGATCCGCTGTTTTCCCCCCTTTGGATGTCTGCGGTTTGAGTAGGGATAGGAGTTTCATTTTTAATATTACAATCATTGCATTTATTCTCAGACGGAAAAATTATTTCTAATTGATCAGTAGTGGCTGAATCATTTGTTTCAAATTCGTCTATAAATCGAACATCACGACTTATGACAATTTTTCTGGTATCCTTATTCCATAATCTGTAAGCGCGTGATTCATTTGAATAGCCAACGAATATATGTTCGTGTGACCTAGCTTCAAACTTTCCTTTTGATTTTTTATTTAGAACAAAACATTTCTGTCCGAAAATTTTAAAATAGTTAACAGTTGGTTTATAACCGAAAAACAATTCAAAAGGGGTTTTATTTTCTTTAATTCCTTTAGTGGGACACCTGTTTCTAATATATGCAGCGCAATTTACTGCTTCAGCCCAGAATGTATTTGGAAGGTTTGATTGCATTAATAAACACCTCGCCATTTCGCATAATGTACGATTTTGTCTTTTAATTCTAGAATTTTGCTGAGGGGTCATTGGTGAGGAAAATTCGCGTTTAATACCGCATTCTTCAATATATTTATTGAATTCTTCGCCACAATATTCCAAACCATTATCAGTATGCAGTATTTTAATTTTTTTCCCTAATCGATTTTCGACTGCTGCTTTATATCTCCGGAACGCGTTCTTAGCTTCATCTTTTGTTTTTAGAAAATTTACTTCAATGTAACGAGATTTATCATCCAAAAAAGTAATAAAGTAACGTGATCCGCCATGGGATTTAACATTTATAGGGCCACATAAATCAGAATAAACTACTTCTAATAATTCCTTACTATGAAATTTGTTTTCTTTACAAAATGGTTTCACAGTTTGTTTAGACTGAATGCATACTTTACAATCTTTTAAAGAATCTTTTTCATTAAAATTTAAATCTCTTAACATATTTTCAGATTTTAATAATTTTAAATCTTTTTCATTTAAATGTCCTAATTTTAAATGCCATTTATGAAAGTTGCTTACCTGAGTTGTTGCAGCGATATCCACCTGCGGCTGAAAAAAATATAAATCATCTTTTCTCGTAGCACTTATAATTAGAGAGCCGTCCTGCTCCGTAATTTTTGCACATTTTTCGGTAAATACAACTCGGCAGTTGTTTGCAGTAGCTTTTGATATAGACATTAAATTGCATTTCAATTTTGGAACGCACAAAACATTTGTTAACTTAAAATTGGTTACACCGTGATTACCGGGAACTTTTAATTTGACTGTTCCAACACCTGTGATCTCCGCTGTTTCATCTACAGCTAATTTTATAAATGATCCAATTCTAGGTTCGAAATCTATAAACAAATTCTTGTCATGAGCCATATGTGATGTCGTACCGCTATCGAGACACCACTCGGAATGTTCTTGGAAAGAGTTACTGGCTGCCATCGTGAACTCTGTACTATCTTCAACCATGAAAGATCTATCTTTGTATTTATTCGATGAAGTGAATTTTCTGTCCGAGATCTTCTTTCTGCATTCTGAGGCTTTATGCCCTGCTTTTGAACAGTAATTGCATTTGAAGATTGCATAATTTCTTTCGCCATACGTGCTCTTGTTCTGCACAGGCTTTAAGATTTCTCTTTTATTCTTTTCAGGAAGATTTTTCTTGTGAGTTTTAAAATACGCATTTGACGATTCTTGATGCTTTTTATTTTTTCTTGACTCATATTCTTCCACCATTTTAATTTTCAGAGCTTCAGGCTGCGGCAATTCATCTCTTACTTCAATAGCACAACGAAAATTTTCGTAGCTGTCAGGAATACTGTATAAGAGCAAAATTGATAATAAATCTTTGGCTACTTGAATGTCCATTTCTTTTAGCTTGTCCACTATATCAAAGAAAATATTGAGGTGATCCAACATATTTTCACTGTCAGTCATTTTCTTAAAGAGTAGCTGCTTCAACAGGGTGGCTTTCTTTGCCGGTCCTCTCGATTCGTAAACTTCTTTTAATTTATTCCATACTTCATTTGAGGTGGTACAATGTTTAATATGACACAACTCACTTGGGGTAATTGCTAGGATTAAATCGGCTCTAGCTTTACGGTCAATTTCGAGCCATTTTTCTTCACCTTCGGCGCCTTCATCGGGCTTAATTTTCGTTCCGTTAGCATAACTCCAGTGATCATTCTTGATTAAAACAGCTTCTATCTGCAGCTTCCAGGTGTCAAAATTATTTTTCGATAACTTTTCTATATTTAATACTTGCGACATATTTAATCAGCTATAGTAGCTTCTTTATAAAAATAGAATCAAAAATACTTTCGATTTCAGCCCTTAGGCTTAACTGTAAGTCGCACTTTCGTTTTAGCGAATGTTAATTTAAATTTTTAAAAAGTCCGCAGTGAGATGCGTGTCTCTGGGCCCATAACCATTGTTGGTATAAATGGGTCCACAGAGTGAAAAGCAGAGTCTTTTAAACAATCACAACATTTAATAATATAGAAAAGTAGAATAACATAATGCGGGCATTTCTTGCCGCATGCTTAGCAAAGCTTTCTCGTACAGACTCTTATAAACCTCTCTTTCTCAGAGAAGCGAAGATGCGCTGTTGATTACGTAATACAGTTACGTCACATCTGACGTCATGACAGGTGTGAGCTATTTAACAGATGATATGAGGAAACATGCATTGAAATCCTTCAGAAAATATACATGCCAGATGTATATTTTTGTAATATGCATTGTACGAAATATTGTTTCATATTATTCATTACTGTCTTAAAATAAGTTATTAAAATAACCATGATTTTTGAAAGGAATTAAATTATGTTCGCCAAATAATTTGGAGATATTTTATTTTTCTACCAAGGATGACCGATATAAAATCTATTCCGCTACAACATATTAGTATCTTATATTAGATGCTTTATTTAGACATTTGAAAACAAATTTGACTTCAAATTATGATAGAATATTTATCATTTCCCTTTTAATCAGTATATTAGTTGGATATTGTGTAAATATCATCCTTTGAAATGAAATGTTTGTGTTATCAATCGAATATGGAAGTTTGGCTTTTTTTTTTCTAGAGTTTTGAAATTAAAAATTCAAATTTTGTCAATTTTACAACAAAAATAACTTAATCTAATGCATGGACATGATAACTAATACATATCTATACCTAAATACGGGGATTAAAATCGGGAAATATTTTTCCTCGATTTTTAATAATTTTTTACAAAAAATCCAATGGGCGTTTAACATAGGAAATATTTTTCTTGCATCCACGAACGGCCAGTGACGTCATCACTTAGCTTGCGTATTTCTTTCTATCTTTTCCTTGGCGAAAAATGTCCGATCTACTTCAGCATCAAAATTATAAAAAATTGTCAAGAATTATCAATAAGAAAATACCTTTAATATATTGCTGAATTAACGTTTATGCCAAGTGTGTTTCATCCGCCATACTAAAAAAAAAAAAAAAAAAATGAAGTTGAGGTATATAAAAAATGCTGTGATATAAAATTCAGAAGAAATATGTTAGATTTGTAATATTACTATTTCATTTTAAAATTATAAAGTGTCATTTTCTCATCGACCAATTTAACATTTAGTAATTTCTTACTTTTCGCGTGAAAGCATATTTCATTTTATGCTGAAAACAATAAATAAATACATCTCGTAAACTTTTTTTGGCAACAATTAAAAATTTAAATGGCTTATATTAAGTCAATATAAGCACGGAGTAATATTAATAGGAGTTGAAGGTCCAATGGGAGAAAGCTACGAAACTGTGATCTAAATTTTTGGTAAATATTGAGGGCGCCACTTGTCATTCCTCCCTACTTCGGCGCGGATATACTGTTGTTTTTAATAGAATTTTGCTGAAGTACATTTAAAATTTTTTATTTTAAGCAATTTAATTTGTTTGTAAGTTCTTAAAACTGCATAATTCGGATGTTTCAAATAAATGCTTCGTTCCTAGTTGTAAAACAGGCTATGATAGTGATAAGAAAAGCAAAAAAAAAGCCCTAGGAGAAAAATAAAGTCCGAGTTCGTGTTTTCTGCACCTAAAGTAAGTTTATTTTTTTCCTTTACAAAATTTCATCCATTCTCCTTCCTCCCAATTGTCTGTTTTAGCTAGCTTCGGTTCATAAGAATCGTCATTTTTTAAAAGCTTTCTTTCAAAGTAAAATTAGTATAAAATGGCTCTTAAAAAAAACATGTTGGTTAGAATACTCTATTTAATGAAATTTGCTTTCAATCGAAATTTTTTCAGCTTGATATTATTTTTTAAAAAAATAATTAAAACGAGACATTTCCCCATTGAATAACATTGCGGAAGCTGGAGAGAAGGAAGGATTGCACGCTGGCGCCATCTGTAAACATTAGAAAACAGCATCACAAAATTTCAGCGTCACCTTCTTCTCCTGTCTTTTTACTCCGTGAATATAAGTCAATAAGTTTATTATTTTCATATTTTAATTAATTTTAAAGATTTTTTCAATTTTTTTTTTTTTTTCCTAAACCATCCCTGACCTATAAGGAAAAAAACAAAAAAAGAATGATCGAAATCGGTCAAGCCGTTTAAGATTTTATAAAGCACATACAGACAAACATTCATTTTTATATATATAGATCCGCGTTTGTAATGATCGATAGATGGCGCTTTTTCAGCTCCTGTTGTTAGTAAATATTACAGCCACGTGTATCTATTTTTGTTCTTTTTCTTATTATACTTAATATTCGTACTATAATTTCCCCGCCATTACATCATGGAAAATTGATTGCTTTTGGAAAAAAAAATATTTCTGTTTATTCAAAGTTCGATCGGAAGTAGATTTTAAACTGAAGTTGAACAAATATTAGCTTCAATTCATCTGATTAATTCTTTACTTCCATTAGCCGAAGCAACTGAAATTTTAAATTTGTCATTTGGAAATAAATGGAAGCTTAATTCTGGATTTCTTGGTCCTTTGGAGTTACACTGGAGCACACAACAGTATGTGTTATCTTTTTTACCGGATTTATTCATTTTTATTCGATAAATATATGTGAAACTAAACATCGGCTAGCAATGGCGGCTTGATGGAATTCGAATTAAAGCATGTTTATTGTAATTTCCCTTAGCCCACCAGAGGGCGAGCATTTCATTACAATCGCGGATCGTTACAAACGATATCGAAAAAGTTTTTTTTTTTTTTTTTTTTTTAATAATTTTGAATCAGAAAATAAAAAGTGCGCGAGCAATCTGAAATAAAAATTAGTAAAAAAAATGAATTTAATGATTTAAATTTTATATAAAACATGATCGTATGCTATCAGGCTATCATAAAAAGTAGATGTAAAATTTAAAGTTTAATTTTTTTGGCAACAATTATAAATTAAAATAAATAATTTAATAAAAGTGAAGTTTGAATTTCTATATATATGTATTTTATTTAATATCATTTTTCTCAGTTTCTTTTGGAATGCTTTTTTTTTTTTTTTTTTAATTTAGGGAGATTATTCTTTCTTCACTGCAAACATATCATATTTATTAAAAATTCCGAAATGCCATAAATTATTATCATAGTTAAACTTTATGTAATTTATTGAAATTGCTACGCATTTTTATATGGGATCTATTGATAAAGAAACGCTTTTAAAATTTTAGACTTTCCTAAGTTCAAATATTTATTTAAGGAAACTTTGTTTCTTTAATGAATTGGCTTAATTATCATAAGCGTTTCATCTCACAAAAGCTATTAATCATTTGGCTTCTGGTGAATTAAAATTTTAATTTGATGGTGAAATTGGTGTAAGACTTATATAAGTTTCAAAATTTAAAGGTAAAAAGAAAAAGAAAAAGAAACAAACTGCGAAAATTTCCCATGGGTTTGCTAGAATGATATTATTCAACAGATGAAAATCGTGTAACGTTGAGTGCTGTCGATTTATTTGAACCGAAAGGGCTGGTGGCATTTCAAATGTTGCGCTTTTTTTTTTTTTTTTTTTTTTTTTTTGGATCATCCTTCATCTATCAAACAAGGAAACATTCAAAAGGTGTCGTCTTTAACAAATATTGAAAAAAGAAATATATATATATATGTGATTCTACTCTTCATAAAACACCAGAAAGGGAAAAAATTATCGGCTGAAATGAATTACTGCGACCACAAAAAATTATCAAAATTAAGCATTTTTGGCGATTTAGCGCTGTTAGGCGATAAGTTCGCTAACACCGAGATTGCGTTGTACGAACAGAACCGTGTTTTGCCTCTCCGCGAAGTACTCAAAATCAATCGCCTAACAGTGTAAAATCGCCAAATATGCTTAATTTTGATAATTTTTTGTGGTCGCTGTAATTCATTTCAGCCGATATTTTTTTCACTTTCTGGTATTTTATAAAGAGTAGAATCACATTTTTTTTTTTTTTTTTTAAATATTTTTTGAAGACGACACCTTTTGAATGTTTCCTTGTAAGAATATTTAACAGGGCTGGTTTCTAGCCGGCAAAAAGTAGTTTCTGCTCTGCCAGTGGCAGAAAGGGATTATAACCGGTTTAAATCGGCATAAACTGTAAGGAATGGCAAAAACCCATTTCCTGACATTGTAGATCTATTTAATTATTTAATAATACTAAACTTCTAAATACATATTATTCAGAGTAAGTAATAAATAAAATATTGTGGATAATTTTGATAAATAAATAAATAAATAAACATACAGGATCATTTGCATTTTATAGTGTGCTCCATTGAAAAATTAACAAATGTAAATCTAGACGGGAAAAAAATACTTTTAAATAGAAATTCAACTCTATACAGTAGTAAGTTAAACATTTGCAGCACGAGATACCATAAAAATATGCAGTTTTAAAAGTCAGTTTTAACCGGTTATAACCAGAGGTTTTAACCTCCCCGGCAGAATTTGCCAGTTCTGATATTTATGGGGCCGCGGTAACCCAGTCGGTAGAGCGCCAGCCTCGTAATTGGAAGATTGCGGGCTCGGTACTCGACCCGGCTAAAGACCGTCGTGTACACTAATGGTGGCTGGTGCACGTAAAATCTGTCGTGGCCACAATGTCCTCCTTGTTCCCATCAAAAATTATACCTCTAGGGGGTCACCGAAGCGGGAGAGCCATCCCTTCCGTGGAGGATAAAAATTGTGATGGCATGTCTCCGGACCACCTCTAGGGGTGTGTCCCAGACCGTCGCCAATTGCCCATCTGCGCAGCACTAGTGCGACGTAAAATCCAACCATCCATCTATCTGATATTTATGAAATTAAAATAGATTTGTTATAATCCAATATATACATTTCTAACCAAATGTTATTTCAGATACCAAGAAAGACATGACGATTTTTATTCAAGGTTCCATGACGGGGCGTCAAAGAACTGGCAACCGTTGAAAAGTTCCGAGCACAGATCCAAACGACCCTGGTATTCCCGTAAGGATGGTTTGAGTGTCCACAAAAATATCTTGTTGGGCGACCGATTTCCACAGACAGTCGACGCTAAAAGGAGTCCAAGAGTTGTAAAATATATTGCAGGTAAAAACAAACAAACAAACAAATAAATAAAAGAAAGCAATTTATACGCTGACAAAGACATCGTATGACAGATATGTTTAGGACCAAAAGTATGCGGGTTTGTGTGTGTATATAAAAAAATCTATGTATAATACAGTGGGTGATCAAATTCCACTGCTCTGCATGAAAATCAACCCCAACACCATTTTTGCGAATTCTTATGTAAAATGACCTCATGAATCCGAATATGATGCACTAATATCAGACCCACAGTTTTTTTTTTTTGTTTTTTTTTTGGGGGGGGGGGGGGACACCCCACTATTTTTTATCACTTTTCGGTAATTTTATGGTTAAATATTTAATTTGTAGGGGAGGAAAGGATTATTTTAACTGTTAAATGTCTTCTGAGAGTTATAGAAGTGAAAAATGCTAAAATTTGAACATTTGCAGCAAAAGGAAAATTTAGGGAGGGGAAGGGGGGGGGGGGATTGTCACTGAAATTATAAATTACGTTTATTATATTTTATTAATTAATTAAAATATTATTGTTTATTATACATTATATTTTTCTGTTTTTAAGAGTTAAACTATTTTTTTTTTCCATTCTCCAAATCAAATTCATGGCCATAAAATTACCGAACAGTGATAAAAATTAAGGGAGGGGGTGGCGTCCCGAAAAAACGGTGGGTGATTGGACAAAATGGAGATCGTATTCAGGAGGCCATTTTACATAAGAGTCAGCAGAAATGGTATCAGGGCTCTATTTTTTTTTTTAGAAGCGCAGTGTTATTATTATTATTATTATTATTATTATTAATTTTTATATTTCTTCAACTTTCTAAAAAAAATTCTGGACAAAATAGCTTGAGACTTCAGACATGCAAAGAACATTTTAAAACTCGCATTTTTCACTATCGATTTAGTTCAGACTGCAATTAGGGGAACAACCACAAATTGAAGAAGAGCGCAAATACTTTGGATCGCCCTGTGTCATAAAAAGCTACTATAAATAACTTGTAACTTTAACACATTGTTGCAAATACTATGTATAATATTTATATGTTCTGCTGTGGAAATTGTGCAATTATTTAGGCATATATATATATATATATATATTTTTTTTTTTTTTCAAAAATTATTAATTTTCTTGAAAAGCATTTTGCTTATAGCTAGAACGGATTTCCATAAAACTTCACAAAATTTGCAGAAAAATTGCCAGAACATTAGAGAAACATAATTCTGAAACATAAAATTCTCATGTGTAATATTCGCCGAGATATGAGTTTCAAAAGCTCATTTCAACAGAATAAAAATTAAGCAAAATGTCGATAAAAGAACAAGCTAGATTTTAGGTGTTTTCCACAGTTGAAATTTCATAAGGATTTTTTCCGATGCCGCGTATTTAATTTGAAGATCCAAATTTTTCAACTATGTTGCAAAAGTTCTTTTATGTGAAAAACCCCTGACAGGCTTCTAACTCTGACATATTTTTATATACTTACTAAGATTTGTGAGTTCCTAAGAGGTTTTTCACAAAAAAGAACTTCTGCAACATGGTTGAAATATTTGGATCTTTAAATTAAATACCACAGCACGTTAAAAACCCCTTATAAAATTTCCACTGTGCAAAATACTACTTAAAATCTAGTTCATTCTTTTGCGGCAGTTAGCTTAATTTTTACTCTATTCAAATGAACTTTTGACAAAAGTTGCCCAATATATCTAGCTTTCAACCTATGTAATAAAAAAATTTCTGTCTTTCGCGCATACGCAGTAAAATAATATTTACTAATATAAAATACAAATGCTCATATAGCAGCGAATATTAGACGTGTGTGTTATCACATATTCTATAAAATATATTATCATATGAAAAAGAAAAGAAAAATTAAACTAATGAATACATTTTTATGACCTCTAAATTGTAACTTAAATTCTCATACAGTATGTTCTTTAAATTTGTGTATCCTCCCTCTTCTCACATATATATCTTTTGCTTATTGCAACTCTATCGAAACCTTTGACCATATATTATTCGTTCTTTAACGTTAATGCAGATCTGCAATAGCTTGTTATGACTTTCTTAGTTCGGTTTCTTTTCATCTTACAATATAAAGGCAGTTTGTCGCCTTGTGTGCATTCTTTGTCTTATAACATGATAAGTTAATTTTGCTTAAAAGTTCCGGGTTCTCATGGCAAATTTTTGTCGATTAGTGAGAACCGTTTGAATAGTAATTATGTGGTAACCTTTTCAAAACTGTATGTGTTTGTACGGAACACGATTACAACCATTTTTTCTCTACTTTTTGAATTTGGCGTCGACTAGAGCTCAGGCGAAATTAATTAAAAAATCGGAGCGTTACTTCATCACAATAATGTAAGCTATCAAGACGTCGTTGTTGGGGCTCCTGGCTCCCCCTCCACTCCGTACTTTGTAACAACTTAAAAAAATTATTAAATTTTATATTCACGTATATGGTCACCACAGATGTTTTTAATATTTTTTAAAAATTTTAAACAAAATAAGTCTGCAGATTGAGTAATGTCTATTTTCTGAAGATTTCCTGAGTTGTTGCATTACTTCGCATGTACTCTCTCAAGTTGTGTTTTTCAAATTGTCTTCAGTTAATACGTCAATATGTCCGGCCATCAAAAACTATTCCACAGTGTGAATTTTATGTTTCAGAATAATGTTTCTCTAATGTTTTGTCAAATTTTCTGCAAACGTATAAATATTATACGTAGTATGTGCAACAATGTGTTAAAGTTACAAGTCATTTATTGCTTCTTATGATGCAGGGTGATCCAAAGTATTTCCGCTCTTCTTCATTTCGCGATTGGTCCTTTAATTGTACTCTTAATTAAATAGATAGTGGAAAATGTGAGTTTTTAAATGTTCTTTGTATGTCTGAAGTTCCGAGCCATTTTGTCCAGTATTTTTTCAGAAAATCTTAATGTGTAAAAAAAAAAAAAAAAAAAAAAAAAAAAATTAATAATTTCGTCACTCATTGTATATTAAGATGTGTGTGTGTAATATGTAAGAATAAATTTTTGTGTGCATATGAAACGAAAATGTGTGTTTAATATATGTGTAGAAGTCGATTTATATGTATATACATATTACAATGTGTTTGTAAAGTATGTGTATATAATATTGAGAAGTTTGTGTGTAATACAAAGTAAACTTTTACTAAAAACAGAATCTTGCACATGAAACGAATGAACGGATTGCCAGGAAATTTGATAAGTGGACGATACATAAGATTCGCTCAAGGCATAAAAAAGTTAATAAATTGCTCACCAGGTGACGTTTTGCATAGAATAGCTGCAAGTTTAATAAATGGAATAACCCACAAGGGATCAAAAACTAATTAATACATTTTCGAATTGTTTCTGCATTTCATATGTGTAATATCCTTTGTCATATTTATTTTATTTTTCCATTCAAGACAACACCTAGTATACAGGGTAGTTATAATTCAACTTCTCCTATAAACATCATCCTACAGAGCAAACGGGTGAACGGAATGCAACGAAATTTGGTATACAGACTAGACACGAGATGCGCTCACGGAATTTCGAAAAAAAAAAAAAAATTAGTTCCAAAATGTTCACCAGAGGGCGCCTTTTCCGGAAACAAACATTATATTTAATACAATAAACGACCAAAACGGAATACAGAAACAATATTAACATTTATTGACTAGTTTCTGATCACCTTGTCTTCGAACCACATTAAGTACGAACCACATACCTGTTTTGAATAAAGTTTCCTCTTCTTCGCAAGCATGCAAATCTCGACGTTTTTTTCCTAGAACTGACAGTTTTTCCCGGTTTTACATTTTATTACTCATAATCAGGGTTTAAACTGCCATTAGTTTTTTTAGCATTTTGCTAAAAGGTATATTTTGCTAAAACATGTTGGTCAGAATTTCGCTAAAAAGCTAAAACTGGATAACTGGATAAAATATCTCTATATAATAACTCAGATTTTTTTTTTTTTTTTTTTTTTTTTTTGTAATATTTGCAGGCAAAAACTACGAAAGAACTTAAATTTTTGGGAATCATGATTTATATAGTAATTTGGATTTATTTTTTATTTTTAATGATTGAATTTAATTGCAAAAATATTTAAAAGTATGTCAGAATTCAGAATTTGCTTCATAGAAGCATTCTTAGCACTAGTATTTCACGATTATCTACCACTACACTTTATTTAATTTTTAAATTGCTTTTTCATTTTACACGTATGATATGAGTACCTCTTTTTCTATTGTTAAAATCAAAACATAGTTTCCCTGATTCATATTTTTAAAGTCACAAATATGGATGCTTGGTTAAAATCATCAATGAACAAAAGGAATAGAAAACAAAACTGAGGATAACAAAGCTAACAAGGAACATCGTGTCTGGCTGTGATTTTAATGAAACTTTAATTTCTGATAGAGGGCATGTACCAAATATTTTTGATCACAGAAATTTTTACTATCATACATGTTTTCTCTATTTATTGAATTTTTAAAATGTTAAAAACCACATCAGCCACATATCAACAGCAAGCTCCGCCTTTGGGTGTGACTTAAAAATACTAAATGATTTAGCAAAATGATTTTGCGCTTTCATGTTTAAGTTACAAATGAAAATTTATAGTAGTACTGAAAATTATTTCAACTGAATTATTCATTTGAGTATTCACTTTCTGTATAAATACAAATTTTTCGCATATTTTTGAGTAAAATTTGATAGCATATCAAATATAAAAGAAACGCCTCTAGAAAAGAAACGGCTCTCTCTCATTGAAATCAATGCTGGACACTTGGGTGATGTTCCTTGTAAGTAAAAGAAATCAATGGAATCGAAAGAATTAATTAACTTTCGAAAAAGCTAAAATAGTGCTTGCCTATTTTCGCTAAAATGCTAAAGCAATTTTTTTGCCAGGTTAAACCCTGCTCATAATTCTTGTTCTGGATTGTTAATATTGTTCTGTATTCCGTTTTGGTCGTTTATTGTGTTCACGGATTAAAAAAGTCAATCTTCTTCCTTGATTGTGTTAAATTTAATGTTTTTCTGAAAAAGGCACCCTCTGGTGGACATTTTGGAACTAATTTTTTTTTTTTCGAAATTCCGTGAGCGCATTTCGTGTATAGTCTATATACCAAATCGTGTATAGTCTATATACCAAATTTCGTTACATTCCGTTCATCTGTTTGCGCTGTAGGAGGCGTTTATAGGGGAAGTTTAATTATAACCACCCTGTACATTGTTGAATTAGATTAACAGTGGGGAATATGGAATAGTCCGCTAAAATGGAGTACCGTTATATTTCACCTGTATGGTGCTGCAACCTAGCGAAAACACGTCAAACATCTTCACTAGGCCTCAGATATGGACGGTAGTTCATCTCGTGTTTATGAGAAGAACAGTTTCTATATGTCATACAACTTGTTTGGTTTATCATGATTCAGACTTTTTGGAGGGTAAGTATTCGAAATTTTGTAATTTATTCATGAAGCAGTAAAATCGAAGCAAGAAATAATGTCATTTATGGAGGGGAGTTGAGTTAGTTAGCAGTATGATTCCCATGAAGTTATTTCTCATAGATATAGTAATATATATATAGATCTATCATCTCCATATTATCGTGCAAAGATTTTTGATGCCGAAAAAAAGAAAAAGCTTTGGAATCAGCCATTAAGTGGTATTTAAAAAAAAAAAAAAAAAAAAAAAAAAAAAGAATTTGAAACTGTATCTGGAGTTTTCTCATTCATCTTTAGAAAATAAATTATTCATAAATTTTATTTGCTAAAATATTCGTGTGTATTCCCGTTTGTATTCACTTGGTGAACGACGGCCATAATCTGGTAAAATCGCCGTCTTTTCCCAAGTGAAAAGGAATCACTTTTTTCTCCTTAGTGATCAATCTATATATTATTACTATATCTATGTTATTTCTAGGTGGTTGGGATTAGTTTATTCTTCAAGACGTGATTTGGACAATATGGAATATCAACTATGCGATTTTTTAAAACTTGAATGTTGATAAATTTTCAATCTGTTTATTTTCAATAATATTTTCAAATTTATACTGCAATTATTCATGATATTCTGTAAAAATATTATGCTACCCTATTCCACAGTATCCCTCAAGAAAATGAGTATTCCATATTTCCTTTCCTATTCCATATTTCCCGCTTGACTTGATCCATATTACCCTACAATAGCTTTTATTTTTGTTAATTAAAAATTTTGCACGTAAGCTTTATTTTTTGTATTATAAATTCAACAGAACACATTAACAGCATTTGAAAGTTTACTACAGCCGAATCCACAATGTTCCAAAATATTACAGTTTATTATGGTAATAAAATAGAAATGGTAATGGTATTCCATATTCCCCTCTGAGCCTGTAACTTTTTTCTTTTTTCTTTTCTTTTTTCTTGTTCTTTTTCTGTTTATTATTATTATTATTATTATTATTATTATTATTATTATTATTATTATTTTCTGAGCCTCTTTTGAAACGTGAAACGACCAAATATGGTGACAATTCGATCGTCCGTTCTGGCTATAGAAAATCGTTTATAGCGGAGATTTAGGTATACGAGTACCTTGCACATAAGTATAATATGTGTATGTGTAATATGTATGGACAATATATAATGTATATAAAATGTGTATTTTTATTGTATATAAAAATACCTATTCAAAAGTGTATATGAGATATTTATGTGTACCGAAATATGTGTGTATGTAATATATAAGTATAATGCGTGTATATAATAATATTAAAATGTGTGTATGTGAGCCGATGTCCTAAAATTTTACTGTATAAACTTAAATAAGTACGAGTCCTTTTTGTTGATATTATGACTGATATCGCCAACCATCTACCAGCAAAGAACTTTTCAATCTTTGTATAACGCTAATTACAAGCCTAAGAGCATATTCATGCTGATTAGTGAAACTGAAACTAGCCTTAACGTCCTATTTGCTGCACACATTACTCAGTCGATCATTTTTATTTAATCCATATTATTTATAATTATTATTAATATATATATATATATATATATATATGATAGATATCTTAATAAAAATTTAACCTTAATATTTTAGCACTTAATAGATACATGTCAATACCAACACAACAAAAATAAAACTGATTGTGACACATTGCTAAAACTAGCACAGAAATGTTGCGATACATGTTAAGTTCCAATAAGAGACAAAAACAATTTAAATTACTTACGCCCACTTGAGTAAAAAAGAACCATTAAACATAATGACGAAGAAAATAAAGGATCTCAAAAATAATAATTGGAATAAAAAATGGATTAATAATTGGTATAAAAAATGCTTAAAAATAGAAGTAAAATCTCATCAGGGAGCATGTGCTTCATAAAGCTGTGAAAGCTGCAACGATTTCGTAAAACAATATAGCAAACAATAGCAAGTATATATTGTTCATGCCCCGATCGAGCAGCAAAACCATTTGGAATGAGAAATAAAATATTAAATCAAATCATCAAGGAAACCAGAGAGGAAAATAGAAAAAATCAGAGTAACCACATGTAAAGCTTTCAACACAACATGGAGAACAGGAAATTGCCATCAAATTAATGAAATTAAAAATAAATTCTTTGCAAACTATATATACAGTAGAACCTCGTTAACGTGAATTTCAAGGGGGATAAAAAATTTGTTCATGCTATCATTAATTAATCATTATACTATAACTAAACTGATCTTTTTTTTGATGATGATTGTGGAAATGGTTCATGTTAAAAGTGATCCACGTTAACAGTGTTCAAGTTACCGAGGTTCGACTGTATATATATATATATAAACATACGTTACATATATGATTAATTTGCTACACAATCAAATACGTTACTGAGAGAGGGGGAGGGATGCTGCTATCCCCTTCAACCCCCCCACCACCACCACCCATTGTGTCTATCTGTCTATATATTTATATATATTTCCTTGTAACTCATAAACTGGAGTTAATTCCTTGTAACTCCTAGAAATTTGCATCAGATTTGATGCCAAATGATTGCATAACATATCGTAATTATTTTGTGTAGCCCTGTAAACAAATTATCAGTTCTATGCCTAACATTTTCTACAGAAACCATGATTTTAAACAATTCTAATAACTTATGTTTAGTTCCCTATGTTTAATGGAGTGTAAACATGTTAAAGTACACTTAAAAGAAATACCGTCTATAGACGTAATGGTGCAAAATTCTTTCGTGTGTCCCAGTACACGAGCTACAAGCATTATATACACTAATAAAAACTATAAAACTAATTCCTTGTAACTTATTACTGTTTGAACCAAATTTGACATCATTTGTATGATTACGGAATTCTGTTGTGTAGTCCTGTAAATAAATTATTTAGTCTATACATAACTTTTATCTACAGAAAATATGCTTTTAAGCATCTTAATAAAGTGTGTTAATTCCATTATATTGAAAGCAGCATTAGCGCGTTAAAATACGTTTAAATAAAAGCTATCCATAGGCTATGATGTTACGAAATTCTTTTGTGCGTTTTTAGCCATAAACATTATATACATCAGTAAGAACTATACAGCTTATTCTATGTAGCTTATGAATAATTGTACGAAATTTGACATAATTTGGATGATTATGTAGCATTGTCAGAACACTTTTGTAAGGTCCTGTAGATTAATTATTAAGTATAAGCACTAGGGGTGGGAATCGATTAAGAGTTTTAACTGGGTTAATCGTAATTCATTAATCGATTAAATAAATCGATTTAATAAAATCCGATTAATCGGATTTTTAATCGGTTTTCATTTTTCTTTATATAATTTTATTTCAATGATGAATAAAACTTTCATATTGTGTGTGTGTATATATATATATATATATATATATATTATTCATAAGTTTGACTGAAAAAAAAAAATGAAATTTAAATCAATTTTCAGAGTAATAATTGGTGACTTCAAGTGCTAATTTTATATAAATATTTTCACTTATTTATTTATTTATTTTTTTTAAATAAATTAATTTTTCAATTAATTTTGAAAGAAACGTTAAATGAATTTACACATATTTCAGTTTTATATTTGCAGGCCTTGTCCATCTTGCTTGTCACTATTTTTAAATGAATTCTCAAAATTCCGTATCATTATCATAAAAATCTCAAATTCTTATATTTTATAGTTCTTCTTTATTACTTCGGACTAGAACACAGAATGTTATTTTCTGTTTCTACTTCAAAAGTTACTATCAGCAATTCTGAACAGACAATAAACGCTTGGAGATATTGTGAAACTCTGTTGACATTTCCCCCATCAGAAGGATAGTGGAAATCTCATTCCCTTTTTTATTTATTTTTTATCTTTAGCATTTCTATTTTTTGAAAGCTTCTTGTCTCTGAGAATACTATTGCCCTAGCCTAGGTGGTGTTGCTTCAGCATGCACATAAATTTAATAACTGTCCTCCCCCTTTTCTCTATCAACAAAAGTGCAACAACTTCTTTTGGCGAGTTTTACTTTTATTAAACAGACAAAAAATTGTACATCTTGCTAAAAACCATCTCACGAATAATTCATTGACATTTACTTATTTTGCCATCTCGCGTATTACAATATTTTTTGATTTTCATTCTAAAATTAATACTTTTTTGTGGTAGCGTTAATTGCCTTGTCCTTACCATTTCTGAAATACTTTCTGAAATTTCCAATTTTCCTGATAATTGCGTTTTGTTTTTAACTCTTGGATCAATCCTAAACTGTACTTGGAGGATGACGTAATAAAATTTGTTCGAAAATTTGCTTTTAAAACGATAAAATTGAAGGTTTCAGAAAGTGAAAAGGAAAACATCCAAGAGCGGCTTTTTTTTTTTTTTTTTTTTTTTTGTCCCTTAGTGTAACTATCTAATTAAAACGGATTTTTCGAATTACATACTTTAAATGGCTCTGTAAATAACCGAAGCTGTATGGTTTGCGTGATTTTCTTTGAATTTTCAAGATATTTGAATATTTATACAGTGAAACTTGAATAATTCGAACTTGTTTAATTCGAAATTCTGGATAATTCGAATTTTTTACTCAGTCCCTTGAATTTTATATTAAAATAATGTTAAAAAATCGTGGATAATTCGAATTCTATTTTGGATAATTCGGATTTTTCATACGATTACCTTTAAAATATTGCAGTAAAATTTGTTCCCGGGATTTTTTCTCAGCTAAAGTGCATTATATATCTTAACAGTCTTTAAAAGAAGGATAAGGAAATACAAGAGAAGCCCCTAGCTAGTGTATCAGAAGATATGGTGAATATGCATGAACTTCGAGGTTTTTTTAAAAATTGAAAGTCATGCCCAGCTGCCAACCTAATCCGGCAAATTGTTAGTACCGCCCTTTTTTATACACCACATAATTTTTAGAGTATTTTTCTTCTTAACTCATAGTAGCTTTATTTCAAGAGAATTACTCTAAAATTTAATTGGTGTAGAAAAAGAGGCGGTACTAACAATTTGCCGGATTACATTGGCAGCTCTGCATGCCTAATGTAGTAAGTAGATTCTATTTTTGTATCAAGTCACATGCTATGACACAAAGATTGTACTTAAAGAAGAAATAAAAAATATTTATATCTGACTATTTTTAAAAAAGTGTTGAATAATTAAGCTCGTAAAAAATATTGATTTAATGGGGGAGGGGGGAATGTAGCAGTATTCTTAGGTATAAAGTTTATGTGTTAAATCTTTGATCGTAAAGTTTTAATTTTTTAATATATCTCATTTTTTTGACAAAACAGTATATGTAATTCGAATTTTTGGTTATTTCGAATTTTTCTCCGGTCCCTTCAACTTCGAATTATCCAAGTTCTACTGTATAAGAATTAACAATGTATTCTTCGACCCCATTTCATAAAACCATGGAAGCATCTGCGCAATGCTAACTGATCGAGTCTAATGCTAAAATAGGGGTGACAGTCATCTGACTCAGAGAAAATGAGCAATAACAGAACGCGGAATTACTGGATGCTTTCCAAATTTCAAACTGTCGGTCAAGCTGGCATTCCTCCAAAATTTTGGACGCGTCCTCACTGCTAGTTTTCGGATATGTGGCTGCACTGTATGTGAATTAATATAAAATTTAGAAAGAATTCTACGTTGCTTTCGACTGCATTTATAATACCTGCCGAATTTGCTTTTAAAAACCTTTAGAGCAAGAGTTTTGTCTGACATTTACTAACCTCTTGTCTTTTAAGATCATTTGTTAATTTTTCTATAATTAATATTGTTTACGATTCACATATCTTCGATTTAGATGAGAACGGTGTTGCCTTGCGTGAAGATCTTCTCCAAAACGGATTTCCTGGATCTCAGAGAAAGCCCAAGATTTTAACAGCTGCTTCATCGCCCCTTATGGCCAAAGTTGTGACTTCAGCGATTAGGGTGTCTAACCACCAGCCTAGAGAAGATGGCAAATATATGCCCCAAATAATAGATTTGAAAATCGGAAAGTGACTCTTTTCTTGATTCAGAGAAACTTATTCTGAAAATGCTTGAGCCTGATGTAATAAATAATGTATATTTATATTATTCGTTGTATAAAGTATTTATAATTTGATTTTGTGTATTTTGAATAAATGAATTTCGTTAATACGTATGCAATATTTTTTGAAATTTTGTTAGTTACTTGTTGTGATGTAGATTATCACATATTATAAAATTTGTTTTCTTTCTAAAAGATAGGTAAATTCTCTAAATAAATAAAATTATAAATAAAATTCTTTAATCTTAAACAACTACTTAAAATATAACGATATAACTATTTTTATCCTATAAATAATAAATTTACAATATACGTTTTCTAGTTTTTATATCTTACCTTTCATAATTTTTCAATGTAACTGAATCAAGTTCTTAATTCAATTCCCAGTATTCTCTTAGCAATCTTAACGTAATGAAAATTCTTTTCGCGCTGTAAATGATAATGTTTTGACGTATTTCTATCCTTTTGTTTTGTGAAACCAGAAAATAATTAATTCGGCTTCCTTTTAATCTTACATCGAAATGTAACTCATGCGCCCTTTTATCGCCTAATTTTCATCACCAGTTAGATAAAATATTTGCTTAGCTAGTTATTTCCCAGGATCTAAAATCTTGGCGAAATCATGCCAACATTCACTGACAACGGTCAATAAATTACTCGTCGCCTTTTAAAAAATATACATATGAATATTCCTAACGTAACAGTAGCCATTCTCTATCTTAAACTTTGAACTTGGCGTCTGTAAAATTAAACGCCAAATACAATGCCGTTTTAGCTTTAATTTTGGAAGACACTTACTTACTGACTTCCGAGTATGCTGTAGCTAAAGAAGATATTAGGGCCTGGGGCCCGGACTTGTGCCCGCTACTGTTTCCCCACTCCATGCTGTAAGCTTCGTACTGTTATCCCATCTATGGTCACGCGTCAAATTAGATGCTTTGGAATATTTAATAAATTTACCTAAACCAATAGCCTCTTGGATTCGTGCTTGGGTAATGTGTTTTCATCTATAATTTTTAATTTGACTTTTTTTTTCAGCTCATTCTGAAGTG
Organism: Salticus scenicus; assembly: GCA_963930645.1. NCBI lineage: Eukaryota > Metazoa > Arthropoda > Arachnida > Araneae > Salticidae > Salticus > Salticus scenicus. The sequence continues at coordinate 116,949,951 of OZ005661.1, forward strand.
CCAAAATCAATACTAATTATATTTTGAACAGCAACTATTCATCTTCAGATAACAATAAACAATATGGCACTTGTAAGTTAGCGTATTCTAATGTGTCCGAAGATTAAAGATGGTCAATTCTCTGTAAAATTCTCTTCACTCGATTACTTTTAGTGATCCTCTGCAAATAGGCTATTTTCATACTGGTCGCCCACCAGGTGAGTGAATGATCTGTGCTCTGGCCTACAGTTCCCAGGTGACGGTGTCGAATGGACAATATTCCTGTGACGTCACAGTAGGTAAAATCGCCGAACACTTGGACGATATTTTGTAAGCAAATTAGATTCAAGATGCCATTTTATTGTTACGCATAACATTTTCCTAAATATTTCTCCAGTGAAACTTAATAATCAAATATCTGTTCAAACAAGAACAAAAGAGAAATGTAAACAACTGAATCGGATGATAAAGTTAAGACTATTCCATATCGTAAAATTGCAGAACATTTTAAGTATACACACACACATACATATAATGAATAAAAGATAAGAAGATTTTATACACACACACACATATATATAGACATCAAAGCTTAAATAATTAGAATTTCAATCACTTTAATAAAGGAATTTATTAAATGGAACATCCATTTAAATTTGTTAACATCGCCACAGTTCACATGGCAACTTTTAATATTACATATGTTGATTAAAATATGTTTAATATTACATATGTTGATTAATAAAGTATATTACAAAAACTGGATTAGAAACGAAACAAAGGTATCACTATATCACTCTTACTTGAATTTTATATAATCTGTAACTCTTATAAAAATATTGCAAGATAAAAATTTGAAAGCCACAATGCTTTGCTATGGTAGAGTTGAGGATTGTTTGCCTAACCAGCTGATATTCTTTTAGCCTCGAACCCAAAGTGGGAATATGGTCCATTCGGGTTCAGGCATGGATACTTGTCGTGATTCAATGAGCCGTTGAACGACACCTCAAATGAAATCAAACCAATCGTATTTGTAATAAGAGAAAAAATTCAGGTCAGAAGTTTCTTATTTTTTGTAGTAAGATACGATATAAGGTACTCTTATCAGTAAAAAAAAAATATATATTATAACACATACTGTAAAGTTTGAATTTCCGAATTACATGACATTTATTTTCTCTCTTTCTTTTTCTTGCTATATTTTTTCTGAATTTTTCTATCATTCTTGTATTTTTGCTTTTAATTCCCACTTAGTTATTTCTGAAACTGATTTTACTTGGATTTTTTGTTTCTTTTTAAAATATTTTAAACGCTCTTTTATTTGTGTTTGTATTTATTTTTCATTTTATTACTCTTTTTCATTCATTCATTCATTCATTCATTTTTTTTTTTTTTTTTTTTTTTTCTGGATGTGTAAGCGTTACTGAATCATTCTTCAGTTTCTCTTTCTTTTTCCATGTTCTATTTATTATTATTATTATTATTATTATTATTATTACTATTATTATTAAAACCAATAGAAATATTCTCTCACAAAAGCATCATTGCCTCAAATAAGGAAATGATAAAATTAACATAAATATAGCTTATGGATTTTTAACTATAAATAAAGTTCAAAAAACAATACACATTCTCAAATTATCGCTTTACGGAAAATAAAACTATCCATTAATATATATTTTAAGATGTTGTAATGTTTGTTCTACTTGTTTTGATGAAAGGATTAGACATATATTTAATTTTTGATTAAGCTAAAATTTTTGATATTTTGTTGAAGTGATGTACTGATAAAAGTGGAGACGAATGATCAAGCTAATTTAAAGTGCTGGCTGTAGATATTCCACTGTGAACACGATTCACCCAGGAATCAGGTGCTGACTTTTAAATGCTTTATTTACCTTTAAATTCATGACAAAAATGTTCGTGATTAAATATTCCAATACTATAGAGTTACAGCAGAAAATCCTTTTGAAAACCATCAAGATAAAAATATTCATTTACGAATAAATGGATGAAAGGATAGATGGATGGATGAATGAATGGACACGGGGAGTATTAGAGAAAACGCAGTTTCTTTCTTATCCAAGAGCAGTGGCAAAAGTGATGAAAGTTTAGCTCCTTAACTTCACATCAAAACCACAAGATCTGTCGCCAACTTCATTCTGACAGAGAATTGAACAACACCCACTTTTTTCAGTTGCGAATAATTCAGTACCACTTTTAAAAATATATTGGTGATTCTTTTCTTAGCCAAAAAATCGTTATCAATTCGTGAGAAGATTGGAAAAGTACGTTAAACTCAACCACAAAAATTTACGGTTAAAACTAGTGGTCTGCACGGGCCGAAATTTTCAGGCCCGGGCCCGGCCCGGCCCGTTGGAAAGGTTTGCTTACCCGGCCCGGCCCGGACAAAAAACGATAAAATCAGGCCCGACCCGGCCCGGCCCGATTCAAAAATTTGTAAAATTACAAGGGAAAAAAAATGCCTTTCTACGAAAAAGCTTTTTTAGTATGTGTTTTGCAGAGGTTTTATTTAGCTAAGCAATAGAATGTTCTTTAACAAAACTGCTGAATGTTTACAAAATATTTATATATAAACAGTATTTCATTATTACAGACGTACAGATGGCACAAAGACAGACAGAAAGTCAAATCGAAAATATTAGCATTATCAAACAATATAGGAAGATATTTAAAATGGTTAATAGTACTAAAAATACACTTTCAACCACTTCCTGTTATATACCGTAATGTATCCAAATCTTTCATGTGATCCGGTAAAAAAAACTTTAATGCTAATCCAACCATATTCAATAGAAAAGATGCTTTTGCACATGCTATAAATGGTGCTACTTTCATCCAATGCCCTGAAGAAAAGAAAAAGAAGCCTCAGAGAAAAAGTTACAGAGGAAGGATTTTTATAGCCTTCATACCACCTAAACACTACAGACCAGAAAACAAAGCCTTATATACAGTAACGTATCTAATTTCTTTTGTTTGTTACATGTACGGAAACTGGTAGTAACATGCATATTATTTTGAAACGGAAACCATCTAATATTACTTTAAATAAAATATATTAATTTCGAGATATGTTTAAAATATTTGCGGAAAGTCAGATCACGAAGAGACAAGCTGATAGACAATTAAATTGAAGTTACAGACATCTTTTAACAAAATAAAATTTTATGTGACATATCAGACTTTTAAAATTATGTAAAATAAATGATTGAAAAGGTATTCTATAATTTTCCTTTTTCGTTGATTAACGAGGACTCTAGAAAAAGATTCGGGCCGGGCCGGGCCGGGCCTGGAGGAAGTTTTAAGCCCGAGTACACACAAAAATATTGAGCCCGAGCCTACAAAAAAATTTTAAGCCCGAGCCCGGCCCGGCCCGAGAGCAAATTGAAGATTTCGGCCGGAACCCGGCCCGTGCAGACCTCTAGTTAAAACCTTATTCTAAGTCTTTAGCCGATATAAAGTAATACATAATTTCTATTTAAAGAGCGGATGCAAGTTCTGTTCTATGTTCAAAAGTGACACATCAGGAAATATTTTATTCTATTTTATTTTACTGAGATGAAAAGATTTGCCCTCCATAGAACATTATGAAATTGAAACCACATCTCTTACTTTTATTTTTTATTTATTGAAAGAAATAGAGAGAGAATGACTTTGATCCTTTGCAAGAAGAGAAACCGCAGATATTAGCTCGCTTTTTATAAAGATAGAAAATGAATTGGAAAAGAGTTAAATTTTGAAATCTAATATATAATTTAGAATATGTGATTTTCGATATCACAAAGAAATAAATTGATTTTCAAATTTAAATGATGGAATGGTGCTACCTTCTTAACTCTTACTCAATATATTTGTTCAATTTTTCTCTCAACACTAAGGAAATATTATAAGATGTCTGAAAATTGTTTTATAATCAATTTAAAACATGTGCTTAGTACATATGTACAATTTCTACCTGTACCAAACTTTCTATCTGAAACATCTTGAGTTATAATGAATAATTAAATGGTTTGAAATACGAGTTGCAAATTTTTTGTCAACTATAAACTAAGCATGAAGACTTTATATATGTACCAATAGTTTGTGAAAAGAACCTTTCGATACTAAGATGCTTTAACAGACAATTTTCTAAGATTTTAGTTAAAATGTAAAATGTTCTTTGTTAGAATTCCATACAGTACCTGAAATTTTCGAAGACATTGAATTTTATATGCTAGGTGCCTTTGTCTTTTTAGAAAAAAAAATAAAAAATAAATAATGTAAACGTTTGTTAAGTAACTTTCTATTGATGGTGATTTTTCTGTTTATTTTAATATGCAATTTTTAAACTTTTATTTACTATGGTATATTAATTGTTAAAACAGTGATACATTGATTGAGCTTCAATTTTCATTGCTAGATAGATAAATAAATGTTTATTTTCTAAGCATTGAGCAAATAGCCTTCTGCTTAGGTATAGATTAATTCCGTAATATATAACAGATTAAAGTTCAGTTTTTAGATTGTAATTAATATTTATATTGGAGCTTACAGGTTATCCATATACTTTCTTATTCTTATATACATCTGGATTTAATTCTGTAAGTGAAAGAAAAATGCACATATCAAAATGCTTATAAAATAAAATAAATTTTCTTCTGAATTACCTTGTATAGATTATTATACTTGAACAGATTATTATTATTTGTTTTAGCGTTTCATGCATCATATTTGAATAATAAACAAAAAATTCCCAGTACTCAATATGTATGAAGCAAATTAGATTAATAAAAGAGTGATTTTATTTTCCATGTAGATAAAATATTTATAGAGAAAAGAATAGAATTAGTAAACTTATTAAAACTTCAAAAGCTGAGAAAATAAATTTTGCATTACTTGACAAAAAAAAAAATCTCCAAATTTTTATTTATATGTATATATTGTAAATTAGCACTAGTATCTAGCTTTCTCTGCCTAGCTTTAGCTATTTATGTTAGAGGTTACTTTATTTGCTCGTCGACTGGTTGTGGTGATTTATTTCTCAAACTAGCTATCTAAACGAAGCCAAATTATCGCCAAACACAAATTAGAGAAAAACAACTAATCACGTTATCCAGCCGATTCGATATATAGTTGCTCGTATTCTTGAAGTAAGTGTAACCACGGCTGATAAACCGAAAAGCTTAAGAAATAGAAATAGAACAATCTGAAGTTATATTCAAAATCTACATACAAAACTTAGTTTCCTTAGCAAAAACTGTGGAGTTTACAAATACAGTAATAGCAAAATGTGAATTTCAAAAGGGATACATTGTCATAGAGAGAAATGCAAGCAAGTTTTTAAACTATCACTGTTTCATATTTTATTTGATTTCATAAGACAAAATGTAACAAATAACGGTTTATACAAAAATTATAATGATTATTAGGTCAAAATCCAGCTTATCACTTGAGTTAAGAGCCGAGGTTAAACTTACTCACTCGATACCCTTGGCCTTTTTCACCCTATATCACAGTTTTCAAGAATATGTTTTCGCCAATTCAAAAAATCCCAACAGGTTCGATATCGATGTGTTAAAATTATTGTTAAACCAAATCCACGGAGAAGCTATAATTCATTGAAAAATAGCACCTGCCTGTTCATGCTTTAAATTCGAGATTCCTTTAAAAAAAAAATGCCGTCTATATAACTTTTTTTTTTTTTTAATCGAACCTATCTTTTTAACCCTTTATCAGGCAATGCAATCCTTGTCAGATCAATTTATCTTTCGCGTTTCTCCGGTTTTCTTTTATGTTTTTAAAAAGGAAAGAACATTAACACTTATAATCGAAACGAGTAGATTAATGTTAGCCGAGAAGTGCCCCCAGCGACTATCGAGTTAAGTGCACCCACTGCGTGTCAAATAACCGATAAGTTACATTTTTAATCCAATCGTTATCGTGAACCAAACCATTTTAGTACAAGATGAATGGCGACTTATAACACGTTTATTAAACTCATAAAAGTGCGAAAAAAGAAGTTCGAAGCAAGTGTTCCTTTCCTGTCTATATAAAAATGTACATCTGTTACTTTACGAACATTACACTACGTAAGGAAAGTCTTGTAATCATTAAAAAATTAGATAGAGAGATTTTGGATGCTGGTGTGTGTACATGTTTTGAGTTCTTCTAAAAAGTTACTATTGTACGGTGATGTATGTAATAATACATGTGTGCATGTTTGTATGTGTATGAGTGAACACGATAGCATCTAAGCATTTTATTCGATTGTGCTAAAAATTTGTAGGTGCTTTACATCACAGCCGCACCAATCGTATACATTTTTATAGGCTTAGGAGATCTTTTTTTTTTTTTTTTTTTTTTTTTTTTATGGGGGTATAAAGTAGAATTCTTTATTATTACGTTTATGGACTCAAATCATATGAATTGCGCTAGAATATAAATCATACATTTAATTAAGATAAAATTGGAAAAGCATGTTATAGGTCATCGTCACAGAGAACTATACAGATTTATATAACTGTAAAACGTATATTTACATTTTTATTTATTTATTATTATTATTATTATTTGAGAGGAATTCTTATACATAATAATATTCTTATTCATTGTCTTATTACATTAAATTTAGTATTTATAGACAGATTTTTTGAAGTTTATTTTAATATTGTTAAATTTTTTAAACAGAAAAATAATCTGGTGTGTCACTCACACGACTTTCTCTTACCCTGAAATTTAATACTAGAAGTACAGATTGGAGATTAAAGGTTAAGATAACGAGTACTGTTATGTAAACCTACGCTAAAACAATTAAAATTAGGCTTTAGAACAGTTTTATTTGACAAATAGTTCTATATGAAGGGGAGCTACCATCCCCCTCGACCCCCCCCCGTTTCATTATTGTATCAACATTTATATAGAATTCAAACCTGTTATTAAGTTTAAAAGTTCATTTAAAATTCTTCAGACAACTTTCACACGCATCATTCCTTAAAACTTATCAATCTTCAACAAACTTTTCTAGTAACAAACGTATTAAATTTAAAATACATCATTTGGATCGCCTGAAATTATTTGTTTTTAATTTACTCTAACAGACACAGATCAATGTCAAACTATAAAACTTGACTTTGGTATTCACGAAACCTCAAAACTTGTAAATATACAAAAACCAAGCGAGGAATATTTAGCATAAAAAAATACATTATTTATCATATGGCTATGAGGAATTAAGTTTAATTCCTGAGCAGCTTTTCTGGACATGGTAAAATAAGGGGTGGCAACAGCTAGGGGGCCGGGGGGGGGGTCACAGGCCTCCCCGTCGGGGAGTCTGTGACCCCCCATCGGGGCATACTCCTAAAATCTCTCGGGGGGAACAAATACAAAATTTTCAGTTTTTCTACTTTTAGCAGCATTTTTCTTTCCTTTTACAAATTTGGAACATTCCAGTTTTTCCATTCTGTAGAAGAAAGTATTGGATTCGTAAAAATTTTCAGCTTCCAGTTTTCCATGAATATACACGTTTTGAGAGGTCTAGAAAACGTTTTGACCATGACATTTTTAGAAAATGTCTGTGTGTCTGTTACACGATGATCTAGAAAACCATGAGGAGTACTAACAAATGGAATGGTACAAATATTAACCACAGAGTAAATATAGTAACTAGAGAGAGCACCCCTATTGTGTCGTCCGAATGAAAGTGTCTCGAAGATGAAACACGTGAGTTTAGGGATTTGGCGATGAAGGGGTTGCTTGTTAACGCCAGTTCCATTGCTTTATCACAGTTATTGGCGTGAACTCCTATGCGGCAAACGGATGAAAAGAGAGAAAAAAAAAAAAAAATAAATAAATAAAAGGATACGTAATAGAACATTTACTGATACTGATATGTTCAACATAATTATGATTACTGCTATTATTTTATGTAATTGCCACTCGTTATATTATTATTTAAATATGTTTGCCTTTATTTATTTATATTTTAATATAGTTTATCAATAAATAAATAACATCAGACTAACGTTGCCGCTTTGTTTTACAACACTTGTCCCTACTTTGTTCACCTGACGAAGGGTTTTTTTTTTTTTTTTTTTTTTTTTTTTTTTTTTACCTGAAACAATTGTTGAGTTTGTTGCAATTTATAGAATTTTTTTTTTTTAAAGTTTCGTACTTTTTAATTTAAAACGCTAGTTCCGTGGTGTTTCTTAATAACTCTAACTATGAACTTTCTATTTTAAAAACTTTGTAACTTATTCAAAATTTAAATTTTTATTTTTAAATTATTATTATTTTGTTCTAAATTATTATTTTTGAAAAAAAAAAAAAAGTTTCACACAAACAAGCATTATTGTTTTTTTATAGTATAAATACAGAAATTAAAGATAACAAATCTATGATGGGGAATAGTGAAGAAGTATAATTAGGTAAATTAATTTAAATACTCAATCTTTTTAAATATCAGTGACGGGAAAATATGTCTTGTAAACCTTAATTACCAAAAAATTTCATTAAATGAATAAATAAAATATCTTAAATAAATTCAATTTAATGCTAACCTCTACAATGTTCTTTTTTTCTTTTCTTTTTTCTTTTTCTTTTCTTTTTTTTTTTTTAAGTAATTTAATAGATGTTATATAACTTCAACGAACGTATTTCTTTTAACATATTTTCAATTCAATTGTAACAAGATTTTTTTTTTTTTAATGAATAAAATATTATATATTAAATTATATATATTAAAATGAAGCATTGCAAAATAGCATTTTAGCATAAAATACAGTAATAACATTTCTAAATTAATTTTAGCAATACAAATTTAGTACGCACACATACACACATGTATTAAAAATTAAAAAGGATTTTTTTTTTTTTTCAATATATCAAACAAAAATAATAAGGAAAAGTACTTTTTATTTTATAATGTTATTGTAATTTTTAGGATTATTTGGAAGAAAGTAGAGCATTTCAGCGAACGGAAGAAATTTTCTCTTGGCGACAAACACTATCGCCAAGATTCGATAGGCATTAAATCTTCTAAACTACAGATTAATTAAGCGTTTTTAATAATTATGCATGGAATACTTTAACTGAGGATTACAAATGATTCTACGCTCTATTGTTTCATACATATATGACTTTTATTTTGGGGTAAAATCTATCGAAAACATCAAGGACATTAGCGACTACCATATAAATCAGTGCTACAGTGATGCTCAGGGGGAAGCGTTTTGCCAGAAGTCACGTGACACAATCTTCCTCCCGCAAGTACCGTTTTATTGCTCTCTCTAGTTGCTATACTTACTCTGTGATATTAACAGTAATATTATTAACAGTATAGTATAGCAGTTTTTGATAAATACTCTCTTTATGTAGTAATAAACTCTCTTTATGTTTTTAATAAACTCTCTTTATGTAGTGCCTCTCTGTCGGGGAGGTGGTGTCCCCCCGTCGGGGAATTTCTGGTGCCACTACTGAAAATATTATAGTAAAGCACTTCCCCTAACGAATAAAAAATAATGTAATGGCCTAAATATTGTTAGCCCTGTATATTTTCTGAAAGTTATGTACACATCACATGGTGCACATACATATAATTCTATATTAATAACACACGTCGCAACCTAAAGTACACCTCCATCAATTTTCAAGTATTATCACATTATAATTTAGTTCTTTTGTGTAGCCCTGTACACGAACAGTGAATGATTTCTGTACCATATTCTACATGAAACATGTTTTTACGCATATAAAAAATACATATTCGTTTCATTTGGTTTAGTGCAAACTATAGATACTAAACTCTACTTACCTGCAATTTCCCCCATAGACGTAATGTATTTGAATTCTCTTGGGTGTCCCTGTACACGCACCATTTGCTTGATCTCAACGAAAAGTTTAGTGTAGCGTCTTATATGATACATATTCAGCATACCAAGTTAGAACTTTCTGCTATAATTTGTTTTTGAATTATGCTGATAATAGACAGACCAACCGCTAAAATCATGATTTTTGGATTCAAGGAACCTGAAAACGTGTAAATATAACAAAAATTCAATTTAAAAATTTTGACCCAAAAATAATATTTTCTCTACCTTATGGGTAAGAGAAAGTAAAAATGGTAAATATGTATATTTGCTTTTCTAGTTAATGATTATTATGAGAAATGATATACGTATTCTTTATAGTTCTTTTATATATAGGGTAGCATGAAAAGTTTAAAGCATATTATCATGTTATATTGGGACTAATTATTTGGTATTCATTAAACTACATAAAAGAGACAGATATATATTTTGAAGTTTTACTATGAACGATTGTTTTTGAAAATCGTACGAAAAATCAGAAATCGCCATTTATATTCTGTTACAGGAACGCACAAAAGAATTCGAATATATTACGATCTATGTTTTAAACAAGTGAAATTACTGCGAAATACTCAAATACCGTATTATAATGTTCACATTTGTTTATTGACTGAATTATCTATTGATGCAAATTTATTTAAATCATTAAATGTTCGTAAAGTCTAATGGAGCCAATCCAGATTTTTTACAATGACGAAATAAGTGAATATTTCCTTTATCGATTACAAAGACTATTTTCATCAAAAAAGCGCATTTCTTTACTTAAAAAAAAAAAAAATAAAGTAAAATCTGAAGCGACTCCACTCGACTTTTCGAATATTAAGAAATTAATGGTTGTTTAATTAACTTAAAGAGAAGTCATTAAATAATCTAAAGAGGAAATTTTTAATAGGGTGTTTGAGTATCTCCCCCCCCCCTCCTCCCTTAGTATGTCATTTGATGTAACTTAGTGTATCCAAATCCTTTTGTGCCTCTCTGTAAAATAACGATATATGCTAGATTCAACAAAATAATTCACCAATATAAAGTATTTGCAACTTTGACCTATAACATGTATATAAATTTAAAGCTCAATCGAAAAATACATATATAAACGCTATTGCACTTTAAATAATTTCAGCAAATAAGCCATAATGATAAAGAGTTTTTCTTTGTGCCACTGTATATATATATATATATATATAAATGTTAGATTCTTAACAATCTGTACAGTTCAAGCGATGGTGACCCATAATACTCCTAACAACTTTTAGCTCATTCGAAAAAGGAGTTTAGACGCTACCACACTTTAAATAATTTGAGCCCATTGTCTATAATGATAATGAATTTTTCTGTGTTTCTGTCAAAAATAAAGTGCTAGATTTACCAAAATCTGTATAGTACATGCGATGATAACCTATAGCATGTATAAAAAAATGTCTGCTTAATCAGATCAGGCATTTGCACACTATCGCATTTGAAATAATTTGTGCTCATTGGTCATAATGATAAAAAATATTTTGTCGCATTCCTGTAAAAAAGTATAAGTGTTAGATCCCCAAAAATCTAAACAGTTCAGGAGACAATAACCGATAACATGTATATATATTTTTAGCTCATACGAATAAGGCGTTTAGACGCTATCGCACTTTAAATAATTTGAGTCTATGGGCCATAATAATAAAGAATATTTCTCTGTGACTCCATTAAAAACTACAAATGACAGATTTATTAAAATCTATACAGTTTGTGCTACGATGACCTATAACATACGTACGTACCAACTTTCAACTCACTCGAATAAAGCGTTTAGACGCTATCGTGTTCACTCACACTCATAGACAGTCATTATATACATCACGAAAAGTCTTGAATCTAAAAATGGCGCTCGTGTCCAAAGTTGGAGGTGTACAACTATACATCACGACAGACACAAATATAAATTTGCGACATTCTACGACTATTCATTTTTGTGCCATGCAAGATACGAAATCCGTTTCGCAAATCATGATTACAATACTTCCCTTACATGATATGCTCGGAAAGTAAAAATGATTGAATTATAAAACATATAAATAAAGGATCAATTAACTATTTAAAAGTTTAAAACACCTTACATTAAAATCCTTTAACTTGCAGCATAATATATTTCGATACGCTTAATCGCTGTCATCATCATATAGATGTTAATTGTACTGTCTTTTCTGACCATCGTCTTCGTCGGACTTGTCTTCTGCTTTCATTGATAGCAGTGTTAGTGGTTAGTATTTCGTGGGCCTCGCGTTTTAAAGCGTATTGGTGTGAATTATAGTGAGCGATTTTTGTAGTAGTTAGTAACTATTACAGAAACTAACTACTACAGTAACAAAACAACAAAACTAACTACTACTAACTACTACAGTAACAAAACAACAAAACTAACTACTAGTAATTACTACTAATTACTACAACTAGTTGGCATAGGTGGACTCTGCTCAGTTCCCCATCATATGTATATTCACATAAATTTCTTGACAGGACATATTATATACATGTTAAGACAAATGAATTTGACCAAACACTTGACACAGTGACAGAACGAAATCCTCGCCTAATAGGCTACCCACCATTCAGTTCGATATCTTATTCTAATCTATTAATTTATTTTATTGGGATCAATTTTGTTGTTTATTTTCATACTACTATTTCCAATGCAACTTTCCCAAAAGTGCGTATTTATATGAAATATCGCCCCATTTTGCTATGTTGATAAAATCTTAAATTTCGAATAACTTACGAAAATTTCCTATTAGAATATTTTAGTCAATCATGTTCATACAAGTATCATAAATGTTATTTTGAAATAGTCTGATATATTTATGATCCTCAAAATGGACGTTTATGCTCGATTTTGCCTTATTCTGCCATTTTAAGTAAATCGTAAATTCCAAATAACTTACGAATTTTTTAAATTGGAAAATTCATACTCTATGGTATTCATGTCAGTATCCTAAATAATATTTCAAAAGTGGTCTAACATCTTTATGATGAAAATATCCCTCAAGATTGACGTTTGTGTAAAATTCTGCCCTATTCTGTTATGATAAGAAATTCGTAAAATTCGTAAAAAGTTACGAAATTTTTATATTGGAAAATTCATAGTGAATAATATTCATGCCAGTATCCTAAATAGTATTTCTAAAGTAGTCTGGCATCGATGAAAATATCCCTCAAAATTGACGTTTATGTGAAATTTTGTCCCATTCTGCCATGTTAAGAAATTCCTAAATATCCAATAACTTGCGAAATTTTTAGAGTAGCATGTTTATAGTAACTGATATATGTGTTAGCTATATGTTAAAGTAAACATCTTACGGATATCTGTTTTTTTCTTTGAGATACAAAGTTTTTTGTGAAATCGCGTTTTGCCCATGCCCTCCTCCTCCCCAATACCCATGGAGAGCGAATTTTGTAAAACTGCTTCTTAGTGTGTGTCTACGTCACAGAAGGAATGTTTTTACCAAGTTTTATGTTTCTGTATGCAGTAGTTTGAGTTGGTCGATGATAAATCACTCATTCACTCAGTCAAGACAAACGATTGGTATAATTAAACCGAAACAAACTTCTAAATTCACTCACACCAGGAGAAACATGCTCAAAATCTGTTAATACATTTCCTTTTTGAAGCTGGAGTTGTGATGTCTTCTTGTTCCATCTCATGTTTATCAAGCTAACGCTGGATCCGAAGTGAACTAGCGTAAAAATGCTGCTCGATTTTCCTCAACACATTTCTTATAGTCCAGTCAAAATAGACCCCCCCAAAAAAAAAAAAAAAAAAAACTTGAAAGTTCGGAAAAATTCGCATAATGCTGAAAATTGGTGCAGACCCTATATACATCATTATAAATGAAATATCAAAAATCCCGATCGATTCCACTTGTGCTAAAAATTTTAAGCAAGGTCAAAGGTCAAAAATCGGTTTTTTACAAATTTCTACCTAGACGGTACTTTAAAGTATCATTAATTTTAAAAAGTATATAAAATAGAATTTAGTAAAGACATGTCAAAGGTATTTATAAGCATAGAATGTATATATCTCACTTTAATCTTACTACATGGCACTAGACGGTACATATAGCAGTTTTTGTTTAGGAAAGATTTCACTGTTTTTTCTTTGCATTTTTACGATCTTTATGCGTGTTATAATTTCTTTTCTCTTTATTTTAATGAAGCAAATTTTATCATACAGTTTTCTACTTATATTTCTAAAACGGTGTTATGATTCATCCTTAATTATCATCTAAATAATCTTCAAATTATTCAACAGTGATATGCTCTTTTTCGCTTTTTACTTCTTCCCCTTCTTGCTAGAGTTCTATAGAAGTTCTATAGAGTTCTGTAGAGTTCTATAGAGTTCTATAGAAGTTCTATAGAGTTCTTGCTAGAGTTCTCTAAGAAAAAAGGTGGATCATGTATCTCTTCATTGGTAACATAAGCATCACCATTTCTTGTATTTGTTTCACCACTGGAGCTAGACTGGACTTGACAGTTGATGCATACGTGTGAACAAAACAATCCCACTTTTTTACAGCCACAATTATAATTACAACCCTTCTTGTAATTACAAAAAAATAGTATGGAGAAGTTGAGTCTGAATTGGCTTCAGAACGTTAACTTTCAATACCCATCCCCAGTCTTCAGAGTCCAGTTCGTTACCAAGCCGTACTTAGGCTTGATAGTAGATACGATGTACATGTTGGTAAGCAGCAGCAGGTGTTGGAGGAAGACAGGATAACTGTACACGTTTATTGCTGTCTATTTTTCACAAAACTTAAATATCAGTATTTGCAATGGAATTAACTTTTTTTGGATCTCCATACATAGCAAGAAGAAAACGAATTCCATTTGTAAGAATGATATCTAGAGAAGAGCCGATATTTGTGAATACTTCAGTGCAATAAATTAAATCAAGACGCTTTTCAAATAATTTAAATATTTTTGTTTTCCTTCATTTGAAAAATGCTGAAGTAGTATCGCATCCATTTATTGAATGGAGAAATAAGGTATAAACTTGACATTTTGGATATGAAGATAAACTTTGTGATGAATACATTTTTGCTTCTATTTGTGCGGTTCCAGGTTTTAAAAAGTAAATAATCCTATCAGTAGCAGTTCGTGCAGTCAGTAATATTAACAATTCGACATCTTCACCAACAACAATGGTTGCATTTGTATTGAACTTTTCTAAAGCTGTTTCAATTATGAGGACATCGGTATCATTATTAGCTTGTTTTACAATAACATCTGCAATTTTTAATTTTTCAGATAGCATTGAAATGAAGCGAGATTGGTAGGAGTATTAGAAAGAAATTTCTTCTGGTTTGTTGGAAGTCATAAATCGATCAAAAAGGACATCAGATAGGGAGATATTTTAGTAGTCCGACAACGTTATTCTGCAGCTTTGATGTTCTTTATATAATCAGAATAACCATCAAATACTATAATAACGTTGCGACCAAAATGTCTATGTATATACGTACAGACGAAATAATTTCAAAATTCTTAAACCGCGATATCTCATGAATGGTCATTCGTAATCGTAAGGGAAAAAAAGTATTTAGACATTTTTTGCAGAGAATTGCATAATCTGCAAAATTTTTATAAGCTATTTTTACAATAAAGTTTAAATTTTAAGATATATTTGTGATAATCCGAATTTTTGACCTTTGACCTTGCATAAAAATTTTAGCAGAGATGGGATCGATAGGGACTTTTGACATTTTATTTATAATGATGTATTTAAGGTCTGTACCAGTTTTCAGCTCTATGTAAAGTTTCCCGAAATTTCAAGTTTATATATCATTTTGTCTGGACTAAATGTATCGTCTAGTGCCATGTGGTGAGATTTAAAAGAGATACATACGCTCATTCTTATGCCTTTGACATGCCTTTATTAAATTCTATTTTGTACGCTTTTAAAATTAATAGTACTTTAAAGTTCCGTCAAAATAGACATTTCTGAAAAACCGTTTTATTTTCCCCTGATCTTTGACCTTGCATAAATTTTTTAGCACAAGTGAGATCGATGGGAACTTTAGACATTTTATTTAGAAAGGTGTATTTGTGGCCTGTACCAATTTTCAGTTCTATGCAAATTTTTTCCGAAATTTCAAGTTTATTTGTATATTTTGTCTGGACTATATGTAACGTCTAGTGCCATGTGGTGACATTAAAGGGAGATACTTACGTTCTATTCCTATATATACCTTTCATATATCTTTACTGAATTCTGTTTTATATGCTTTTTAAGTTAATGCTACTTTAAAGTACCGCCGTATCGTCAAAGTAAATATTAAAGAAAAACATCCCCCCCCCGATCTTTGAACCTGCATAAAATTTTTAGCACAAGTGTGATCGATGGGGACTTTTGACATTTTATTTATAATAATGTCATTATGGTCTGTTTCAATTTTCAGCTCTATCCGAATTTTTCTGAAATTTCAAGTTTATTTATTTATTTTGTCTCGACTATATGTAGCGTCTAGTACCATGTGGTGAGAGTAAAGGGATATACATGCGTTCTATTCCTTTGGCATGTCTTTACTAAATTCTATTTTATATACTTTTTAAATTAATGATACTTTAAAGTACCGTCTAGGTAGATATTTGTGAAAAACCGATTTTTGACCTTTGACCTTGCATAAAATTTTTAGCACAAGTGGGATCGATGGGGACTTTTGACATTTCATTTATAATGATGCATTTAAGGTCTGTACCGATTTTCAGCTTTATGCGAATTTTTCCGAAGTTGAATGTCTATTTTGACTGGACTATTAGATGTATGAGCAGACTTAATTATATTTTGCTTTTTATTTCAGTACAGCCAGCAATAAATCTGCGATATTTTTATTTCCTGGTAATTAAAGTAGCAGTTGAATGTTAAGCCTACATTGGGAATCGGAGCGAAAATGACGGACGAGTTAAGAGCACGTGGGGAAATAGCGGAGTGCTTTATTTATTTATTATTTTTTAAAACCGTTGCGGTGGATCTAAATTTTAGATTTTAGATTAAGACTTAATTTTCTGTTTCAATTTTAGCCTTAAATGCTAAAAACAAATTTTTTCTAGTTAAACACTAATTATTATTATTATTAGGACTGAAGACTATTAGTCTCAATCTACGGATTTTTACGATACCAGATTTACGATAGTTGGACATTTATCGAAATCGAAAATTTATCGAAAATATAATTTAATAATTTGAAAGCGATGTTATAATTTGACAAAAAAAATAAAATAAAAAAAAAAATAAAATAAAAAAAAAAAATAATAATAATAATAGTTCTCCATACTAAACTAAATTCTGCTTTTGACAGAATTTCATCAAATTTTTTTTTTTTTTTTTTTAAGAAAAAGAAAAGAAAATTAATAATAATCACTTTCGAAACGGACAGTATCGAAAAAGTATTTTTTTTAAAAAATAATTTTGAATTAGGAAATAAGAAGCGCACGTGGAAATTGAAACAAGCAACAACAACAACAACAAAAAAAAAAAGCAAGATAACTAAGTTTCAGTTTGAGTGGGCAATTTATTTATTATTATTATTATTATTATTATTATTATTATTATTTTGAAAGAAAAGGAAAAGAAAAGAAAATTAATGATTATCAGTTTCGAAACAAACAGTATAGAAAAAAGTTCTCTTTAATAATTTTGAATTGGGAAATATAAAGGGCGCGTGCAAAATGAAATTAAAAAAAAAGAAAAAAGGTAATTAAGTTTGAATTTGAGTTGGTAATTTAAGGATGCCGTTGATATAGTAACTTTTTAGCCTTTTTTTTTTTTTTTTAATTCATGTATTTATGCTCATATACACCAGAAGAAGCATCCGTATTATTGGAAATTGAAAATTATAGAAATAAGCATAAAAGCGTTATTTATTATTATTATTATTATTATTATTTTACCATGTTTTTATTAACTTCGAATCTTGTTTGTTTGTCCAGTACAGATCTTGCAATCGATTTTTAACTAACTTCCCGACTAGCTTGACATTTGAAACTTTCAAAATACCTCAGAATACGGTGAAAATGCATTTTTTAAATACTTTTAGCCAACTGTTTCAGGTTCCTGCTGACTTCGGCAGCGTTACCAGTACAAAGCTTGCAATCGTTTTTTCACTAACTTCCCGACATTTGAAACTGTCAGGATAGCTCAGAACACGGTGACAATAAATTTTTTTTTAAAATATTTTTAGTCAACTATCTTAGGTCCCTACTGCCTTCGGTAGCGTTTCTATGATTCAACAGAAAATTTATTTAACTTCCTGACTAGCTAGACATTATCTTTTAGAATAGTTCAAAACACGGTGATAATGCATTTTTTAAATATTCTTATCCAACTGCTTCGGGACTCTGCTGCTTTCGGCAGTGTTACCATTACATAGCTTGCAATCAATTTTTAACTAACTTCCCGACTAGCTAGCCATTTGAAACTTTTATAATAGCTCAAAACACGATAGCAATGAATTTTTTTAATACTTTTAGCCAATTGTTCCGGTTTCCCGCTGCCTTCGGTCGCGTTTATATGATTCAACAGAAAATTCAAAAACATGGTATATAAAAAGTTCTTTTTATGTTGTAGTTCTTTTTTTTTTTTTTTTTGACATATTTAAATTTCGTTTGGACACTTTTTTAAACTGCGATATGAATTACCAGAATTCAGATTACGCCAATAATTTAGTCTTCGTCTTATAGACCCATAATATATATTTTTTATTTTGATATTTCACATCTTTAAGAGACAATTCGGTATTATACTCATTTTCATCGAATTTTGTGGTATTCGACGAAGGATATTAGGCATCATCAGGAGAGCCTTCAAAATTTTAACTTTCACACTTATTTATTTATTATTATTTTTTTAAATATTTCAACAATATGTTTTTTTTTTTTTTTTTTTTTTTTTTTTTACATTTCTCCTTCTGTAACATTTGTGAGTGCCATATTTTTCTCCATGTATTGTTCATACAGCATCCAAACAACAATGTACATGTTAATTTCCAAAGACATTGTCTTTAATAAAAAACGAAAATTAATTTTTCAAATTGTAAAATTCGTTTTAAATGTTAACTAAAAGTAAAAATAAATGTTTGGAACTTGCAAAAAATACAGAAGATTTTACAATTACCAATTAAAAAACTAAAGGTATGTATAACTTTTATTTGACTGCAATTTAAGTATTTGCAACTCGAAATATTAAAAAAAAAAAAAAAAAGAAAGAAAGGATTTTCAAAGCTAAAGTGAAATACTTTTAATAAACGACCACATGCATATATACTATACAGATTTGTATGAAAAACAAGCAACCCTCTGATTGATTAATTTTAAACTATATTTACTATATTTACTGTTCAGAAAAATTTGTTTTGCGAGAAATTCTTAAACGCATTAAAATTACTTGCATTTTGAAGGAAAGGGCAGGAAAGCATGTTGCTCGCCAAGTCGCGCGCAATTTTGTTGCCACCGATAGAGATCGATGGCAACAGCACCTTTTGTCTTTTTGCGCCAAATATTGGAAAGCATTTTATTATTTTGTAGATTTTTTAGTAGGATTCCGCTTATAAATTTGACTGATCTTGTAAAACCTATGTAAGTAGTCTGTCTGTCTGTAATTTGTTTCACAATATTCTGAGTATGCGCTTTAAGGAAACCTTCCTTGTTAGTTAGACCCTTAGCAAGAATACACATATTATTAACATAATAATTTTAAAATACTCAAATATTTATGTGCGTAAGGTTAAAGTTACCATATTTCTGTGATTACCATCCACTCTTTCGGAAACCACCCTTTTCTTTGTTCACATATATACACACACGTACTACAGGGTGATTATAAAAAGAACTATCCCGATTTATGAGACCGTAGCTATCATACCGTTTATAGGAACTGAATAAAAGTTTGGTGCAAGGTATTTCGAGGTATGCGCTCAAGAATGATATAAAAAATAACAGTTAAACTCTAACAGTTACGGTTACAGTGACAAAATTTCAAAAATTTCAAATGGCAACACCTACTTTTTTTTAATTGGAATGGGATCTCCATAGCAAAAAACCATAAATAGCATTGGAACGGT
Source organism: Salticus scenicus (assembly GCA_963930645.1). Lineage (NCBI taxonomy): Eukaryota > Metazoa > Arthropoda > Arachnida > Araneae > Salticidae > Salticus > Salticus scenicus. The sequence continues at coordinate 116,969,887 of OZ005661.1, forward strand.
ACCTGAATCACGAAAATCGCCAGCGTTAGATAGACTAAGAAGAAAAGAGAAAACAACTGTGATGTACAGTTGAGGAAAAAAAAAAAAAAAAATCGCAGCACTCGCTGTAATTTCGTTATTAATTGACGCAGAAAAATTTAATAGACATCATTCAGTAGGAAATTAGATGCACTTTTTGAAAATGCTGTCCAATTTTTAATTAGGGGTTATCTACATATTCAAATGAGCGCCAACTTTGATTTTTTCAATAGCAACGCCCAATTTTGACTTCATATTCAAATTTCTGAGAGTCTAGTAGTGCGGAAAAGTATACTGTTTATATACTTTATCTTTAGTATTTATAGAGTTATAATAAAAAAATATGTTAGGGGGTTAACTATAAATGTAGAAAAATAAAATTAAGATCCTAGAAGAAATAGACAAAATTTTAATGTTTTACACCGGAAATCTTTCAGGAAAACATAATTATAAAAATTAACAAAAAGATTGACTCTGTTGTAGTTCTTTAGTTATCCTGAATTCAGTTTCTTAGATTTCTATATGCATCAGTACTTTTTTGAATAATTTTAGGTCTATTAAATACATTACACTTGCTATTTGTCCAGACTGTACTCCTTGAAAAAAGTGCGATATTTTTCAAGTAAAACTGTCTATATGGCTGTAGTGATCACCAATAAAGCTTAAATTTTCTTTCGTAGGTGTAACATAAAATACGAAATGAAATAATATATATATATATATATATAATTTGTTCTGAAATACTTTATTTTTAAAGAATAACGCCCTTACGCGGATTCAAAATTACAAAATCCTGCGGTCGCAAAAAGTGTTAAAATATATTTAAAATAATAATCCTCCCCCCTACAAAATAAATAAATAAATAAAAATAAAGCAATATATGAAGCGAATGATTAAATCTTTAACTATGAAGGTAGTTAAGAAACGATTTTACAAGTCTTGTATTCCAATTCCATTAGTTTTTTTTTTTTTAATTGACAATTTTTACATTTACCAATTTTTCTATTTAAAACAGTAAACCCCGCCTATTTAGTTATTTTTTTTTCTTCTAGCGTTCGTTTAAAAGATTCAAAATTTATCACCAGTAATCGATGAAGTAAATACCACTTGTGCATATTTTTGTCAACATAAAATAAGGGGTTTAACACGAATACTCAACGACACATTTACTTTTCTTTTCTGTTTTGAAAAACGATGAAGGCGGGGCTTGTCTTCTTTAGAAAACAGGAATTATTGATGCTAACATTAATGTCTAAAAATCATCATTTTTATTTCATTTCACTGCGTTTGGCGTTGTTGTTATATAATTTGACCCGTAAATAAAAAATAAACATATTTTGTTTAATTTCCCTTGTTTTTTTTTTAAAGATTTGATTCGTTATCTCCTTGAAAACTTTATAAGAGACGTCCCCCTAAACCACTCCAAAAGAAAAATTTATTTATATCTCGAAAACTAATTACTGGAATGAGCTGCAAATTTGCACACCCAAATTTTTCAGCATTAGGATTCATTTTATGTAAAAATTAATATAGGTCATAATTCATAATTCATAATTTTTATGAATATGAATTTATTAATATTTTTCAAAATCAAAAATATTTTTTAGAATCAAAAGTAATGATGGATTATGTTTGGGTTTCTTCACTGAATCTCGTAAAAAAGAAATTACATCGATCAAGTTATTTTTTGTGAAGATATTTATAAAAGTTTGAAATATGAATTTAACATTAGCACCTTCAAACTTTGAACGCTTATAACTCTGTGAAAAAATAAGTAAAATATACAATCAATATACTTTTTCGCGTTGTCGCGATCCCAGGAATTCAAATATAAAATCAAAAAAGGGGCATTACCATTGAAAAAAATCAAAGTTGGTGCGCGTTTTAATATGTAGACGACCCCCAATTCAAGATTTCAATTCATTTTCTGAAACTACTCACGATTCCACGTCGAATGATACCTATTACATTTTTCTACATCTATTAGCAACGAAGTTACGTCGAGTGCTGCGTTTTTTTTTTTTTTCCCCGACTGTACCTACCGGAGCACGACTTTCATTTTTTTAATGATGTCACATTTCTCACTGAGTCTTCGGCTCTGACTATTGATTGTGCTTCGAAACGAGTAGAAGAGACCATGGTATTCTTAATTTCATTTAAGGCTAGTGAATAAGGGCTCTAATTTCGTGGTTAGTCGTAAGATACCGTCTTGACTGACGTCATAGCCCTAGTTGAAAAATAAGGCATTGTGAAATGCGTGATGTGTATCTTGCTTTCTCGCTCTGTGATGTCGCTTAGAGGAAAACAACGTGAGAAAATTGTAAAGATCTATTATTTGAACGGAAAAAATGACCCAAAGACATTGCATCTTTGGATGTGTATCGCAGACACCAAGGGCAACGCTGAAGCCCCTTGATTTTCAGCTAGTGCGATGATGTCAGTCATGACGGTGTCTTATGACTAACCACGAAATTAGAGCCCTTATTCAATACCCTTACATGAAATTAAGAATACCATGGCCTCTTCTTCTTGTTTCGCAGCACAATCAGCAGACTTTAGTTAGAGCCGAAGACTCAGTGCGAAATGTGACATCATTAAAAAAATGAAAGTCGTGCTCTGGTAGACACATCACAGTTGTTTTCTCTTTTCTTTTTAGTCTGTCTAGCGCTGGCGATTTTCGTGCTACAGGTACCGTTTCAACGCTTTTTATGTTTTTTTGTTATGGAGATCCCATTACAATTAAAAAAGTATGTGTTGTCATTTGAAATTTTTGAAATTTTGTCACTATATCCATAACTGTTAGAGTTGAACTGTTGTTTTTTATATGATTCTTGAGCGCATATCTCAAAATACCTTCCATCAAATTTTTATTCAGTTTCTATGAACAGTATGATAGCTATAGTCTCATACATCGGGATAGTTTTTTTTATAATCACCCTGTATCTGTACAGTCGGTAACAAAAGTCTCCGAAAACTAGCAAAAATTCCTATATAAAAAAAGTACACTTAATACAGTTTTGTTAAATAAATCCTTGTCGAATCCTGTTTTTAGACTGACTAAGAACAGAATTCGACAAGGATTTATTTAAAAAAAAACTGTATTAAGTGTACTTTTTTTAAATAGGAATTTTTGCTAGTGTTCGGAAACTTTTGTTACCAACTGTATGTGTATTTAACAGTATGGGTCCAGAAGATAAGTTTCCCGGTGGTCATTAGCTGACATAAAACATAATTATCTACAAAGATTATTTGAAACAAACAACACTTTTTCAGTTGTTTTATGAAATACGAACTATCAAAATTGAGACATTTTTCATACAGTGAAACTATTGTAACTATTATTCTGTATCCCGGTGTCTAAGAAATCTGTCATCTAAAAGCGAAACCACCTTGTGATGTGTTAGGCCAGGCCTGTCCAACCCAAAATACATGGCGGGCCGCATTAGAAATGCATTTTATTCATGCGCGCTGCATTGTATGCAATATTATACACACACACACACACACTCACACACATACATATTTATAAGATAACAACAGAACTGTCACACATTTACCTCTATGCATTAAAAAGTGTAACAATAAGAATGGAAAATTGTTCTAATAATATTCTATTAACAATAACACATGCCTGCAAAATTTGAGTCATGGAAAAGTATTTGCAATGTAATAACTCCTTTTTATATTATTTGGTGCGCTGATTTCAATTATGGCATTCATATTTCTGAATCACGTAAGGATTTTTCACAAAATAGGTTTAAATATATGGGCAATATAATATTTTTTTACAAAAAATCGAATGGGCGATTAACATAGGAAATATTTTTCTTGCATCCACTCACGGGCAGAGACATCATCACTCTCGCTTGTGTATTGTCCATTCGATTTTTCGTAAAAAATTATTAAAAATTAAGGGAAATTATCTCCCGATTTTAATCCCCATAGTTGGGTATAGTTAGATATAAGTTACAGTCTACATGTGTTAGATTGAGTAATTTTTGCTGTAAAATTGATAAAATTTTAATTTTAAATTTCAAAACTTTAGGAGGGAAAAAAAAAATGGCAAACTTCCATTTTCGAATGAAAACCTAAACATTTCTTTCCGAAGAGTGATGTATTTACACAATAAATATACAACTAATATACTAATTAAAAGGAAAGTGATAATAAATCCTTGTCGAATCATGTTCTTAGACTGACTAAGAACATGACTTGACAAGGATTTATTTAATAAAACAGTATTAAGGGCACTTTCTTACTTTCTCTTACCCATAAGGTAAGGAAAGTTGTTTTAGGAGCAAATTTTCGAACGTGAGTTTTTGTGATATTTACACGTTTTGAGGTCCCTTGAATCCGAAAATCATGTTTTTAGCGAATGGTCTGTGTGTCTGTCTGTGTTTGTGTTATCAGCATAGCTCAAGAATAAATTGTAGCAGAAAGTCCAAACTTGGTATTCGAAATGAGTATGATATAGGGATGCTACACTAAGCTTTTCGTTGAGATGAAGCAAATGGTTCGTGTGCAGGGACACCCAAGAGAATTCAAATACATTACGTCTACGGGGGAAATTGCAGGTAAGTCGAGTTTAACATCTATAGGCTGCACTAAACCAAATTTCTTATAAGCGTAAAAGCATGTCTCATGTAGAATATGGTAGAGAAATCATTCACTGTTCGTTTACAGGGGTACACAAAAGAACTAGATAAAAGTGCGACAATAGTTGCAAATTGATGGAAGTGTATTTCAGGCTGGGCCATGTATTATTACTATAGGATTATATTTAGATGCACCATGTGGTCTGTATATAATCTTCAAAATATATACCGGGCTGCAAATATTTAAGTGATAACTTTTTTTTGTTGTTGTCGTTAGTGGATGTGCTTTACTAATAATATTTTACCATTTCCAGGAAAGCTGTTCGGAAATTGAAATGAATTCCTCATATAGAGATATGGTAAATAATGTAAGTTTTTAAGCTAAATATTCATCGCTTGTTTTTTGTATATTTTTGAGGCTTCCTGATTACCGTAGTCAAGTTTTTCAACGCTTGATCTTTGTCTGTGTCTCTTAGAGTGACTTAAAAACGTATAATTTCAGGAGATCCAAATGTTATATTTTGAAGTTAATATAAGTTTGTTGCTGGAAAAATTTGATCAAGATTGATAAGTTTCAAGGAATGTTGCGTGTGAAAATTGTCTGAATAATTTTAATTGAACTTTTAATAATAGATTTAAATTCTATATAAATGTAGGTGCATTAATGAAACGGGGGGTTGAGGGGGGCGGTAGCCCCCCTCACACAGTACTAATTGTCATATAAAACTCTTCCGAAGCCTAATTTGAATTGTTTAACATAGGTTTACACAACAAATACTCGTTATCTTACCTCTTAAACTCCAACCTGTATTTATAGTATTAAATTTCAGTGTAAGAGAAAGTCTTGTGAGTGACACACCAGATTATTAACATAGGAATTATTGCTAGAATTATTGCGCTCGAATAACTTATATATAAGCTTATAAGGGGTTTTTCACAAAAAAAGTACATTTGGAGCATGGTTAAAATAATTAGATCTTCAAATTAATTACGCGGTATGTGAAAAACCCCTTAACTGATTTCAACTCTTGGAAAATATCTAAAATCTAGCTCATTCATTTTCAGATAATTTGCTTAATTTTTACTCTATTAATATGCACTCTTGACAAAAGTTGCCCAATATATCTAGCTTTCAACCTATGGAATAAAATTTTTCTTATCTTTCGCACATGCGCAGTAAAATCGCTTTTTATAAAAATGTCCATATTTCATGAGATATTTGAGATATTTGTATTCCGATTGCAGTATATTGTTTTAAAATGTTTTGCCGACTTATTTGAAAGTGGGAATAATTTTCGTTAAAACTCTGTATATTATAAATAATAAACATGCTGATTTTCTTTTGGAGTTTTAAAGTAAATGCTTATATCTCAGTTATTTAATATGCTATCGTCACACAAATTTATCCAGAAATTGGACTGTGTCTATATTATCATATCCTAAAGTTACAGTTCATTTCGTTGACATAACGATACAGGGTGATCACAAACATTATTGGTTTTGCTCAATTCGTTCCCGGCCCCCTAAATGTTGTCTTAAACCAATCTTCACAGAAAAACATTAGGAAAAACCAGTTCTTTAAATACCCAATGTTTGAAAACATTTCATCGGGAGATAAAATTTTAAATTGAAAAAAAAAAAAAAAAAAAAAAAAAAAAAAAACTGATCGTTTGTAAATTTTGTTAAACTTTTGAGCAGGAGCGTACGTTATTGAAAATTCCATTCACACACACAAACACACATACACACTCAGAATTGTCCAAAAACCATTTATTTAAACCCAGGAGATCTTAAAACATGTATATTTGATAAAAATTCGACATCAAAATTTTTGACTGATACAAGAGAATAATATCTCCACTACATACGGTAGTTGAGTAATGAATGTAAAAGTGTGTATGTACGACCGCACGACCATGAAAATTCCTATAATAATAAGATAGTATAATTAAATAAACCCTAACATTTCTACTAATTACAACAAACGAAAAGTGACTACAACAGCGTATTCGACTGCTTTTAAGTAGACTTGTATATTTCCAATATATTATATATCAGACATACAGAATACTAAAATTTGGTTAAAGAATATTAAAAATAAATTTCATAACACAACTGAAAACGCATTTTCAAGCACATTTTTACTCAGAGCTTGTACTACATGCATCTTTTCCCGCTAGATTTGGGAGACCTGAAACTAAAACGCGTAAACTTATGTTATCCTGTTGGATCAGATGATTTTATCCTGAAGGAGGAAATGTGTGCACTTTTTTTAAGGAAGATTTCACTTTAATAATTATTACAACTTCATTACATCTTTTAAACAGTTGATCATTTAACGAAATTATTAATCTATAAATCTCTGGTTATATTATAAACTATTAACACGTTGAGCGCCATGTCAGTCATTCTTGATTCTAGACATTTTGTCATATATCTCTAAGTATTGAAGGAATCATCTTGAAACTTTAGGAGTGTGCGGAACATGTTATACTTCAAACATTTCAGTGAAAGTTTTACCCCGAATGTAAAAGCAGTACCAATAAAATATTAAAACGTTGAGCGCCCTGTCAGCCATAGGTAGCTGGCAGTGTCAAATAGGATATAAAGCCGTGTCAACCATCGGTGGCGGATATAAAATAGGACATAAAACTAAAAATATTACATTTAATGATTGAAAATTTATTAAAATTTTGCTTAACTTTTATTTATTACAGGAGGAATTATTATGGAATTTTAATGGATTTGAAGAATTTGCGTGGCACTCAACGTGTTAATCTATACAAAATACGTTTTTTTAAAAAAAAATAATGACGTCAGTTTTACTAAAAGTTTTTAGTATATTCATGTTTAATTTTTGATAAAATTTAATTTCAATTTTATTATCAATGCATAAATAAATAAATAAATATATATATATATATATATATATTGTGTGTGTAAAAATTAAATAAATAAATCCCGGTTTTTGTTGCATAAATAATCTTGACGCCAAGCGTAAAATTATTTTAGTAAAGGCTCAGATGAGTTCATTCTGAAGTAAGTAGTGCATTTTAGGAAGTTTTGACTGCCAGTCCCCGAATTTTGTCGCATAAATAAATGTGACGCTAAAAATAAAATTATTTTAGCAATGGATCAGATGCTATGAAGAAAGAATTGTATGTATTGCACCTAACCATGTTTGAAACACACACACACGCATATATAATATATGTATAAATTAGTCTGTGGATTTCTTAAGTCAACTGGATTTTTACTTTTCGAGCACTGTAATGAGGAAAGTATTGTAATCATGTCAAAAATCCCAATTTGAGATTTTGATGTTTCTATACGTTTCGAGGTCCCCCGAGTCCGTTTCTACTATTTTTATGATGATGTATGTATGTATGTGTGTGTGTATGTATGTGTGTATGTATGTGAGTGAACACGCTAGCGTCTAAACGCTTTGTTCGAATAAGCTGAAAGTTGGTACGTATATTGTAAGTCACCATAATGCAAAACTTATAGATTTTGGTGAATCTAGCACTTGTAGTTTTTTTACAGGGACACCAGGAAAAATTCTTTATCATTATGGCCTATGGGGCCAATTTTTTAAAGTGCGATAGCGTCTAAACGCATTATTAATCTGAGCAAAAAATTTTTACACCTGTTATAGATCACATTTGCACGAACTGTATAGATTTTGGTGAATTTAGCACTTACAGTTTTTTTTACACGGGCACAAAGAAAAATTCGTTATCATTATGGCCTATGGGACCCAATTTTTAAAAGTGCGATAGCATCTAAACGCTTTATTCAATTGAGCTGAAAATTTATATGAATATTATAAATCACTGTTGCACTAACTATAAGCATTTTGGTGAATCTAGCATTTATAGGTTTTTTACAGGGACACAACGAAAACTTCTTTATCATTATGATCTTATGGGCTCAAAGTTCAGTAGCATTAAATAAAACATCGTGTAATATATGGAGAAAAATACTCAAACACTCTTTTATGGTTTTCTCTTTTTTGTTTGTTTAACAACTCCTCTTTCTTTACTTTATCTACAAAACTGTTAATTACTCAATGTTCGGAAAGTCGAGTGGAGTCACTCCAGATTTTTTTAATAGTGCAGGGCGAGAGCTGTCCTCACTAAGTGAAGATCTTGTGCATATTTTGCTATTATTTAACGCTTAAAACTTCAGACATAACATAATTACTTATATATAATACGCATACACTTACATTATTCATATGTCTAATAATAGTACGGGATGCGTAATTTGCTTCGGAGGAAAAGACCTCGCAAAACAATTTAGCGGCCTTGCTTTCGTTAGAGACGGCTCTGGCTATATACGTTCTATTCTTATAAATATCTCTGGCATATCTTCCATAAATTAGATTTTATATACGTTTTTAAAATAATGGTTCAAAGTGTCGTCGGTCGATAAAACGTTAAAAATTCAGGATTATAATTATAAAGGCTTAATAACATCCCTCTCTATAGAAAACAATATATTTTCTTTTTTTTTTTTTTCTTTCTGTTGTATATTAAAAGCGAATCAATCTTCCCTTTTCTTTTTCTCTCTCTCTCTCTCACTCATTCGTTTTATTTCTTCTTCTTCTTCTTAAAAAAAAAAAAAAAAAAAAATCTCTTCTGTGAGAAAATATTTTCTCTTTGTCTGAGATGTTTCGAAATTAGTTCTGATTGTAGGGAATTTTAAAAGAAAAAGAAAAGAAAAAGAAGACGAAAACCGATCCAATTAGCTTTTCTGAGGAATGGACTGGCACGTGAGCCCGGTTCTATCGTCCAATCAGCGCTCCGCGAGGGGCATTACCGTTCCAATGGAAGAGGAGGGATGAATCTTTCCCTATCTGGTGACATGTCACCACTCTCGGCCGCTTGCCATCAACAGGTAGCATCATATTCTCTCCGTGAGCAGTGGCGGGTTTCTACAAAAGTTGCTCCGAAACAAATCTAATCTCTCGTACATACTTGTTAGAAAACGAGTTGATACATTCTTTTGAGGATTTTTATTTTAGCGAAATTAGTGAAATCGTCTGCTGTGACATTAAAGGAATAATTTCGAGAAAAAATTGTGAATTTTTTTCATGTTAGGATATTTTATCATCGCCGATAAAACATAGCTCTGTTACAAGATAAATTGAATTATATGAGATTTATTTATTTATATTTAAAAATAAACAAGAAAATGTTTTTTTTTTTTTCGATGAATTAATTTTCACTGGATAAGTTCTTTTTTTAATTGTTTGGAGAAATATTATTAAAAGAATACTGCCTTTGATCTTATTTATGGAAATTTTGCATTTGAAACTGAAACTCGTGATTTTTATAAATATAGATTATTTTCAAAAATTGAGAGTGGAAGACCCAGAAAGCTATACATTATAAATCAAAATTAAATTCTTATGATATTCTTTTCTTTTTTCACTATTTATCATAAAAAATATTAGTTTTTTCTTTTGAATATTTTGGAAATAACTTAACTGATAAAAAAATATTATTATTATTATTATTTTGTTTTTTGGTATATATTAAAAGTTAAATAATATCTCTATCGAATTTATTAATTGAAAGAAAACAAATTTAGACAACATTTATTTGTAAAAAAGAGTCTTGCTGTACATTATATTGAATTAAAGAAATTTTGTAATTCGTCTACGATGTTAAAGTATTGAATTAAAATTTAAAGATATTCTAATTAATACATCATATAAAAAAATGAAATTAAAAAAGTGATGATTTTGTTTTGTTCATTACAATAATATATAAGGATTGAGCAATATTATAGTGATTTTCCAGAAAGAATAAAAAAAAGAAAAGAAAAACTAAATTACATAGTTAGAAATGGCAATTGTCGTCTGATATTTACTATTGTTCACCAATTCTTATGTATTTAGAATAAAAAAAATAGTATCTAAAGAAAAAGGAAGAACGTGAAAATATTTGAAAATATAAACCAATGCTATTCATTGTTTTACCTTGATACCTTAAATCAATGAAATAAATGGATACATAAAATCGAATGAACTGGAACGATATGCAAAAGGATTCATTTCTGTTTTAAAAGAAAATGTTTGTAAATACGGGCAGGAGACTCTCTTAGATAATCATCGTGAGGATGTCTTAAACAATGTTTAACAGCAAGAAATTCAATCTACTTGCCTTCTTGGTGTTTTTCATGCTACATCTCGATACTAATTTTAGGTAAGTGAGTCATTGTTTATTCTTGAATGAAATCAATATGTTTAAAATATCTTTTTTTTTTTTTTTTTTTCCAGTTTTGTAAAATCAATTAAAATTAAATGGTACAAAATGCAATAGAAATAAAAGCAAAATACATACAGGGAAAAAAATGTTCAATGGTGAAAAATAAAAACTCATCGAATAAAATTGTAAGAGAAATCGGGATTTGCTGCCGCAATGCGCCTGCATTATTTTTATTACGTTGTATATGTGTCATGGGTTCTCACATTGTTGGGGGAAAAAAAATCAGTAAATTTTCTGAAATGTTTATAAAGAGTGTCTGTAAATTTACAATAATTCTTAGTTAAAAGTAAATAATTGAGATTCTCAATCTTTATTCTGTAGCTTTTTAGCTATTTTTATTCAATTTCTCAATAAAAATTAAAAAGAATACTTTGAAAAAAGCATTCTAAGTCACAAATATTTTCTCGCCAGTCATTAATTAAATTACATATAGTCATTCAAATGCATACATAAAATAGAATTTTTAACATCTTCGTTCATTTTTCTCTGTAATTTTACATAAGACTCGAGATAAATGATTATCTGTAGTTTTTTGTTGAAATTTTTAACCCGGTGGAGCTGTCGGCTCGCTACTCTACTATATATTTATTATACATATTGTATATATAATTTTATTTAAAAGGAATGTTTAATGAGAAAAATATGCGGAAAAAAAAAAGATTTTAATTATTCATTATGTATTTACTATTATATATATATATATATATATATATATATATATATAATATTCATTAAAGTGTTATACAAAGTCATATAAAATGAATTTTTAGTTGAGTGAAATACAGTTTTAAATGCATGCATATTTTTTAAATTTTAATTAATAAAATCTTGCTTTTGCAAATCAGATAAAGCTATAGAATTTACATTTTCTTTTAAATTAAAAAAATTAATCGAAATTAATATAACGATGACGATCAATGTCTATAACATTTTATATAATATTTTTCCTTGTAGATTTTTAAATGAATATATATATATTGTTTTGAAGCAAGCATTGTAAATGTTGAAATTATTATTATTATTATTATTTTTAAAGCTATTATTATATGCAGTTGTGCTTTGGTTGAGAATTAGTTGATAAAAGCAATGATGCAATAAGAAAAAAAAATTGATGACTAGATCTAGAAACTAAATTGCATCTCTAGTAAAAATAGTTCCATGTCATCCTTATAAATTCTAGTTCCCTTTGATAGCGAGTTATTAAAAACTCCTATTTGAATTCTAGAGCGTTTTCCTATATTATCGTGGTCAAACTTATTTTAAAATCTTTGAAAATAAATGCAAACACAAGAGGACAGTTTTAGTAACTGTAATTTTGGTTTATGATCCAATCCTAGGAAATTAAGCGAGAACTTCTCGCAATAAGAATGATCCATAATATCCATAATATTCTGAATATTGTTTCCTCATCTAGGAAAGTATAGACTAGAAATTCTCGATCATTTTGTCTATCCAGTTTATTTGTGCACCTGATACACATAACTCGAAAAATCTATATTTCCAGTTTAGGGATTTAGAAAATGACTACTTAATAGTTCTAGATTAAAGTGGCATCCCCCCCCCCCCTCAGTGTACAAAATGTAATATAAACAAAAGCAAAACACATTCAGGGAAAAAAATATTCATTGGTGAAAAATAAAAACTTATAGAATAAAATTGTAATGAAAGTCGGTAAATCTGGATTTGCCACAGCGCTGTTCTTGTATATTGCACAAAACTGTATTATTACATTGTATATATAACAATATTTTATATGTAACTATTCTACATTATTTGTCATTAGATGCATCTTCGAATTCAATTAAGTGAAAAAATATTATGATATGCTTTAGTTTTGGGGAAAAATTGAAATTTTATATAAGTATATATACAAATGTATATATATATATATATATATATATATATATATATATATGCTCTGTCGTTACAAAATAGTAAGAGATAAAAACGAAACTGTATAAATAATTTATTGACGAAATCATGTGTAAAACTTTGTCGTCTTATTATTTCATTTTGTAGAAATACCCCCCCCCCCTTAACTTACTTAAAAGGAATGTTTAACAAGAAAAAGTATACGAAAAAATGACTTTAATTTATATGCGTATTTTACTAATATTTATTTATTTATTTGGAAGCATTAGAATATAAAAATGTAATTTTACATGAGCACAAAAGTAATTGTTTTAAAACATCTAGTTTTTAAAATATTTAATGGAGAAAATCTTGCTTTTAGAGGGAAATCAGATAAAGATATAGAATTTACATATTCTTTCTTTAAAAATTTAATTGAAATTAGCAAAACGATATAAAACAGTTTCTCTGGAATTTTATATTATATTTTGTTTATTGAGTTTTTAAATATTTTTTTTTTTTTCATTTTTTATGTCACAACACGGAGCAGGCGCTGAAATTCCGAAATTATTATCTGATCATTTCTTTTATTTATTTTAAACTTGATGTTGTATAAAATTTTATTTTTTAAGTATTTTTACAAAAATAAATAAATTAAAAAGTAAATAAATAAATAAAAAGAAAAGAAAACTAATAAAACGCTTGAACTCTTTTTTTAAAAACTTTTAATTATAATTACCATTAATTAGAAATTAAATTTATAACCTTAAGGATAATTTTTTTTTCTATATGAGTAAATTATTATTATTATTATTATTATTTTACTCATTGTTAATGTGTATATATGTATATTTCTTAATTTGTTTTAATAATTATTCTCTTTTAAATTATTAATTAAATTTAACAGAAAAAATATCCAGTTGAAATAAAACATTCAATACTCGCCAAAGCATAGTTAAAATAATAATAATAATAATAATAATAATAATAAAAAATAAGAACTTCAAAGCAATGTATTTGGCTATTATTATTACTTTACACCAAAATTTAAAAAAAAAAAAAAAAAAAAAAACCTTTAAATTTTACATCTTTTTTTTTTAAGATAGCACGCGATCATGTTTTATATAAAAATTAAATCATTAAATTCATTTTTTTACTTACTTATTTTTATTTCATTTTGCATGCGCACTTTTTGTTTTCTAATTCAAAATTATTAAAAAACTTTTTCGATAGTATTTGTTTCGATATTGATTATTATTAATTTTCTTTTCCTTTTCTTTGGGGGAAAAAAATGATGAAATTCTGGCAAAAACAGAATTTAGTTTAGGACGGAGGACTATTATTATTATTATTATTTTCAAATTATAACATCGCTTTCAAATTATTCAATTATATTTTCGATAAATTTCAGATTTCGTTAAATGTCCAACTATCGAAAAATGACACCGCAAAAAATTCCAGATTGAGACTAATAGTTCTCAGTCCTAATAAATAAAAATAAAAATAAAATAATAAATAATAAATAAAAATAAAATAAATATGAGTAATATTTCAAAAATAATAGGTTTATTTAATTATTATTATTATTTTTTCTTTAACTTTATATTTTTGGTTTTTTTTGTGTGTGTGTACTGTCCTTAATTTATCCTTTATTCTTAAGTTTTTTCCCTCTTGTTCGTAAATTTATTTAAAATAAAAAGCAGAACGAAGTTAATTAATAAACTAAAAATTATACACAAATAATATATATATAGAATTTACGAATAAAAAAATTTTAATTAAAGTTTATAAATCAATAGTTGAGTATTTATTTTATTACAGTTTTTGTTCATCACTCATAATAATGCTTTAAATTTAAAAAGGATTTTTCGGGAAAAAAAAAAAAAAATGCATTTAGTATTAGCTTTTTATATGAGGTAAGATTTGTATCATTAACAACGAAGGTGATGGTTTTGAATCTCATTTATTTACGTTATTTTCCTTAATTGTTTTCTAATTATAGCGATTTTCTATCGACTATTTATGTCGAGTATATTATTACATCGATTTGCGGAAATACAGATTAATGGATTTTTAAACGAGCCAAGGCTTGAACCATTCCGATTAAATACGACCTCCTATGAAATATTCTTTGCATAGCTGCCAACCGCTGTGACTTTTGGATTCTGTTTTTTTTTTTTTTTTTTTTTTTTTCCCCTACAAAAATTTTAATTTTACTTAATCATAGAAAACTGATTCAAAAAGTTTTTTTTTTTTTTTTTTTTTTTTTTTTAAAGAAATTCTATAAAAATATACCGTTATCCGAAAATCGGAACTGTTGACAGCCTATGCGCCTTTGATTAAAAATCTGGAGTGACTCAACTTGATTCTCCGAACATTGAGTAATTAACAGTTTTGCAGATAAAGTAAAGAAAGAGGAGTTGTTAAAAAAACAAGAGATAAAACCATAATAGAGTGTTTGAGTATTTTTCTCCATATATTACACGATGTTTTATTTAACGCTACTGAACTTTGAGCCCATAGATCATAATGATAAAGAATTTTTCGTTGTGTCCCTGTAAAAATCTATAAATGCTAAATTCACCAAAATGCTTATAGTTAGTGCAACAGTGATTTATAATATTCATATAAATTTTCTGCTCAATTGAAAAAAGCGTTCAGATACTATCGCACTTTTAAAAATTTGGTCCCATAGGCCATAATGATAAAGAATTTTTCTTTGTGCCCCTGTAAAAAAACTGTAAGTGCTAAATTCACCAAAATCTATACAGTTCGTGCAACTCTGACCTGTAACATGTGTACAAATTTTTTGCTCAGATTAATAAAGCGTTTAGACTCTATCGCACTTTTAAAAGTTTTGTCCCATAGGCCATAATGATAAAGAATTTTTCCTGGTGTCCAAATTCACCAAAATCTATAGGGTTCGTACTATGGTGACTTACAAGATACGCACCAACTTTCAGCTTATTCGAACAAAGCGTTTAAACGCTAGCGTGTTCACTCAGAGACATACACACATACACACTCACACACACCCACATACATACATCATCGTAAAAAAAGTGGAAACGGACTCGGGGGACCTGGAAACGTATAGAAACATCAAAATCTGAAATTCGGATTTTTGACATGATTACAATACTTTCCTCACTATAGTGTTCGGAAAGTTAATAGTTTGTTAAAATGAATTTCTGATTTACTTGAGAAGGTATTGTACATACATTTAGAAATAATGATAATAATGTTATAAATACTACATATTAATCATATGATACATAATCAATTATGATATAATAATCAAAATGATTATAATGAAATAATAATCGAATAATCATTTTCATCTATCATTTATTATGTCGATTTTAATTTTGGAAAAACATCTTAGGGAATCTAAAAGAATGTCTTGAACCGTTCCTAAAGTCATAATTGGAGACAACCTCATATAAAATAGCATTTAATTTAAAAAAATAGTACAGTCGTTCCCACTTAATCGGGTTACGGATAATCGAATACCCCGCTTATAAGAATATAATGTTATAGAACCAACTTTTCCCCATAGAAGTAATGTTAAATTTCCTCGCTTAAAGAAATATTTTTTACAAAGCCACCCCGCTTAATAGCATAAACACTCAAAGTTTCTTTAATAAAATTTCTCTATTTCTGAGCAGATTTTTCCTCTCATTTTCAAAAAGTTCGTTCTTCTTTTAAAAACCTCATATGACTAAAGTCCTTTAAACATGAGACGGTATTCCTGCCGAGGTGATAAAACAAATTTATAAAGTCATCAACTGACGATGAAATTAGAAATTAAAATACAAATGATCTCCAGGAATTAGAAATCACAAATTTTGAAAGTTTTCAGATGATTGAAATAGAACTTTATGAACTCATAGATGTAGTTAAAGATGGAGAAACAAAAAGAGATAAAAAATTTTAATCTTTCAATAAAATCTTTAAATGAAAGTGATAAAGAAGAACAAGCAGATCGGCCTTCAACGATAGATGAAGTTGCAAAATCCTTAATATTATTCATCGCCATTTTGAATCTAATCGAAGCTATTATAATCTATATTTATGTGCTTGGAAAAAGAAATCGAAGAAAAAAATGTTCAGTTAAGTCTATGTCAAAAAAAAAAAAAAAAAAAAAAAAACAATCATAACTGATTTTTTTTTTTAATTAAAAATAAAAATTGTAAGTATACTTTATTTATTTTGCATTTATTCTAGCATTGATTGCATATATAAATTACTATAATATTTTAACTTAGTGAAATTTTAGTTAAATATTTAAATAAAAAAGAGGTATCGATCATTTATCTTTTCATGCCCGCATAATCGAATACCCCGCTTAGTCGAATTAATATAGTCGGAACTGTAGATATTCGTTTAAGCGGGGCCGACTGTATAATATAAAATGGAATTTTGGTCTACTTGAAAAAGTATTACTGTATTTTATAACGCAAAATACGGTTAAAAATATTGAATTTCTTGATGTTTCTAATTTCTATAACTGATTGATTTCTTCCGACCCTAAATCCTTATAACATACGTATAATTCTATAACTTTTGATTGTAATGTCAAAGATCACATGTTTTCTTTTCTTAAATTGATGTTTCAGGGGTGTAGTAGTAATTTAGGAAGCACATGTGTTGACCTTAAATTACTAAGCTATAAATTACTAAATTGCTCCTTCCTAAGTATAATGCAGGTATCTGATATATATGCAAGTATATTAATATGAATATCTGACTGCATGTACGTTTATATTTCGATTTTCTTTTCTCGTTATGTAACAAAATGTGAGAAACGATTACAAACTACTAGAAGAAATTTGCAGATTTCATAATAAATCTGAAACTTTCGAAATCTAAATTTTTTTCTTTTCTTCACCCGAATGGTGATTTGGTTTGGTTTGGTTTGGTTTGGTTTGATGAGTACTGAGATTTATTGCTTGCCTCTAAGGCCGCTTATATCTCGAAAAATCCACACCACAAGGGTTTACAAGTTTTTATTATACGAGTACAAGTACACAATATTCTGAAGACATAGGACAACACAAACATCCATGCCCGCACCAGGATTCGAACCTGGGACCATTAGATTCGGAAGGCAGCGTCCTACCGACCGAACCACCTGGCCGCCATGGTGATTTGATGCAGTGAAGCGCTGTTTACACGTTTTTCAAGAGACCGTTCTTTAGAAGCGTAACCGAAAATTTATTTTTGCACATTTATACACAATTACGAATTATTTAATAGTAATTATTTAATAAATTCTGTTTGATTAAGATATTTTTTAAATGAAATAAAAAATAATTTAATTAGTAATCAATAATTACGAGTAATGTAAACTATAGGCGATTGTATTTAATGTTGTAATAAATTCGCTGTTTTATATAATACATGTAAAGCTGTAAAGGGTTCATTTAATTTAAACTCTCTTTTTGGAAGGTCAAAGAAAGCGGCCACTTTTGTTTATCCCAAAGAAATCCTGGCCAGTTGCATACCTTGAAAGGTACTTAAAACTTCGGATTCTTCAAGGGGGAAAAACGAAACAAAACATAAAATTATAAATAAAATGAAGAATTTACTTGTGTCGTGTAAACGAAAAATTTAACATTAGAGTTCAATGGAATGAATCGGGACCGAAATTAAAAAAACTTATAAATCAGAAGGACATATAAAAGATGTCCACTGTAATTAATAATAAACAACCGAAATGCAACATTTTTTGAGAGAAATGATTTTTTCTGTAGTTCATAATGAAATTTAGAGGTGATTCTTTAAAGAATGAAATGCTTTTACCATTGAAAAAAAATATTATGTTTAAAAATTAGTCAGTAAAGAAAAAATATGCATTTACTTTGTTAGTAGTCTGCTATCTTTCATTATAAGTACAGTCGGTAACAAAAATGCCCGAACACTAGCGAAAATTCTTATGTAAAAAAAGAGCACTTTATATGGTTTTGTAAAATAAATCCTTATCGAATCCTCGTCTTAGTCAGTCTAAGAACATGATTCGATAAGGATTTATTTAACAGAACCGTATAAAGTGTACTTTTTTTACTTAGAAATTTTTGTAGTGTTCGGACACATTTGTTACCGACTGTACATCAAAAAGTAACTTTCTTTCGAGGCCGTTTACAAGGGTGGATTTCGGAGATTTAAATTTTCCGACATTTTGCAGATTTGTCGAAATTTTTTGAGTTATACTATATTTTTGACATTCGTTATGTATTAAAGTTTGAACCCTTCCCTTTCCCCTGGAAAAAAAAAAAAAAAAAAAAAAAAAAAAAAAAAAAAAAATTGAATAAAGCTTTACGGTGTTGCCAAATTTAAGGACTTTTTTATTCAATATCTACCACTTAATTTTAACTATAACGGTTGCCTAATCACTTCGAATATTAATCGCCTATTATGTACAGTCGGTAACAAAAGTGTCCGAACATTAGCAAAAATTCCTATATAGAAATAGTACACTTCATACTGTTTTGTTAAATAAATCCTTGTCGAATCCTGTTCCTAGTCAGTATAAGAACATGATTCGATAAGGATTTATTTAACAAAACCGTATGAAGTGTACTTTTTATGCATAGGAATTTTTGCTAGTGTTCGGACACTTTTGTTACCGACTGTATACCTATCAAATATCACTCCTCAAAATTATTGGTGATTACTAAATAAAAGAGTCCCTAAATTTGGCCACACTGCCGCTTTGTTTTCTTTCATAGATATAGTAATAAGACATAGATTGATCAGCGAGAAGGAAAAAGTGAGGCCTTTTTTTTTTTCGGGAAAAGTCACTCTAATGGCTGCCTTTCCCCGAATAAATCACACACGGGAATACATACGGATATTTTAGTAAATAAAATTTATGAATAATTTATTTACTAGAGGTGAATGAAAAACTCCAGATACAGTTTCAAATTCATTTTTCTTTTTATTCTTTTTTTTCAATACTCTCTAATGGCTGATTTTAGAACTTTTTTTCGGCATCAACATTTTTTGCTCGATAACATGGGGATGATAGATCTATATACATATTACTATATCTATGCTTTCTTTACGCATACACTTAAAATAAGATATGAAGTAGGAGAGCTGGTTCGATTCCCGTACTGGCCCTGGGTGTATTTTCCAATTCTTCATATTGTAATTCTGTTATGTGCTATCCGTCTTCATCTGACGAAGATTTACAAGCGAACCTCGAGTCAAGCATATAAATCTGATGTATATGTGTTATTAATAATAATAAGATATGAAAGGAATTTTCAAATAAAATATCTGGTGGGATTCAAATAACTAGTTAATGTATGAAGATTTTTGAATTCCTTTTTTATCTATTTCTTTTGCAATTCTCATGCAGATAAAGCAAATCATAAAGAAACGGAAACTTAAAAAAAACTTTTTGAATAATTACAAATTGAAGAAAACTGAAAAAGAAATAAAATATGTGAAATAATAAAGAGCAGTCTTTTATCTTTGAAATAAATTCAGATTTAATTTTATTTTTCTTATAACTTAACTAAATTGGCTTAAAAATGTGATTCACGTTCTGTTAGACATAACAACGATTCATTTTATTTCAGGGCTTTACATGCTTTGGTGAGTATAAGCAGAATGCATGAATGAGAGATCACGTAATCGGTTTTCCACACCCGTTGAAATACTGCAACATAATATACCAAAAACAACTAAACAAATTTAACATGATTAAAAGAATGTTATTGAATCAGATGATATCAATAACAAGTGGATCATGATTGCGTGGGATATAATTATTAATGTTTCTTTAATTTTTTTTTTTCTTTTCTCCATATTCAATAGAACAAAGTAAGTAAGTTTGTAAGAAATTTCGACTTCGAGTTTTCGATGGATTTAAACTTTTTTAGTGGTCTAGAACTAGAATACGGTTTGACCATTTTAAGAAAATGTCTGTCTGTATGTTTGTGTGCGTTTGACAAAATTTTGTGACAACTGTATCTCAGTCTGTATGTTTGTGTGCGTTTGACAAAATTTTGTGACAACTGTATCTCAGGAACTGTTACACAGAATTCTATACAGATTTATGTGTAGTTGCATCTTGATATAAATTAGTGCATACCAACTTTTGAGGAAAATCGCCCAACGGGTAGCGTTGCCATCTCATGTTCTCTAAATTTTTTAATGTATAGGATAACATTTTGTATAAATGTGCACAATGAGATTTTTATTTATTTCTTTTTTTTTTAACGATTCAATATGAAATTAAAAATAATTATTCATAATAGTGATAGTCAACTAAGAAAACAAATATTACATGCAGGAACATCGCTCTCCCACAATAGGGGCAAAATTTCACATAAGTATCTTAAAAAAAAAAAAAAAAAAAAAAAATCGTTAACACTTTTAAAATCAATAGTTGAACCATCGATCTATAGTAATTTAAAATAAAGTTATCGATTTATTTTTATTTTTAACAAAAAAAAAAAAAAAAAAAAAAAAAAAAAACAACCTTTTTTTAGATGTCATTTTTATTATAGATGTAGTAATTTAAATAGATCTAACATCCCCATGTTATCGAGCATAGATTTTTGATGCCAAAAAAATCATCAGCCGTTAGCCGGTACTGAAACTCGGCAACTGTAATAGAATAGAATACTGATGAATTTTCAAAATGCCGATGTATTTGCCTGGCTTTTGAATTGTACTAATAATTATATGAAAGAAAATGGAATAAGTTTTCATAAGTAAGTTATATTTGACTAATTTACGAAAAATATAATTTTTATAATCAGTTGCTTTGTTATTATTATGAAATAATTACCGTCTTCATATTTAATGGAATAAGTTTTTTTTTTTTTTTTTTTTTTTTTTTTTTTTTTTTTAAGTTTAATATTTTATATTAATAAGTAATATGGAATTTTTAAAATTCTTTTAAAATTAGCAGCGGCGCTGGTAAAGCTCGCTTGTTTTAATATATAAAAAAAAGTTTAACTTAAAAAAAATGATAATAAAGTTAAATATTTTTTATTGCTTCATTTTTTAAAAAAAAAGAAAGAAAGAAAGGAAAAGAAAGAAAGAAAAATGAGTATCTGTAGTTCTTCCTTCACCTTTAGTACATAAAATATTCATAAGTTTTATTTGCTAAATTATCGTTGTATTCACACGGAGAAAGACGGTTATTAGACGGGACTTTTGTCAGAATGAAAAGGAATTACTTTTTTCCCTCTCGATGATTAATCTATGTCTTATACTATATCTATGATTTTTATAGTATAAAGTTGATTTTCTTTGTATATTTAGCGTTATACTTTTTTTCGAATAAAAACTGGCTGCGTTCATCATGGAAGATAATTTTAACAAATAATAATTTTAATTAACTGTTTGTGCAGTGTAAATTTGTATAAGAAAATAAAGTAGAAAATTTTGTGATAGCCACAAATAGATTTTTTTTTTTTTAAATTGTTTATCACTGTATTTCTTATCTAGATAGCAGTAACTCTAAACTACACATGCAAATTCTGTTTACAATTTTCCCCCATAAATATTATTTTTAATTTGTAATCTAAATGTATCATCGAATAATAATAAAAAAAAAAAAAAATCTATTATTAATTTTAAAACAAGTACTTCATTCAAATTTAAATATTTTTAAAAAAAGTTATTCACATAAGAGAAAAGAAAAAGAAATAAAAAAAAGTTTAAATTAATTTTTGATAATTATGTAACTCATCAATTCCCAGAGTGACCTGGAGGTGACAGATGCTTAACATTTTTTTTTCCTTGCTTGTTATTTATTTACATTATGTAAATATTGATATATTTTTGTTGGCAACACTGTGCTTATATTATTTGCGATTTTTTTTTTCTTTTACTTCTTTTTGGCAATTGTATCCGCGCTATTGGAGTGATAAGCATGAAGCATGTTAGCATCTGTAAATATTATAAACTAGGAAACCCGTGCGAAATAATAAACCCGTGCTAATTAGACTTTTGGATTATTAGTGAAATATTAATGTATAAAACGATCCCTTAATTTTAAGCCTGCTTTAAAAAAATATTCAAAGTAGCTGTTTCTCTATCTCTGATGATGTTTTGAATTTTCACAGTAACTATTTGCATATTTTTCATAAGTTGTCTAGGTCATTTGTCTATGAAGTTATACGAATGATTTTTTATTATTTTTATTTTTTAGTGTTTGTGCGTTTCAACAAATACTATTAGATCATAAACGATTTAATGTATTTATTATCTAATTTAAGATGATTGTTTCTAATATTTTTCATCAATATATCGGAAACTCACGTTAAATTTGGTTGAAAATCATTGAAAATCATACAAACAAAAATATGCATTTATTTTATTTTATTTACCTTTTTATTATTATTATTATTATATCACCATGAACATAAGAGACAGCTTTACAAAAATGAACATAAACATTGTAAGCGACCCATAGGAAAATGTATTATATTTTAATATACATATTTAATTATAGATGGCACCTACATTTTTCATTTTGACGCCCAAAAATTTAATCCAGGCGTCATTTTGACACTTAGTTTCAAAATTCTTATTTCTAACACTGATTATAATACAATTTAATGTAGAGTAACTTTAAGTTTTTTGTAATAACTTCTGATCCCATAGAGATCCCACTCTAAAAGTTTCAGGTAATATAGCTTTTAGTATAACCAAAAACATATTTTTTCAAATTTTTTAAAAAACACTATCTTCAAAATTTTAAAATTTAATAATTTTTAAAATTTTTACCTAATATAATGATGTTGCATATCAAATGAAACCTTGGAAAATATTCTTTAACCCCTTAACGCTCGCTGTCCTCGCTGCGAGGACGCAAAATTTAAGATCCAGCTGCAAAAATTCATCCCGGAAATATTTTAGCAAAAATTTACGTTTATAACATATCAGAAAAGGCCGGGTTTTTAACCTTAAAATTTAAAATTTCTTTTACTTTAATTTAGTTCATGAATCCCGGTGGCAGTATATTTTAAATGATCCGAATTGTCTTGCGCGGCAAAGGGTTAAAATGAGGGGTCACAAACCTCTCTATCCCTTCTAGAACTTGAGAAATTTGAGATTAAAAATGCTTACACAAGCTAAAAAATGCTGATTTTTCGAAATTAAAAAAATTAATTTAAGAAAAATCAAAAGAGATAAAAGATTTCTAAAAATATATTCTCATTTATATCATCAAGGAGAATGATTCCTGCATGTTTCATAGGAATCTGAGGTGGTCAGGTTGAAAAATGAAATTTTTTGGTTGATTTGGCATGGAATGACAATAGGAGCAATTAAAATAATTTCCATGTACAGGGTGATACCAAATATTATTTTTACTTTCTTCTATATTCAATAGAAGAAAGTATTGGATTCGTAAAAATTTTCGACCTCTGGTTTTTGATGGATTTACACATTTTGAGAGCTGTAGAACACGATTTGACCATTTTTAGAAAATGTCTGTCTGTCTATCAGTCTGTGTGTGTGTGACAAAATTTTGTGGCAACTGTATCTCAGGAACTACTGCACAGAATTTCATACAAATTGGTATGTAATTGCACCTTGACATAAATTAGTGCCTATCAACTTTTGGTAAAAATTGTCTTACAGGTTGCGTTGCCATCCCGATTTTTCTAAATTTTTAACATAGGGGGTGTATAGGACAAAATTTTGTATAAATGTTCATAGAGAGAATTATTTTTTTAATAATCATTATGAAATTCATCAGAATTATTTATATTAGAGATAGTAAACTGGGATTTTTTTTTTTTTTTTTTTAATGTGTAGGAGCGTCGCTTCGAAGGGAGTAAATTTTCATGATGGGTATCTTTCAAAAGAGCTCGCCAGTACCTTTAAAACGAATGGTCGATCCATAGAACTGCGATAATTTAAAATGAAGTTATCGATTTTTTTCATTTTTAAAGAAAAAAAAATTTTTTTTAATGTATTATTGACATTAAAATTGACTTTTTTTGGATATTTAGTGTTATACTACTTCTCTAATATGGAAATAGTCTACATTATCGTGGAAGATAATTTTTTTAAATAATAATTTTAATAAATTATTTTTACTGAGTGAATTTGTATAGGAAAATATAGAAGAAAGTCATGTGGTGGCCACAACATACTAGTTTTTTCTCGCATTTCTAGTGGAACCCTTGAATATCCCAGTGCAGTGTTGTCAGAATTAGTGATTTGTTTTATTCAATAGCCCCAATAATTTTGAGAAGTGACGTTTGATATACATGAAAGACGATTAACTGTCTATTATGTATATCAAATGTAACTCTTCAAAATTATTGGTGACTGTTGAATAAAAAACTCGTAAAGTCTGGCAACACTGTCCTAGTCTCCAAAATATGATTGGAAAACATGTGATCAAATAAAATTACAACAACATTTAAAGTGAGATAGTTAGTTACTACAAAAATATATAAAAGCACAATTTATAAACATTAAAAACAAGACAAATGTGGTAAAATATTTTCTTCATACGCAACTAACATGTTTAGATTGATTTAATTAAACGCTTTCTTTTTTTTTTTAAATTTGAAGAAATGAACATTGTTTTGTGGAAAGAAATTGTATGAACTTTTAATTTATTCAGAAAAGTCTTCTAGAACAGTTAAGAGGACACGCAACCTATGATTATGTGCGCATTCCCTTTCTAACGGAGTTTTGATTTATGATCGTATAAATTACCTTGACAAATAAATTAAAAGTTGTTTCCACATGAAAAATTCATTATAAATTATGATATGACATGCGTACTTTATGTTTATAAATACGCAATTATTTACATAAATGTGGTGTGGAATAATTTTTAACTGTTTCTTTGAGGTAAAAATTTAATTTATGTATTACCAACTATCGATTTTGTTCTAAATACAGAGTTTTTTACATTTAATTTTTATTTACAGTACCAGCTCTAAATAATAATTGTTATTACAAAACGTATGTCCGTAGTACCAGAGTAACCCTTCTGATTAATTATTTATTACTCTTTTACACACAGCACAAGCGCTTGAAAAATTTTCTATAAAATGCTACCTTATTACAATATTATAATCTTTTACTTATGCACACAGGTGCATTAATACCTAAACTTAGAAATCTCTGATTTTTTATTTTAGTTATAAATAATAATAATAATAATAATAGTAATGGTAATAATAATAATAATAATAATTGTTATTATTATTGATATTATATATTAGAAATAAAATGGCATT